>CM053787.1:170824798-171324798 GCA_028749045.1 Cupressus sempervirens
AAAGGTTCACTAAATTCTATCCTTATATTCTTCAACATATGCTTCATCCAAACAACTTGATTACAATTGTTTCCCACTACAACATATTTTGTCTTTTCTATACTCTATGAGATACAACCCCACTTCTTGCTTAACCAAGAAACCAATCTTCCTCCAAGAAAGAAAGCTCCACCATTGGTGCTCATTCTATCATCCATATTGCCTACCCAATCAACAATAGTATAAGCATGTAAAGTGAAATCATTAGATCTATCCTACCATAATCCAAACTCTGGTGTTCCCTTTAGATATCTAAATATCATTTTAACTACTTCATAATGTGCTTCTCTAAGATTAGCTTAAAATCTTGCAACAATTCTAACTACATTTTTTATATCTGGCCTTGTATGAGTCAAGTATTGTCATCCTCCAATCATAGATCTACACTTCTTCTACTCAATAGTAGATGTCTCATCCTTTTTAGATATCTTGTGTCTAGTTATCATAGGTTTTCTAACTAGTTTACATGTTTCAAAACCAAACCTTTTCAATAGATCTTTCAAATATGTATTCTAAGAAATAAAGATTCATTCTTTATTCTACACAATATGTAATCCTAGGAAGCATATTATCTCTCCTATCATACTCATTTCAAATTCCTTCTTCATTTCTTCTACAAACTTTTCACTTTCATCATCATCTCCTCCAAATATGATATCATTAACAAATATTACCAAAATCATCTACCCATCATCTATTTCTTTCTAGTATAGATTATTGTCTGCCACACCTTTGCTAAATCAAAGTTTCAAATGTTTGTCCAACCTTGCATACCAAGTTCTGTGTGCTTGTTTTAAGCCATACAATGCTTTCTTTAATTGACATGCCATGTCCTAGTCATCTATTAAAGGAAAACCTTTAGGCTATTCTATTAATACATCTTCTTCAAGTTCTCCATTCAGAAATGTTGACTTGACATCCATCTGATACACTTTGAATTTCTTATGTGTTACATAGGCTAAGAATAACCTTACTACTTCAATTCTTTCCATAGGAGCATAGGTTTCATCATAGTCTATTCCTTCTTGCTATGAGTAACCTTTACACACCAATCTTGCTTTGTTCCTTATAAATTCACCTTTTTCATTTATCTTGTTCTTGAATATCCATTATGTTTCTATCACATTCTTGTTTGCTGGTCTAGGGGTCAATTCTCATGTCTCATTCTTCACTATCTAATCTAATTCTTCTTTCATCACTTGCTTCCATTAGTCATCCTTACATGCCTTATCTACATTCTTTGGTTCCACTTGAGATATTAGACATAGTTCTTCATTGGTTCTACTTCTTGTCATCACACCTTTATCTCTGGTGTCAATGATATGCTCTAGTGGAGGATGATTCTTTGTCATATTCTTACCAGAAGTAGGAGTTGTTATCTCAACTCTTAGCTTTGTTCTAGGTTCCAAAATTTGTTCCTATCTTAGCTCTCCTTAATTTTACTAATCATTTCTATTCTTAAAGAATACTTCATCATTCCTTGCTTTAGTAACAACAACATTCTCATCATCAAAATTGTAGTCAACCATTCTTTCTTGTATCCTAAATTTCTCATCAACTCTTACATTTGCACTTTCAACAATAGTCTTATTTCTCAAATTATAACATCTATAAGCTCTAATTTTCAATGAATAACCAAGAAACATATCTTCATTACTTCTAGCATCAAATTTACCAACATCATCATCTCTTTTGATATAGCATGTGCTGCCAAAATTTTTTGAAATACTTAACTGTAGGTGAGTGACAAAAACATAGTTCATAAGGGGTCTTATTTGTGTCTTTCCTAACTTGCACTTTGTTCATAGTGTAAATTTTTTTATTCATAGCTTCTCTCCAAAATTTCTTTAATACATCATTCTTAGCTAACATAGCTCTTACTACTTCTACCACTAACTTGATTCTTCTTTCTACAATGCCATTTTGTTCAGGGGTTCTTAGAGCTAATAGTTGTCTTTTGATTCCATTAGCTTCACAAAAGATGTTGAAATCATTTGAAGTAACTCTCCTCTATTTGATCTTAAATATGTAATCTTCATACCTAATTCATTCTCAACTCTATTCTTGAATATCTTGAACATGTCAAATGCCTTAAATTTTTGTTTAAGAAATGCAACCCACATCACTCTAGAAAAGTCATCAACAATAATCATGAGGTACCCTTCACCATATAATCATTTAGTCTTTGTAGGACCACTAAAATCTGTGTGTACAATCTCCAACTTTGTTATAGTAGTAAAATTCTTGCTGGGAAAAGAAGTTTTGGTATGCTTTTCCAATACATACTCCTTGCAAATTTTGTTACTAGGCTTTACAATCTTAGGCAAATCTCTAACTGCAAACATATTACTAGTTTTCATAATGTTGTCAAAGTTTATATGACAAAATATCTTATGCCATAACTAAATATCATCTACCTTTGTAACCAAACATGTCATTTCAGTGGGATTTAGCTAAAATACATTACCTCTAGATTTGGTTCCTATTCCAATTACCTTCCCATCTTTGTCTCTAATCATGCATGTCTTCTCTATGAACTATAACTGATAACATTTATCCACTAGTTGTCCAAAACTCAAAATATTATGTTTCAAACCATCATCAAAATATACATCCTCAGTGTTGGTCTTACCATCCAGAGTTATAGATCCAATACCTTTAACATAGAAAGTTGCATTATTTCCAACTTTGACAATGCCTTCATAACATTTGAAGTTAACAAACTAGTTCATATCACCAATCATATGATGTGAACAACCACTATCAATTATCCAATTAGATTTCTTTTCAACCTATGATACCAAAGCCATTTTATTTAGACTTTCTTCTTTAATAGATACAAATCCTCTTTCATCATCAGTAGCACTTGCTTCTTGTTCATTAGAATCATCTTCTTCACTGGCATAAAAACAGTCTTTATCTCTTCTAGGTTTGAACTTTCCTTTATAATTTTTCTCTCTTTTAGAACACTTAGATGCATAATGACCAAACTCAATACAAGTCCAACATTTAAAGATTTTCTTACCATATTTTTCTCTTCTTACCAGAAAGGATACTCCTATCTTTCTATCCTCATCAGATCTTCTACTGCCAGAAAAATCTCCTCTAGCACTTGTTCTCCTTGATAGATTATGTTGAATGTTTATAGCATTAAAAGCTATCTCTATTTTGGACAATTCTCCAGACTATATAAGCTCATTCTCAACTACTTCAAGTCTCTCAAGTAATGTTTCCTTGGTGAAATCTTTGGTACAAGAGATAAAAAATTGTATCATTTGAACTTCTTGCTTAAATGGTGGCATTAAACTCTTCAATATCTTCTAGATCACCTCATCGTCTTCCTTGATTTCTCCTTGAGATCTGATACCTGTAGTAATTTCTAATATTCTTCCTACATATGTTCTTATAGATTCATCTTCCATCATTTTATCATCTTGAAATTCACAAATCTAGCTTTGTAGCCTCAATTTCTTAGAATGTTCATTGCCTTCAAAAATATTTTCCAAAGCTTTCCAAATCTTATGAGAAGTATCAAGTGTTTTTACTTGGTTGTACTCAATTTCAAGAAGTGCAAACAATAGTTCTTCTCTAGCTCTCATGTCACACATGAAAAGTTTTCTCTCATCCTTGGTACAAGTTTCCAATAAACTTTCAACAATAATTGTCTTTTATGATTTTGTCAAGATCCAATATCCTAGACCCATACACAATAGATGTGTCTTCATCTTTTTCCTTCTAGCTATCATAATTTGTTCTATCAAACTTTAGACTATCCTTTCTAAATATGTTTTCCAAGGATCTCCCAAAGTTGTTAAGCTTTATCTTCAAGGGCCTAATTTTCTAATACCAATTGTTAGAAATAATAGTTCACCAAGATAACTGAGGGGGGGTGGGGGGTAGGGGGGGTGAATCAGTTATCTAATTAAAACTTTTATCAACCTTAATTAATATTAACCATGCAACCAAAGTTAAAAACGACCATAACAAGATGCATATACATAATTACACTAGATTTGTTAACTAGGAAAACCTTGATAAGAGGGAAATCCCTGGTGGGAATAAATGCCCACAAAAATATATATATTTCTTGTTAGAGGATGGACCCTGTTAGGATTCTATAAACACAATAAATACATAAGAGTCCCTATTAGGAGACTTTGAGTCCCTGTTAGGAGATTCCAACCCTATTAGGAGTTGTTCCAAACTTGTTAGGATTTGTAGAAGGTAGAAGGATTCATTGTCCAAATAGCTTCTAAGGCAAGACAATTAAACTTCATTATCCAAGAGATCTCTCAACTATTCCTTGCAAAAATAATTATTTGTACTATAATTTAACCTCTTTCCTATGTCTTGTCAAAGGAACCAATCACTTTTAGACCTTGTAGACTAGGTCACAAACCTCAGATCCAAATATCAAACCTCAGATCTCAGAATAAAACCTCAGCAATGAAGTTCTCTCCAACTCTACTTTGCTCTGCTTATCCTTGCATATCAACTTGGTTATCTTTTATTCTACTCTTCATTATTCATGAGATCATTCATACATTCATACATAATAAAGGAAAATGTCCTTCTTTTATACCAAATCCATAAAATAATTCCTTGAGTTAGCTATTACACCTTCTCAATTAATTATTATAGGACCTCATTAAGAACATGTTATACTTAGTGATAATATTAATATGTCACCTTGTAACTTGAATAAATTTCCATACATGTAATATTATGATGAGAAATATTAGCCATGTCATCACCAACATGTCTTCTACACACCTTTAACCTTGCTTCTTAGAATAACAACTTTGCTAAGAGATATAATAAGTTTACCAGAGCATGCTTTTGTAAACTCCATCTCAAAATAGTATTCACCAAAACTTGCATAACTTCTTCCAGACTTAATATCTTTTTCTCCCAAGGTTAGCTAGATATACTAGACACTTAGTAGTATCTCACTTTAACCTTGGTAGTGAAAATACTCAATGATTTGTTCATACCAACTTGATTTCTACCGATGTTCTTATGTCAGATACCACAAAAAACTACAATGTTGACATCAATCACAAACATAGTCATGGATATAACATATCATCATGATAATGATCTAATCATGTTTTTAAAATACTCCCCTATAGAAATATCAACAGCATTCATGCTTCCAACAATACTTCTCTCCTAACTCCAGGTAATGTTCCTAACAAGGTTAACATGAAGAAGTTTCTAAATAATTGATAACTAAATGAATAAATGGGTAACAAAATTGAGATAATAAAATGTTAAATACCTTTATGGTTTGATTCAATGGTATGAGTCTATACAGTTTGATTTGAGGACACAATGTGATGGCCTCCCAAGGGAGATATTTCACATGATGTTTTAGCTTGGACTCCACAATGCCAAGTGATCTACTCTCCACCAGAGTCCACACATAGTAGAACCATAGAGTGTCTAATCAGTACCTATTGTATTGCATTATCTCATGATCTTGGTTTTAGTCCTTTTTACTATTTGACATGAGTGTTAGCCATGGATGATTGTATTGTGTCTGTTTGAGGCCGATCACTATCTCAATCGACACAACAAGAGTGGGCCTATTGGTTCCATGTGGTTGGGAGGCATAGCTACCTTTAAAACTACTGGGGATCTGTGTATAGAGTTGGCCTTCCACCATGTTCAATTCCAAAGTTGGATGCTCACATGGTTCTCCATATCTATTAGAGTATGTTTCAATGTAATTTATATTATTTCAGTTTGTTGAGATAGTTGATTTATGTACATATATGTTTATAGTGATGTTGATTTCCACATGATTATATTAGATTTTATGGATTAGAAATTATGGTTAGATGTTAGAATTATTGATCTCGTTATTCTTTTGAGTGTTTACTCCGTAACTATTGTGGATCTAGTACTCCTTGGTGTGGAGGTTCTAACTCTTTCCCTCTTATGTTTGTTCATCAAGTTGTTTCCTTGCAAACTGGGGCAACATAAGTTCAACATTGGACAATATTGGAAAAGTATCACACAACTCTAGAAAAATATTATGCGATAGTAGAAAATATCACATGACAATAGTGAGTTGTATCGTGCAACATTGGTAAAGTATCACATGGTAATAGTAAATTATATCGTATGATACTATAAAGTATCGCACGATAGTTGTAAGAAGTATCAAAAAATACTAGAAAAGTATCATTTGATTTCTATAAAAAAACCTATTTAGGAAAATAGTAGGTATCTCTAGACTTATTGATTGAGATTTGACAGGTGTTTTGGATACCCTATTTGATTGTCTCCCTTCCTAGGTCTTGATAGTTCAAAGCTTATGGGTTTCTAGTTTGTTTAACTTTTATAGTTGGTTATTGAACACATTATTAAGTAGTGATTCTTGGAGATCATTTCTTATGTGGATTGCTTGGTTAAGTCTTCCATTGCCATTTTTTATTAGTTGCATGTTGATGTCATTGAATCCATCCTTGTCTCTGTCATGCCCAAAATTTAAAGGAAAAAATACAAGTAATTTAAATTTTTTTTTTTTAAAGCTATATTTAAGGAAATTACTTACTAACCTTTACTTGATTCAACTAAGTTATCGAATAGTTATTTATTCAAGATTCATCCACTCAGAGTATTTGAATAACATTAATGTTCATTAGGTGATACATACTTCAATCATTAATTTTAAAGTGATCCTTTAGGTTGGTTGGTTTAGCCAAGAGTAATATAGTTAGTAGTTATTGGATTCCATTAATGTTTTCAAGTAGGTCTAGGTAACATTGGGTAGATAGTCCTGTTATTTGGGCAACCTATCCTTTTAAGTAAGCATGTGAAATCATATAGGTTTGAAAGGGTTTGGATTAAGACATATATCCATGAATATATAAACATACCATAAGGCTTCATTTTATTTTATTTGATATGGCTTTATCATGTACATCATGATAGCACCCCCACTTCATTTTCCTTTATATAAATTTCCTCATTACAAGCTTGAGATAGTTAAATGAATGTTTCATACATATTCTAGTTAATCTCTTATTTTATATTTATTTAATGTATACCTACAAATATTCACTTCTTCTTGTATTTTAATCATTATAGATGTATATAATAGTCGAATTTACACATCTTTATCACCAAATTAATGCATGTCATTAATAACATTTAACTATTGAATTTCCAAACTTGAGCATCTTGGCAATTGTAGTATGTAACAACTAACTAAATAAATCCTTAGTCTACTAATTTCTATCTAGTTAATTTTATTAATATTAATTTCTAATACCAATTAGATAACTAACAAGCTTCCTTTTTAGTAACATCTAACATCCATTTCTACTATGTAGAATCGTACCAACTTACCAATTTACTTACCTTATCTTAACAACTAATTATAATGTATTTTCCCCTTACTAAATATTCCCTATCTACCTTAACAATGTATATAATCTACTTACCAATAAAAATTTAATTACTAAGTATCCCTTCTAGCCACTCCTACTAACTAATCTCCAACTATCAACTTATCAAATTTCTAATGAAATACCACTATATAATTATTTTCTTCAAAATATTGTGAGATCTCAAATATTTAATACTTGCCACTAAAATCTATCTAATCTTAAGTCCACTAACCTTTACTAATACCAATATTCTAATAATAATAAAAAATTAATTTTCACTTTTCAACTAATACTAATTGCATAATACAAATACTAACATACTTACCACATGATCTGTTGTAATAATATCTTATTGGAAAGAATGCTTCTGAGAGGGGGGGGGGGGTGTTGAATTAGAAGTACTACCTTTTAACTTATTTTAAATCCTTAATAACATATCTTTGAAATGAACATGCATGCATAGAAACATTGAGCAATCATGAGAAACAAATATGCATCACCACATAACACTTGAGATTTTGATAACCCAAAAACCCTCCAAGAATAAGAAGGTAAAACTAGGGTGGGGATGATACCCACAAAATCACTATAGTAATAATGTTTGACCACTTCTGATGATCTGCCCTATTAAAGGCATGCCCTGTTAAAGGCTTTACACTGTATCAATAGTGACTTGGTTAAAGGATTTACAAACACTTTACATGAAGTGTTACCCTGTCAAAGGATTTAATCATCTGTTTAAAGGATCTTAAAAATAGCTGTTAAGCTAACCTATCATCATATGATTTTGTTTCTAATACAATGGCTAAAGAGTATTAGGTATAATAAACCTGATAGCTTACAATCCTTGATTGTTGAATATAGGCACTTGATTTGCTTTCTTCTGATCTTGATCCTCTAAGATCTAATATTCTTCACTCTAAAAATAATTTTCCTTCCACACCTTCATCCCTCTACATACAATGAGACTTAGTTTTCCTTATAAAGACATTCAAAGACTTAGGGTTAGATGTGGATCTACAATCCATATTAAATCTATGATTCTCACTCATTCCTTGCACTTTTATCATTGGTTGCATGCCTTCTCCATTTTTCTTATTGGCTGCATGTAGATTGCATAGGAAATATAAATGATTTGATCTTATCACTTAAATCCTTCGATATTCATCATATGTCAGCCATGAAAATGGTTTACATCTAAGTTTGTGAAGTTACAAACTCATATGTTGATTCTGAGTTACTCGACACTTAAAATTCTTGATGCTCAACACCTTTTGTAACTCGGCTCATGTATCATTCCTATCTTGCTCAGCATTGTTTATGACTTGGCACTTGAATATTGCTTGACACAAGCTATGGCTCGGCATACATAGTGTACTCAGCTTTAATGTAGAAAGTGGTTAAGTGTGTTGGCACTCAAGTGTCAAAACCATTCCTAGACTAACAATCTCCCCCTTTGACATGAGTGTCAAAAACACTTAACTAAGTATTATTTATCTGATCTTATGAGTACGTTCACTAATCTCAAAATTATTATAACTCCCCCTGAGTTGATCATGCCTTGTCATGTCATGAATTCTAATGTCTTGTGCCATTATGCCTAATGTTCTCTTTAATATATCTTCACAATATTCACAATATTATCGCCCCCTTAGAATATTATCTCCCCCTTTTTGATACTGATGTCAAAGGGTCCTAAATAGTAATGCCATGCTTGGCCAAAAATGTCTTATTTACCTCAAGGAGTATTTGAAGAGCTACATCCCAGTTATTTAAGGCAATATCCAATGACTTTTGTTGGATTGCAAGATCTGCTGCTAGATCAACAAGTCCTTCATGTGTAGAAACATTTGGATCCTTCTTTAGAACTATTTCTACATACATTTTCTCCTTGTGTAATACTTCCAACTGAGGAGTGATGGAGGCTTGGATTTGCATCAACTTTTCTTTGATAGTGGCATCTTTTGCTGATAATGTAGATAATTCCCTCTGAGTGTGAAGTGTTTGAGAAAATTTCTTTTCACTTTGTGCAGGATCTGAGGGGAGTTGCATGCTGGAGAGCTTTAATTTACTCTCAAGGCTCAAAATTTTTGGATTTATTTCTTGTGTGAACCTGGAAAAATCACACAATTTGCTATAAAGGGAAAATATGTTCCCTAATACACTCTTTACATTTTCCAATTTCTTAGCTAGGTCAACCTATCCCAAAATTATGTTATTAGCTATTTTTTGGTTGACTTTGCCTACAAACTTCTTTTTTGACCATTCCATTAGTTTAACATTAGTATCATGGTCTTCATTATTCACTTGGTCAACTATATCAGATAGTTTCTCAAGTATTGGCCTATTTGCATCTAGAGGTTGAAGGCTAAAAGCATCCATGAATATATCTTTTATCTCATTCATTGCCTACTTGTATTTGTAGTCTTTCCTCATTTCCTCTTGCCTCCTCCTCTTATCCAATGCACTCTGTATTTCATTCATCTTTTCCTCATTTAGAGTTCTTGAATCATAATAGGGTATTTTAATTTCTTCATCAAGCTCAGGGATACCATAATGGAGCTTGGTGTACTAACATGTAAGGTCATCGTTTTAGTACTCAAATTATGACTAGTTTTGGTGGGAGTTCCTATTTTTGGTAATTTAACCAAAGTTTGTATTGTAGACTCCTCTTTATCTTGTGTTTCTTCTTTGTCCTCTTCTTCTTGCTTGGCTTCTTCTTGTGTCACTACTATTGGAGGTATACTTGCTATCTGAACTATTATCCCTGTGACTACCTCTATTATTGCACTCAGCTCCTGATGAGCTTGAATGGCTATTCTTGGTGGTGATGGAGGTGGAAAAAATGTAAGCCTAGTAGTTTGAATGATTTGAGGTGGTTCTTGTGGTGACACCTTGGCTTCTTTGAGTTTTTCTACTGACTTTTGGAGATTATCCACACTAACCAATATAGGACTCATACACAATTGCACTTGTAAAGTTGTTTGGTCAAGGATCTTAGTAATATCCTCTACAGTTAATGGATTGATTTTTTGACATGTGGTGTCAACAAAATCCTTAATCTTTATGATCTCTATAGGTGTGGTAGTAGAGTGAGGTGAGCTAGGAGGTGAAATTTGTGTCTTGCACACTTTTTTGTTCATTAGTACCTTTGTCTTCATCTTTTCCTTCCTCCTCTCTTTCTTTCTTGTTTTCCTCTTCTTCAACCTTTTTCTATTCTTCTGTATTCTCTTCTCTCCTCTTCCTTCTTTACTCAGGTTTAGCAGCAGCTTCCTCTTTGTATTCCTCTTCAAGGACATCTTCAATTTTCTTGTACAAGTTTTTCCAAACTCTTGTAGTTCTCTGTACAACTTCTTCAATTTTGTTTTGTAGGATGGAGAATGCCCTATATTTAGGTGTAAACCTTTTACTATGTTGTTTGATTGCTTGAGTTACCTGTTCCTTTGTTAAATCAGGTAGTAGGTTTGCTAGGGTTGATTCCCTCATCTCTTTCTCCATCATTAGACAGAAATGCCATCTATCTTCTATAGTTTTAGACATTTCCTTTGGCAATTGTCCATCTAGTTCAAGACGTGTATACTTGAACTATGCCATTAATGCATAGACTGATTCTTCTATGCTATTTTGTTCCTCTCTACTGAACTTATTGAAATCAATCTTTTTCATTTCACTTAAGCCTCCATTCCTAATCTTCTCACATAATATATCAACTAAAGATTTAGGAGGATGACTTACCCTTTCAGTTTGATCTTCTTCATCAGTATCAGGTTGGGGCACATATATTTTCCTTTTCCTTGGCTCTTCCTATGAATTTTTGACTGTGTTCTTCTTCTTTGTGGCTTCCTCTTTGGCCTTTTGGGTAGAGGCCCTTGTTGTAGCTCTGGTTGTTGGCTTCTTGGGCATTTGCACGGTAGCTTTCTTTGGTGAAGGCTGAGAAGTAGGAGGTATCTTTGTCTTCCTTTTGATGACTCTACCTTTGGTGGGTGCTTCCTTGGTTTCTGCTTCCTTGGCACTCTCATCTTTCTCTTCACCTTGACTTTGTGATAATTCAAGTGGCTCTTGTTCTGGCTCACCTTCTTCTTCTCCTTCACTAATCTCTTCTGCTTTGCCTGCTGCACTTGATTCTTCAACACCAATTTTCTTCTTTATCTTCTTTACCATCTTGTCCTTTTTCTTTACTACTGTGGCTATCTTGAGTTCTGTAACAACTCTTGATTTGACAGTGTCAAATGTTCCAAATGCCTTGGCAGATTTGTCCATTTCCTCTACAAGTAATGTTGTGATGGCTGCAAAAGCTTGGTCAACATCAAGCTCATATCCCAATGGTCTAAGCCATCTTGTTCTTGGAAGGATTGCTTGAATGTAAGTATAATCAATATCAACAAGAAAATATGTCATTTACATGATTTTCTACCAGTGAAACAGGTATCCTCATTCTTTTCTTCATTGAATTTTTGAAATCATCAAAATAGATAGACATTTGATCATCAAAGTTATCTCCCATTTGTGCAATGAAATCATTAATTTGATCAACAATGGTTCTATTCTGACTCTAGTTAATTTTTCCAAATGAAGGGAATTCCTTCATTACATAGAAGAACATACAAACCAACACTGAACCAAATTTACACTGTGCTCCCTTGGAATTTCTAATAGCTCCAAGATTTTCATTGATCTATTGCAATAAGAGCTCTGCAAGGTCATAGGTGTGGTCTTTCTTTACAAGCTTATGTGCCACATCCACTGCTATGTAGGGTACACTATTTAACCTACTAGATTGATAAAACTTATGTGATATGATCCTTACAGCAAAGTCTAGAAGGCGATCAGTTATGGTATCTATGGTCATGCCTCTATTGTTCCATTTTGCACTCGTGTTCTTCTCAATTGTTTCCTTCTTTTCACTTCATGATCCATCATGGATTCTACTGAGTATTATGTGTATCCACTCATTTTTGAATATGATTGGAAAAACTAGGGCTTTGGTTAAACGCTTCTTTTCTATAACATAAAACTCATCTTTCAGGATACCATTTTCATAGAGTTTGTCATAGGCATTAAAGATTTCCAAATCTCCTATGGCTCTTATTTTACAATTATAGCACTTTCGCACATCCTAAACCATAACAACTTTTACAGGGATGGCGAATAGGGCACCAACGAGATCACTTTTGTATGCAACTTCTGGTATAGGTCTAAACTCAGGTTGCTTAACCTCATTGCTGACAAGTTGAATCTCATGGCTCACTATCCCTTGGGTTGTCTTTGAACTAGATGTCATTTATATCTGAACTAGGGTTTAATGATTAAAGAAAACTTCTCAAATTGTAAAATTTGGCACCTGAAGGAAATACCTAGATAAATGCTTAGATCACTTGGATAGATGCTGAATTTCTAGTTGAAAGCTTGAAAATTGCTCAATTGTGCTCAAGGGAATAACTCTTTGTTTAAATGTCTCAAGAATGAATCAATTTTTACTTTTAAGTGACAAAAGAAACTTTGCATTTAATACATTTTAGTACCTACACCTGTCACTCGGCTTCCAAATGTTTTTCAACTCGGCATCCACTCAGTAGCTATACTTACTGGGCATCTACTTATTTTGTTAATAACTCGACATCCAAGGCAGTTTCACTTGGCATCGAAAGACAACTCGGCATCATCTTTCAAGTTTAGTCTTAACATCTTTTCTCATGCAAATTTATACTTTGTAGTGCTTCTTCATGGTTTAAGGCTGATGTGTGATACTTCCTAATGTATCAGCCCTATAGGCTTATCTTGTGATTAGTTAGATGAGAAATGATCACTTGACCTCATGGGTGAAGTGACCCTTTCATAGGATGTACTTGATCCATCCTTTTTCTGCCATGTCTTCTTCATGTTTGTTCTTATGTGTTCCACATCAATTTTTTCTTTGCCCTTATTTACTTCAGTCTTGGGTGTCTTGGCCTTTGTTGGACAATTTCTACTAACATGTCCAATTTTCAAGCAATTGAAGCAAGTAGTCTAGTTCAACCATCTTTTATAGTTCCCCTTGAAATGTGTTCTTATGCAATTTTGGGGTATATGTCCATACTCTTGACAATAGTGACAACTGTACTTGGTGTTATAATCCTAATGGTAGTGACCTTTATTCTCTTTTGCTAATTGATTTGATGTCCACATAGGCTTTGATTTGCATTCAAATGCCCTATGTCCATATTTTTTGCAATTATGAAAATGTCCATTGAATCTTTGTGTCCTTGGGACTTTGGATCTGCAATCTTGTGTCATATGTCCTTGCATGTTGCATTTGTGACATTAACTCTTGCTTTTGGATGTGTTTGGCTGATTGATCCTTCTACTCCTGCAAACATTAGCAGTATGTCCCTTTTTATTATAGTAATGAAAAATGGGTTTAGAATCCTTACCTTTGTCACTTCTTTGCTCAACATTCTTTGATGATTCACCAACTTCAGTGCTATTGTATCCAAGTCTTGATGTATCATGGGTAGATCTTGGGGATTTTAGCAATTGTTCAAAGTACTTTATGGCTTCACTTGACTTGTTTAGATTCTCTGCTACCTCTTTTTCTCTATTTAATTCATTCACCATTTGTTCATTCTGCATCTTTAGAGTAGAGATCTCAATATCTTTCATATTGAGTTCATGATGAAGGTTCATCATTTGGACAAGTGTATCCATCTACACGTTTGAAATCCTTGTTAATTCAGTACATTTTTCTTCAAGTCTATTTGCAAGATTTCTTTTGTCATCTTCCATCATGACTCTGTCCTCAACTGCTCTTTTCTTTTGTTCAGTGATTTCGCATAACATTATGGCCTATGATTCATGTTCCATCTTGAGAGATCTTATCTCATTTGCTTGAGCTTTTTTTTTCTCCATTAGTTTTGCTATTGCTTCATCATACTCTTTTGTGTCTCCATTGGAAAACACTTGTGTGGTATCAATCTCCTTGTAGTGTATATCATTTTCAGCTATCGCTATCTCCTTTCTTCTTTTCAAAGATTTTCTTAATTCCACTCTAGCTTCCTTTACTTTTTGTAGAGTGAGATGCACATCTATCATCTGGTTCTCAATGATCTTTCCATGTTTGAAAACTTCCTCTTTAGATCTTTTCCTCCAAGCTGTTAGGCTTCTTCTTCTGAGAACCTTTTTGCTCTGATACCAATTGTTGTAATATCTTATTGGAAAGAATGCTTCTAAGAGGGGGGGGGGGGGGTGTTGAATTAGAAGTACTACCTTTTAACTTATTTTAAATCCTTAATAACATATCTTTGAAATGAACATGCATGCATATAAACATTAAGCAATCATGAGAAACAAATATGCATCACCACATAACACTTGAGATTTTGGTAACCCAAAACCTCCAGGAATAAGAAGGTAAAACAAGGGTGGGGATGATACCCACAAAATCACTGCAGTAATAATGTTTGACCACTTTTGATGATCTACCCTGTTAAAGGCCTACCCTGTTAAAGGCTTTACACTGTATCAATAGCGACCTGGTTAAAGGATTTACAAACACTTTACATGAAGTGTTACCCTGTCAAAGGATTTAATCACCTATTTAAATGATCTAAAAAATAGTTTTAAGCTAAACTATCATCATCTGATTTCCTTTCTAATACAATGGCTAAAGAGTATTAGGTATAATAAACCTAATAGCTTATAATCCTTGATTGCTGAATACAGGCACTTGATCTGCTTTCTTCTAATCTTGATCCTATGAGATTTGATATTCTTCACTCTGAAAATAGTTTTCCTTCCACACCTTCATCCCTCTACATATAATGAGACTTAGTCTTCCTTATAAAGACATTCAAAGACTTAGGGTTAGATGTGGATCTACGATCAATATTAAATCTATGATTTTTGCTAATTCCTTGCACTTTTACCATTGGTTGCATGCCTTCTCCATTTTTCTTATTGGTTGCATGTAGATTGCATAGGAAATATAAATGATTTGATCTTATCACTTAAATCCTTCAAGATTCATCATATGTTGGCCATGAAAATGGCTTACATCTGAGTTTGTGAAGTTACAAACTCATATGCTGATTCTGAGTTACTCGGTACTTATAGATTCCTGATGTTTGGCACCTTCTGTAACTTGGCTCCTATATCACTCCTATCTTGCTTGGTATTTTTTATGACTCGGAACCTAAATATTGCTCAGCACAAGTTGTGGCTCAGAATACATAGTGTACTCGACTTTAATGTAGAAAGTGGTTAAGTGTGTTGGCACTCAAGTGTCAAAACCATTCTTAGACTAACAATAATCATTACTACTTACTTTTATTACTAACTAAGTCTACCATATATCTAATTAATTACTACCACTAATTACTTGCAACTATTTACTAACTAACAAACTTACTCATAATCTAACATGAAATATTAACTAATCCTAACTAACAATCTACATCCTAATTTAATTACTACTCATACCTACCTCTAACCCATCCTAGCCAATATCCTTACTTATTTCCTACACTACTCAATGCCCTTATTCTAAGCTCCCTATTAATCAACAATAAAATTGTAACCAATACTAACTAACTAATTCTATTTCTAACTCTAGCATCTAACACACCCAAATCCCTATCTATCTAACCTACCCATGCGTCCCTTAATATTTCGCTACCTCCACTCTCTTTTCAAGTGCTATGGTTGGTGGCTTAATCAAGGTGCATGGCATTTATGTATCCAATGTCACCACCTCTCACTCTTCTCACATGATTGACTTAGGCAAATGGGAGGCATAAAGGAGGGGACATGGCAAGTGATGGGGAGGGTCCTTTTTGCATAGGGCAAAGTGCATGCACCTAGGGAGGAAGAGCTATGAGTGTGGAGTGGACCACTAACCCAAGGGATCCCCATCACATGATCTTTCCTAAGTACTAAATTTACCATCCTCCATTCAAATGGTTGAAATATAGTTTATAATATTATGTTTTCATTTTGAATATGACATATTTAATGAGTGAAAGTTATGGGGTTTTCCTATTTGTTTTGAACTTGGAAATGTTATAGTTTTCTTCCATCCCTAGACTATTATTAATCTATTATTTATAGTTTTTCCTTTTTTTGGTTTGAAGCTAGATATTCTTAGGAATATCATTTAGGAATATTTTATTGCTCTATAATTGAGGATTGGATTCTTTTTCACCCCCCATACATTTTCCAAAGAGCTTATTGCACTCTCCCAACCTATTATTTTGGATCAAGTATATGTTTACATTGATTTACACTTGTTTTATCTTAATCAAATTAGTATATAGTGTACATGAATTTTAATGTGGAACTCACATTCTAATTAATTCATCCAAACAAATATTTGTTTGAAGCTTACTAGAAATGTTTGAAATATGAACTTAAGGAATTACAACATGCTTATTCACTTGTAATAAATAATTCTAAGTCCTCTTTTGCACTTGAACAAGAACTACTATGAAATCTAATAATTCATTCTTCCCTTCCTACAAATGAAACTTTGCATATTGAACTAGTTACATTGTTAAAATTGTCTACATTGTCATCAATGGTATGAGTATAATTTTCTCATCACATTCCATAAATCAACTGGGCATACTCCAAACATATTCCTATTTATTTCAATGGAAATTAACTAGTATTGAATAGCTACCTAAAATGATTACATTGAACATTTCCAACTTTATCTACAATAAAGTTTTAACTTGTAATCTCATTACATCCAAATGCATACCAATGAAAATAATGGCACAATTACATATGATTCCTTCACAGTTTCTTCAATTCTACCATGCAATCATGTATCACAACAACATAAACAAGATGGAGAATTCTCAATTACAAGTACATTGTAAAATGACAAGTTTTCTCCTTCAAGCAACATCTACAAGATGATCATTCCAAGCTTTTTCTATTGCTTCCTTGAACACCAATTTGCAAATACATCACAAAAAAATAACAAAGACCATGGGTACTCTCCTCCCAAACACATGCATCCAAAGAGACCACCCTTGAGCTAGGGGAACAAGGCTCAAACCAAGTTTCATATCCACTCTTGCAAATGCATATAACATCACATTATAAGACTTGAATAATTCTCATCCAAAGGTATCCTCACAATGTTTCACAAATGGAACCATGAATATAGGGTGAAGGTGTTCTTTTCAAATAGGAGACTTTCCATATCAAATAATATCTACAATAAATAATTTCCATACCCTTTCAGAGCTTTCATAAATCATAAGATTCTATGCCCTTTCAGGGCTTTCACAATCATCTTGCAAGCACACTACCATCAGCTATATCTTCATTGGAGCCCATACTCCATAAACTTCCTCTTGCCACCATACTTCCCTTATCACCCCCAAGTAATAAATGAATGATTATGGCATACAATGGAACCAATACTCAAAGGTTCTCAACTAAATTGTTAAGCCCAACTAACCCCTTCACCCTAGACTTCTCTTCCCTTCCCAAAGGGTGAGTGAATCCCTCACACCTATAACACCACTCATGTCAAAACAAGTAAAATAACAAGAGGCAAGAAAACCATGAAAACAAACTTCATTCACAACACAATACCACAAGATATAATTGTTGAAAGCATGAATTTTGATGATATTTCTATGGGGGAGTATTGTAAAAACATGATTAGATCATTATCACGATGATATGTTACATTCATGATTGTGTAGTTTCACTAGAGAGGTTAAAGGAAGATTATAATATGTGTCTAGTATGCATAGGTAACCTCAAAATAATAAGATATTAAGTTTGGAAAAAGTTATGCAAGTTTCAATGAAGATAGTTTTGAGATAGAGTTTACAGAGGCATGTTCTAGTAAACTTGTTATATCTCTTAGTAGAATTCTTATTTTGGTAAGCTGAAGTTATAGATGTGAAGAAGACATGTTGGTGGTGATGTGGTTAAGCTTGCTCATTATAATATTATATGTACAAAAATTTATTCAAGTTGCAAGTTGAAGGATTCATGTTATCACTAAGTGTAACGTGTTCTTAATGTGGTCCTATAATAAGTAATTGAGAAGGTACAATAGGTGACTCAAGGAATTGTTTTATGGATTTGGTATAAAGGAAGGATATTTTCCTTTATCTTATAAGTTACATATGAGGTGATTGTAAGAAACACAAAGAGTGGAATGTAAAGTTGAGAAAAGTAGAGTGGAAGTGAAGAAATTTCATTATTGAGGTTTTATTGTGTGATCCGAAGTTGGATACTTGGATACGAGGTTTGCGACCTAGTCTACAAGGTCTAATAGTGATGTGTCTAGTTGATAGAATAGAGGAAAGAGGAACTTAATAGTAAATTACTTGTTTGGGCAGTGAGCTCTTCTTGTAATTGAAATTGCATGTTTGGGTAGTGGACTCTTCTTGTATACATTATACTACAACTCCCAACAAGGTTGGTACAACTCCTAATAGGGTTGGAATCTCCTAACTGGGATTCAAAGTTTCTTGATAAGGACTCTTATGTACTAAATGTTGTAATAGAATCCTAATAGGGTTCATCCTCTAACCAGGAATATTTATATTAGTAAATCATCTTGAGGGCATCATTCCCACTAGATTTTTCCCTCTGATCAAGGGTTTCCCTAGTTAACATATCTAGTGCAATTGTTTATGTACATCTTGTTATGGTTGTTGTTTACTTTGGTTGAATATATAAGATTTTTTAAGGTTAATAAATGTTTTAATTATTGGATAATTGATTCAACCCCCCCCAATTATCTTGGTGGACTATTGTTTCTAGCAATTGGTATTAGAGAATTAGGTCCTTGAAGATAAAGTTTAACAATGTTGGGAGATCCATGGAAAGCATGTTTAGGAAAGATAGTCTGAAGTTCGATGGAAAAAGTTATGATAGTTGGAAGGAAAATATGAAGAGACATTTTTTGTGTATGAGTCCAAGATATTGGATCTTGACAAAAACATCAAAGATAATCATTGCTAAAAAAATTTGGAAACTTGTACAGAGGAAGAAAAAGATCCTTTTATGTGTGACATGAGAGCTAGAGAAGAACTGTTGAGTACACTTCTTGAAATTGAATACAATCAGGTAAAGTTACTTGTTACTTCACATTTGATTTGGAAAGCTTTGGAAACTAGTTTTGAAGGTGATGAACATTCTAAGAAATTGAGCTTACAAAATTTGATTTGTGCATTTCAAGATGCTAAAATAATGGAAGATAAGTCTATAAGATTTTATGTAGGTATAATATTAGAAATCACTACAGGTATTAAATCTTAGGGAGGAACCAAAGAATATGATGAGGTTATATGGAAAATATTAAAGACCTTAACACTGCCATTTAAGTCAACAATTCAAATGATATAGTTGTTGATATCTTGTAGCAAATATTTCACAAAGGAGACATTGCTTGGAAGACTTGAAGCAATTGAGAATGAGCTTAGGTAGTCTAAAGAATTGACCAAAATATAAATAGCTTTTAGTGCCTTGAACATTTGACCTAATTTATTAGGGAGCATAAGTGCTAGAGGAGACTTTGCTAGTAATTGTAGATCTAATGAGGACATAAAGATTCAAGGAGTCACCCTTCTAATAAGGAGATAAAAAGATGGTAAAAAAACTTTAAATGTTAGACTTGCAATGAATTTGGTCATTATGCATCTAAGTTTCCTAAAATAAAATAAAAAACTATAAAGGAAATTTCAAACCTAGAAGAGATAGAGAGTGCCTATATGCAAATGAAGAAGATGAATATGATGAACAATAGTAAGTGCTAGTGATGATGAAATAGAATTTGTAGTGATAAAAGAAGAAATTCTAGAGAAAGTAGCTTTGGTATCATATGTTGAAAAGAAATATGATTAAATAACTAATAGTGGTTGTTCACATCATATGACTAGTGATATGAACAAATTTGTTGACTTCAAAAGTTAGGATGGAGATATTGTCAAAGTTGGGAACAATGCAACATGTCATGTTAAAGTTATTAGATCTATAAATCTTGATGGTAAAAATAATACTAAGGATGTATATTTTTTTGATAGTTTGAAACACAATATTTTGAGTGTTGGACAACTAGTAGATAAAGGTTATCAATTGCAATTCACATAAAAAACATGCATGATCAGAGACAAAGATGGGAAGGTAATTGGAACAGGAACCAGATCAAGAGGTAATGCATTTTATTTGAATCTTACTAAAATGATATGTTTGCAAAGGTCAATGATAGTTGGTTATGTCATAAGAGATTTTTTCATATAAAATTTGACAGCATTGTGAAGACTAGTAGTATGTTTGTATTTAGAGATTTACCTAAGATTGTAAAACCTTCTAACACAATTTACAAGGAGTGTATTTTCATAAAGCATAATAGAACTTCTTTTCCTTGTAAGAAGTTTACTATTATAACAAAAATTTAGATTGTACACATAGATCTCAATGGTCCTATGATTCTATGGTGAAATGTATTTTATGATTTTAGTTGATGACTTTTCTAGAATGACGTGGGTTGTGTTTCTTAAAGAAAAATATGAGGCATTTGATAAGTTCAAGATTTTCAAGAATAGAGTTAAGAATGAATCAGGCATGAAGATTAAATGTTTGAGATCAAATAGAGGACGAAAGTTTACTTCGAATGAGTTTAACATGTTTTGTGAAGAAAATGGAATCAAAAGATAGTTATCAGCTCTGAGAATCCTTGAATAGAGTGGTATAGCTACAAAAGCTATGTTAGCTAAGAATGATGTATCCAAGATGTTTTGGAGAGATGTTGTCAATACAATAGTTTACACTCTGAATAGAGTACAAGTAAAGAAAGACAAACAAGACCCCTTATGAACTATGGTTTGGTCACTCACCTATAGTTAAGTATTTTAGAACTTTTGGTAGTAAGCGTTATATCAAAAGAGATAATGATATTAATAAGTTTGATGATATAAGTGATGAAAGTATGTTTCTTGGTTATTCATTGAAAAGAAAGGCTTATAGATGTTATAATCAGAGGACTAAGACTATTATAGAAAATGAAAATGTAAGAGTTTATGAGAAATTCAGGATACAAGAAAGAATAGCTTATTACAATTCAAATGATGATGTTATTATTAAACCAAGGAATGATGAATTATTCCTTGAGACTAACAATGATTTGTAGAATGAAGGAAAGCCAAGGTAGGAACAAAGCTCATAACCTTTAGTAGAGCCAAGAGTTGAGATAAAAACTCCTACTTTGGGTAAGAATATGACAAAGAATCATCCACCTGAGAAGATCATCAAAAGCAGAGATAAAGGTGTGATGAAAAGAAGTCGAATCAATGAAGAACTATGTTTGATATCTCAAGTTGAACTTAAGAATGTAGATGAAGCATGTAAAGAAAGCTACGAAATCTAGGAATTAGATTAGATTGTAAAGAATGAGACATGTGAATTAGTCCCCAAACTAGCAAACAAGAATGTGATAGTTACTAAATGGGTATTTAGGAACAAGATGAATGAACAAGGTGAAATCGTAAGGAACGAGGAAAGATTGGTATGTAAAGGTTACTCACTGCAAGAAGGAATAGACTATGATGAAACCTATGCTACTATGGTGAGAATAGAAGTAGTAAGATTATTCTTAGCATATGTAGCATATAATAAATTCAAAGTATATTAGATGGATGTCAAGTTAGCATTTTTGAATGGAGAACTTGAAGAAGAGGTATTCATTTAATAGCTTGAAGATTGTCCTTTAATAGATGACAAGGACATAGTATGTAGATTGAAGAAAGAATTTTATGGCTTGAAGCAAGCACCTTGAACCTGGTATGTAAGGTTAGAAAAGCATTTGATTAGAAAAGCATTTGACAAAGCTTGGATGTATAAAAGGTATGGAAGATACTAATCTATATTGGAAAGAAATCGATGATGGATTAATGATTTTGGTAATATTTGTTGATGATATCATTTTTGGAGGAAATGATGATGAAAGTGATAAGTTTGCAGAAGAAATGAAGAAGGAATTTAAAATAGGTATGATATAGGGGAAATGAAATATTTTCTAGGACTATAGATTATATACGATAAAGAAGGAATATTTATCTCTTAGACTAAGTATTTGAAGGATTTGCTAAAAAGGTTTGGTTTGGAAACATGTAAACCTATTGGAACACCTATGGTAACTGAACATAAGTTATCTACAAAGGATGAGGTGCCTACTATTAAGTAGAAGAAGTAAAAATCTATGATTATAGGTTTACAATATCTGACTCACACAAGGCTGAATATAGCAAATGTAGTTGGAATGGTTGCAAGATTCCAAGCTGATCCTAGAGAAGCACATTATGTAACAGTCATAAGGATATTTAGATATCTGAAGGGAACACTAGAGTTTAGATTATGGTACGATAAGTCTAATGATTTTACTTTATGTGCTTATACTGATGTTGATTGGGCAAGTAGTATGGATGACAGAAAGAGCACCAATGGTGGAGCCTTCTTTCTTGGAGGAAGATTGGTTTCTTGACTAAGCAAGAAGCAAGATTGTACCTCATAAAGTACAATAGAAGGATAATATGTTGCAATAGTAAATAATTGTAATCAATTTTTTTGGATGAAGCAGATGTTGAAGGATATAAGGATAGAAATTGGTGAACCTATTGTCATACATTGTGACAATACAAGCATAGTAAATATGTCTAGGAATCTAGTGTTGCATTCCAAGACCAAGCACAAAATCTATCAAGTAAATATGTATAGGAATCTATGTTGAGAGAGAAAGTTGTAGAAAAGGAAATTAGATTGGAGTATGTAAGCATGAAAGAGAAAATTATAGATATTTTCACTAACCCTCTTCCCAAAGAGACTTCTAAGTTTTTACGAGGTATGGTAGGGGTTATTCCCCTTCCTACATCAAAGTAGAAGATTCAAGAATGCATCAATCCAATGTAACAAAGCACCATTGTTTGTTTGGACTGAATGTTGATGCTTCCTATATGGGGAGTATCTATGATGGACAGAGCCATCTAGGACTCTTGTTGGATGTTGTTTTTGAATAGTGTCTTTGGACACTTGAGCTAAGTAAGAATCAATTATTAAAAAGTTTGATGGTTGTTGAAACCTTTGACATTGATGTCAATGGGGGAGAAGTATAACATGAAAAAAGAAAAAGTACAACATGTTCAAGAGAAGTTTAGTAGTTTGGAAGAAAATAGTTGGGGAGATTGATTAATGAAGAGGATTTTAAAAGAAAGGTTAACAATCTTTTGTAGTTGGTATTCTTGGAACTAGATGTTTTTCATCCATGTTGCCATCAATGCCAAAGGGGGTGATTCTTGGAAGCATGAATGTTGATGATATTTATATGGGGAATATTATAGAAATATAATTAGCTCATTATCATGATGATATGTTGCATTCATGACTATGTTTTGCATTGATGTCAACATAGTAGTTTTCTATGGTATTTGACAAAAGAACAATAGAAAGATCAAATTGGTAAGGAGAGATTGTTGAGTACTTCAGTAGCAAGGTTAAAGGGAGATTATACTATGTGTCTAGTATATGTTAGTATCCTTGAAAGTATAAGATATTAAATTTAGAAGAAGTAATGAGAGTTTCGATGAAGATAGTTCTTAGATAGAGTTTACATAGGCATGTTTTGGTAAACTTGTTATATCTCTTAGCAGGGATAATTATTTTGGTAAGATGAAGTTATAGATGTAAAGGATACATGTTGGTGATGATGTGTTTAAGCTCACTCATCATAATATTATGTGTACAGAAAGTTATTCAAGTTGCAAGGCAAAATATTGATGTTATCACTAAGTGTAACGTGTTCTTCATGTGGTCCTATAATAATTAATTGAGAAGGTGTAATAGTGGACTTAGGGAATTATTTTATGGATTTGGTATAAAGGAAGGACATTTTCCTTTATCTTATAAGTGACATATGATATGATTGTAAGAAGCATGAATAGCAGAATGCAAAGTTGAGTAGAGCAGAGTGAAAGTGAAGGAAACCTTATTTCTAAGGTTTTATTGTGTGATTCAAAGTTGGATACTTAGTTTTGAGGTTTGCAACCTAGTCTACAAGGTCTAAAAGTGATTGGTTTAGTTGATAGAACAGAGGAAAATGAGCTTAATAATAAATTACTTGTTTGGGTAGTGACCTCTTCTTGTAATTAAAATTGCATGTTTGGGTAATGGGCTCTTCTTGCATACATTGTACTACAACTCCTAACAAGGTTGGCACAACTCCTAATTGAGATTCAAAGTCTCCTAATAGGGTTTCTTATGTACTAGATGTTGTAAAATACACCTAATAGTGTCCATCCTCTAACAAGGAATATTTATAATAGTACATCATCTTGTGGGCATCATTCTCACTGGGGTTTTTCCTCTGATCAAGGTTTCCCTAGTTAAAATATCTGGTGTAATTTTCTATGTGCATCTAGTTATGGTTGTTGTTTACTTTAGTTGAATGGTTCAGATTGTTTAAGGTTAATAAATGTTTTAATTATTGGATAACTGATTCAACCCCCTCTCCCCCAATTATCTTGGTGGACTATTATTTCTAACAACAATATGATACAATACACTTCTTACAATGGAATTCTCACTCCCTACATGCTCAAGAATGCAACACCATTGTTCAACTCCAAAATGGAAGAAACAAGCTTCATGGGAAAGAAACACCAAACTTGAATCCTTTTGCAATTGGTAATGAAAGGTTGTAGAAGAGCTCCCTCCAAGCTTCCAAACTCTAAGAGTCTCTAAAGTTAGAGGGTGGATAGACAAACCACTAATTTCATCCCTAGTCCTCTAAAAATGATCCCAAACCCTTATTATCTAAAAATTTCCATAACATAAGCTTCCTTTACTTACAACATTGTCTTCTTCTAAAAATGTTGCCTTGACCAACTAAGAGAGTGTGGAAGAAGTCATGTGATACTCCAATTTCGAATTGCTTTGAAAGTGACTTACTTTGGAGGGTTCCCAAGGTCATCTAGGCCTATTAAATGTTAAATTTAGATTCCCAACCCATACTAGTATCATGTGAACGCTTATTTTTCACCAAAATAACCCCCAAGGAACACTTTTTGTGTTAGGATAAACCACGAACAGAAATAAAAACTACATGCAAATATAACCAATAACAGAAAATAATAGAACACACAGAAATGAACACAAGGCACCAAGATTTAATGTGGTTCACCCAATCCCTGGGCTACGTCCACCAAACAGCAAGTCCGATCTTATTACAATCCAGTGATTACAACCTGATTACAATCCGTAATCCCTTACAGCTCAATACCGCCGCAAGAACCAATTTCGCATCACAACATTATGAAAAATACCCAACCCTAAGCCCTTTTATACAAATATTAAACCACTTTAGGGTTATAACATGTCGGCCATATGTCGGCCATAATATGTCGGCTACCATGTCGGCTACTGCCCAAAAAAAAAAAAATCGGGCCGATGTCCCGAACCCCACTATTTATGAAGTATGTACAATACTTTCCTGATCAGTCACCACAATCTAACATTTTGATCCTCTAAAATCACTAGGAAGTTGGAATTTGAATTTGAATTCGATGGAGAGTTCTCATAACATTTTTCCATGTGAGGCTAACTTGGGTACTATATTGGGGTTAGGTTTAGGTTAGGTTACTTCTTGCCAAACCCTAAATGACATGTCATCTCCACATGGACAACATAACTGTCAAGTGAAACATTAAGAATTTGCAATGATATGTCTCTAATGTATTTATGAATTTAAATTTACTACACATGCACACTCACATCTACAAAATAAATACATCACAATGAGGCTTTGAATCTTCCAAAGATTTTCCTTATCTATGTCATGTTCACATGGGTTTGAGCCTTGATTCCTCGATAAATCCCATGGTTAAATTTTTGCACACTAAAATTGAGCATCAATAGTCCAAGAAAATCATATAAGAAATATAGAAATAAGTGCAATAAATCACTATCACATTCAACATTAGGCTTGCATATTTCATCATTTCCAATTAACTTTCCCTTCTCTATTCATTTTCATATAAAACATTCAAAAAATTAAAATATCAATCCCTACATATCAACATTGATCTTTATTTAACATGATCAGATTAACATTTTGAATAACCTCATAATCTATTTTCTATCATAGTGACAAAATATTGATTCCATGACTATTAAGTCACCAGGCATGTGAATTAGGTCCTATTGCATATTATAATCTATCCTTAGACACTAAATTCCATTTAAACATTACAATTTGACATTTCAAGCATTTCTCCAATTCAGTTTCTATTAAAGCAATTGAAATAATTTAGAACATGAAATGGAATAATTAAATATATCAATTAGTTCCTAATGTGTTGACATAAGTGCAGATCATCAAAATGTAGATATTAAAATGACATAACCTATAGTCTCAAAAGTTTATCAAAATATTGAATTAGAAGTATCATAATGCAAATATGCCATCTATGCTAGGGTAGATTGGGTGAGGTCTCGTAGTCTCTAAAAAAATTAATATTGGTTGTTATTTATCCTTATTCCAAGGATCTTTAGGTGGGGCATTATGTAGAGTATCCTTGAAAGAGACTCTCATCACTCTTTGGTTCAAAATTCCCTTGGTATTCATCTCATTTGATGTAGAAATTTCTTCCAAATACCTTAGAGTAACTCACCAAGGGTGAGTGACCAAACCAAAGTTTATAGGCTTTCTTCTTGGTTCCCTTCTTTACTTGTGCTCTATTTAAGGTCTGCACAATTGTGATCATAGCTTCTCTGTAGTAGATTTTTGCAACATTTTTTTGAATCATTAGTATCTTGGCATGGTCTATGATTGTTTGATAGCTTCTTTTTGTAACACCATTATATTGAGGTGTCAAAGGAGCTAACATCTTCCTTTTGATCTCATGCTCTTGGTAGTAGTTATCAAATTCTTGTGAGGTGAACTCATCTCCCTAGTATGATCTTAGAAACTTCAACACCTTATCAATCTCCCTTTCAACACTTTTTGTATAGGCCTTGAACATGTGAAAATATTTTGACTTTTCCTTTGAGTAAAAAATCCACATCATTTTGGAAAAGTTATCACTAAATAGAATGAGGTATCCATCACTAGATATACTCTTATTCATCATGGGACCACACAAGTTAGTATGAACTATTTCTAAAACTTGTTTAGAAGTAAATGACTTGCTAGAGAAACTAGAATGGGCCAACTTTCCTAGTTGACAATCTTTACACATTACATTGTCAGCTTTAGTAATAGGAGGAAAACCTCTTACACGTTTATTCTTTCCTACCTTAACAATGGTCTCAAAATATACATGACATAACCTTATATTCCATAACCAACTATTGTGGTTTCATAATGCATGCCCCACTTTGCCTAGAAATGGGGACCCCCTAATATAATTTTTAGCTTTCTAGATCCCTAGTCTGGGGTCTAAGTCTTTTTTACGGTTTTACCTAGTTTTTTTTTCCTAATTTGGGTCTCTGTCTGAAAACCCAATTTCCAAAAACCATGTTGTTGAAGGAGAAAATCAAATTTGCATATAAAAGGTGCACTAGCACACCTAGCACACCACACCAAGTGTGCTAGTGCACTAGTCATAAGCTAAATAATATTCCTCTTGGAAATTCATAGCTACACATATGTGCAGTTGTGTACCTCCAAGAGGTGCACTAAATCCTGAAGCCCTCACCCATCCACTCATCATTCTTTCCTCTTCACTCCATAGCTCCCAAGGTATGCTACTCCACCCTCGCACCTACACACAATACACCAAATTTTTTTTTTAAGCATATCTAAAACAAGGTGTACATTTAGCACACCTGATGGGTGTGCTAGGTGTGCACCTTGTATTTATAAAAACTCATTTTCATTAACCAAGCTAAGAAACTAAAAGACCCTAAGCTAAACTTTCACCTAGTAAAAGGTACACAACTGTACATCTATCCAAAGTGTGTTGCTACACACTTTATACTAAGGTTAAACACCACCTTTGAAAAATAAGGGTGTGCATCTAGCACACCCCATGAGGTGCACTAGATGCTTATCCTTATTTTTAAGAGCTTTTTTAAAGAAAAGTGCACCTACCACACCTCAAAGGTGTGCCAGGTGCAATTTTTTTGCTTATCAAAGGCTAAAATGAGGTTTTTGGGTATTTTGTGATGTTTTTGCATTCTTGGTATTTTTTGTCATAATTAGAGTATGTTTAATGTTTGATTTTCATCTCTCCAAACTAGTGTTTACTTCTTTGTGTAGATAAAAAGGCATCCTTAACTTATCAGGGTCATAACTTTTGACCTAAAGCTTTGAATTCAAAATTGTTTACACTAATGAAAGTTTTAACTTGAAATTTTGAGTAGAATATCTTTGAAAAAGCGAGTTAAAAGGAACTAGAAAATCTTGTTAAAAAATATGGAAAGGTTTTTAAACATTTGAGCATTTTGGACAATTTAGGTCACCTAGTCTCTAAGTGGGAAGGATCATGTAGTTGGAGAGAAGAAGAAGTCATGGAATAGACAAAGATGTGCATAACACACATGTGCACAGATCATCATATCATCTTCATTATCAACACCAATAGAGATCTCACCTAAGTTAGTAACCTTCACCTTCAAAGGAGTCACCCATGAGTTTTGATTCATGAATTTGCACTAAAGATCAAAGATACAGAGGTTAGACATATGAACTAGAATATGTTTCTCATCTTATGCAACTATTAATGATGATTCAACATGGGTGCCTTGGGATTTCAGATAGAAGAAGTAGGAGTTCAAATGTATGAAAGTGTTTGGCTATAAAGAGGGTATAAATCATCAAAAAAGTGGAAAAATATGTACACTAGAGTGCTCCCAGACCTCATTTGAGAAAACCCTAGAAACTATTTTAAAAATTGGGTACTTCAATTTTTTGGCAAATTGAGCTTCTAAGCTTCTGAGCTTCTGAGCTTCTAAGGTGTGCAAGTGCACTAGTTTCGAGATGCACTTTTTTAGAGGTGGACTAAATTTTTTTGAAGAAGTCAAAGGTGCACCAACATTTAACTACCCATTCTAAATTTAGAGCTTTTCATGTATCAAAAATGCATTTTGATAGTATTTTAACTCCTACAAACATCTAGTGAATGTAAAGGCTCATGCATCCATTAAACGATATAAACAAGGATGGAGTCCTACTTAGCAATAGTTAAAGAGTTAATTTGTACATAAATAGATTTTTTTATTAGTTTAGAAGCATATGTTTGCATAAAGAGATTTCTCACTCTCAACAAAAATTGAGGAGAATATTTCCCATAAATTGAGGAATGTAATATATATTCTACACCATTATTTTGATGCAATAATATATGTTGTTGGTGCTCGCATTTGGAGCATAGTGATTCTTGCCTAAGTGTGTTATATTTTGTAATGTATGTTCATAAAGTGTAATCGAGCCAATAGTTTTATTGCATTATTTTGATTGTGCAATCTTTTAATTCTGGTGTTTGCTACGGGTCTACAAATTTCACCAACGTACCTAGTTAGAGAAGAGATCATCATATTGTTCCTGCATAGCTTTTTGTCTCACATAAACACACTTTCCATGGCCTTGCGATCTAATTAAAAGTGAAACATCTTATAGTTACTAAATTCCTATCAATGATTGCATCAGTGGAATTAAGAAAGCACTGCTCCTACTTTCATTGGTTGCATACTAATGTTTTCAACAACTTAACTCACAAATGTGTTATTTTTGTGGCTTATGACTATTAGGAATTTACTTTTTAAGTAATTTTCTTAAACTTTTTGTTACCCTATCTTTGTTATTTTCTTTACTAACCCTTGGTTAAATTAGGAATCCATATAGTTGCATTGTTAGATTATATTCATTTAAAAATAGAAAATACCAAAAACATATCTCTTTTGTGGTTAATTTTGAAACAACAAGAAGATTGACCATTTGATCTAAAATTGGTTCAAAATAGAAAAGGCCTATTTGTGAACAAACACATTTATCTTCAACTAAGTGGATTATGTTAGGCCGCAAGATCACCCAGAACCTTGGAGTTGATCCCAAATCAGCTTTTCAAGAGAGTAGTTTGAAAGGATTCTTGCCAATAAGCATCCTGTAAATGACAGCTCAATACCAACTACTATCACTTTCATCTATGAAGAATTAATTCTTAGAGATATTGCGGTAAAAGATATTACCTCTACTTTGTTCACACATAGGTAGTAGTTTACATATCTTGTCAAAGATTCTACAAGACCCTCTCTTAAATTCAAACTTATAACCTTTATCCACTAGCTAAGATACACTAAGAAGATTATACTTAAGACCTTCCACTAGATATTCATCTTCATAATCAGTGGATTCATTTAAGGATACGACACCCTTACCTATTACCATTCTCGGTGAGTTGTTTCCAAAATTTACAATTCCTCCATCATGGGCCTCTACCTCATGGAATCCTCTCCTATCACTGGAAATATGGTTAGATCAAATAGTATTGATTATCTATATCTTAAGAATATTGGTTCTTATTATCAAGGATATTTCCACACTTTCTTCTATTATAGTGACAAAGGATGTGTCACCATCATCTTCATTTGCACCAGTTGACTCTTCATCAGTCACACCTTCCTCAAAAATATAGTATCACTTCTCCTTTCCTCTGTATCTTGGCCATCTTTTGTTGTTCTCCTTCTTTATATTTTTTGGACATCTAGCAACATAGTTTCCTACCTTCTTACAATTAAAACATTTTAATAGAATCTCACCTTTGTACTTCCATTTTCCTCTTACTATTCTCTTTGTGAATTGAGCCTCTAGCTCTTCTTGTTTGACTTATTCAACATAGAGACTCTTTAGGGCTCTTTTATATTTGGAGGTTCTTTCCTCCTCTCTTCTACTCTAGGTTGTAGTAGGTAAATTTGAGGCTTTGTATTCTATTTCAAATTTTTTTCATAGTTTATTATCTCAAATATAGTGATTTTTCCTATCAAGGCATCAAGAGATACCTCCATTTTCTCTTTTGATGTTAGTTCTTGAATGGATGAGACCCTTATGGAATACTTTGGTAGCAATTTTGTCACTAGAATTCATGGTGGCTATGGAGATTGTGATAATTGTATGAAATACATAATCACTTAGAGAGAAGAGAGAAGAAAAATTAAAGGATAGAAGAGATAAATCTGATCAAGAGGATCAAGTATACATAAAAAATGAGGAGATATGATATCTAGTAGAAAGGTGCTAACCAAAGGATCAATGCTGAAACATTCTAATAGGTGAATCAGTGAAAATCTCTTAACAATGTAGCCTTAATAGGTTTCAAGTTTTGACATACTTTTATGTAAATCTCTTAATTTAGTGCTTATTTTATTGCAAGTTTAAATCCTCTAACAAAGCACACTTTTAGCAAGTTGTTGAAATCCTTTAACAGGGTAAGATTTAATAGTCTTTGTCAAATTTTAATAGGTTAGCTCATAATTTATGATCAAATAATTATATCCTTCATTTGATACACTTTACAATTGTAGTAGTGAAGATTTGTGGGTGTCATCGCCATTCTAGTTTTACCTTCTCATTGGAGGGTTTCTGGGTAACAAACTTATTGTGTTATGTGTTATTTATTACATGTTATGGATCAATATGTGTAGTTAGCTATTTTTATTTTACATGCTAAATTATGAGATGGATGTGTGGTGAATATTTTATGGTTAAAGTTTTGAAGTACTAATTCACACACTCCCCACCCTAAGATTTTACTTTCCCATTGTTAATTCTAACAATTGGTATCAAAGCCTAGTACTCTAGAAAGGAAAGCTTTGCATCTTCGAGGAAAAATATTGAATATGGAAGTCTACAAGTTGGGAAAGACTATTGAGAACTAGAAGATTGAAACTTAGCTTGTCCAACATTAGTTGAATGAAGCAAGAGATGAGTTGAAGCACTCATTAAAGAGAAGGAAAGAGATAGCTATTGAGGGAAATGACACACATTTCCAAGAGGAAGACACTACTAAATTTTTTTAGATGGAAACTCAAGTGAGTTTGTTGTAGCATTTGCAAATCTGATAGAAAAGAATGGTGCCCTAATGGAAGAGGTCAAAAATATTGAGATAGAACAAGAAGTCCAATTGGTATTGCTATGTGAGGTGACCAAGCATAAAAATAATAAGTGCCAAAATATGTAGCTTTTGGATCAAAAAGATCATTTAAAAATTCTTCAATGATATCCTTGGTTTCATCTATATTAACCTCATAACCTAGAGACTTGACCCATACAATTCTCGGTCTAACTGCTTGTATATAAACTTTATCACAGTCAACCATGCAATAAATTTCATCTTTGTAGTCATCTACAATATTCTTAGGGATCCTAAATAAAGCATCAAAGCAGTTATCCATTATACTAACATAGTTTTCTCCCATTTTAGCTATATACTCATTAATTGGCACATCCTTTCCCCACACATCTGTACCTTTTGATGGAAATAATTTTTGCACAAAGTAAAATAGACAAGTTAAGAGTGAACTAAACTTACAAGGATTGTTCTTTGAAGTTCTTATACTCTCAATATTTTTCTTGAACTGATTCAACATCAACTTGGTAAGGTCAAATGACATATTATTCTTGACCACTTTGTATGAGAGATCCATAACTCCACATGATACATTGTTGAGTTTTCTTGAGTTGTATATTTTGTGTGCAATGATATGTATCTTGAACTTTAATTCCATATCTATAGTAGAGTTGATCTTCATTCCCCTTCCATCTCACTTGGAAAGGGTTTTCTTTTCTAGTTTGACCTAACTTAGGGTTTTAGTCATTTATTATTTTGTCAACATAGGAAGACCAATGATCCTATGGATTATCTTCTTATTATCACAATAGGTTGTTCCAACCACAACTATCCATTATGCACATGGCTAATGATAATTCTTATCCATTTAATTTGAAAATCTCATGTCATGTGACAAATTTGAGTCAAACCTTTAGGTCCAAGGAGTTGATGTTCTAATTTTAATCTGCCATTCACATGCAATTTCTCTAATGAATCATCCATTTCTTGAGTTCCAATATCTTGAATAGCACACCAAAAATTTGAACGAATGTCATTAATCAATAGTACCTTGTATAGAATCTGAGATTGTGCTCCTCTTGGATCTAGGGTTTTCACAAAAGCCAGAATTAGCTTGAAGTCTGGTGCCTTACATTCCATGCCTCAAACTAACATCTTTGACCCTTTCTTAGTCTTGCTGCTAGAGGATTCCATTACTCAGTAGGGTTTGCAAAGATATTGAAATGTTCAATAGTAATTTGCATAGATCACTTAGGTGCTTCAAAAATCACTCTGCAGAAATAGATTTTGAAAATTTTCTCGGTGGAGTCATCTATGACTTAGTGTTCACACAATAATTTTAGTAGCTCTCAACCTTGCTCCACAAGGTCTTGCAACCTAACCTTGCTCAATAATGACAACCATTTTCTTGAATTCCCAGTGATCCCTTTGTAACTTCAATGTTGATATGGATCTTTCCATTCTACTAACTGAAACTAATGTAAGATGTCTACTTTAGAATCCTGGTTCTAGTTCTCCTTGTGAGAGATCAAGTAGAAATAGTTGAGACACCCAATTCTTGAGTGACATTTTCTTCATTGCTTGAACTTACATTCTCAGAAGATTTTGGAATCCATTTTTGTCTCATTTTCTTTTCAATGTTATCAACTTTTTCCTTCTTTTCATCTTCAAATTCTTCTAGTATTTATACAGTTTTTGGCAAGATGACCAAAATTTGTACAAATGAAACACCTTTTGGTGTTGTCTCTTTTCCTCATGTGATGTTTTACACAATTCATTCCAATGTATCCAAATTCTCCACAATAATGAAATTGGCACCAAGTGTTGTAGTCCCAACCAAATATAGCTTTTACAATCTATTATGTTGGGTTCAATATTTTAGTTTTGCATTTAGAGGATTTGTGCCCATGCTTCTTACATTTGTGACATTTACCTTCAAACTTAGGTTTCTCTTTACATTCATTAGCTCTATGACCATGCTGATTGCAATTGTAGCATTTTACATTGAATTTAGCCTTCCCATTGCTCCAACATTTGTTTGATGTATGACCTATCTTACCATAGTGATTGCAAGTAGGTCTTTGATTCTTTTGAGCTCCTTGCTTGGATGATTCACCTTCTTTTGTATATCCAATTCCTACTTTTCCCTTTTGTCTGTATTGGATTTTCTCATTTAGTTGATCCATGTCTGCTTGAGATTTCATCATCCTTTCATTGGTTTTTCTTTCAGTGTTTAGATCATTTTGCAATTTTTCATTCTCTAATCTTAGAATCATGATTTCTTCATTTGCATTGGTGAGTTGATTAATAAAGTCCACTTGTTGAAGCGATAGATGCTAGATTTCATTGTTTTTTCCTTCTATTTCCTGTTTTATCTTATTTTCCTCTTCCATGACTTCACATAATCTTTCTGACTGAATTTCTTGTTCTCTTATTAGCTTTCTTACTTCTTCTTGAATTGTACCATTCTTTTCTAATAGTTCTTTGATTGCTTCATTATCTTCAATTGAATTGCTTTCTGAATGGATGTCTTTAATTCATTCTTCAATGTAGAGTGTGCCATTCATCTAAATTGCAAGATCTTTTCTTCTTTTCAAGAATTAAGAGAATTGCTCCTTTTCTTTCTTGAGTTGTCCATTAGCTAATTCCAAATCTAGCTTTTCATTGTCAATAGCCTTGTCAACACTAAATATCTCCATAGCCTATGATCTTTTCTCAAGCTATTAGACTTCTTTCCTGAGAACCATAAAGCTATAATACCAATTGTTGGAAATATATATGATAGGCCACATTACTAAGAGGGGAGGGGTGAATTAGTAACCAATAAAACTTAATCATTCATGTGTATTATGATCTAGTTGCTTGAAAAATTGAAAGCATTAAAAAATTCATAACACTTTGATACACAATATGGTGAGCTAGAAACCTTCCAAATAGAAACTAAAACTCAGGTGGGCATGATACCACAAGCTTTAGTACTATAGTATAAATTTGGCATGTTAAGGCTTACAATGATCACTTCTAATGATCTACCCTATTAGGAGCAATAAGGACTGCTAGGTCTGCCTTGCAAAAGGATTTACAAAACATACAATGAAGTATGTACTCGATAAAGAGATTTATTAAAAGACTATTAAGTCTACCTTGCAAAAAGATTCAACTAATCCACCTATTAGGATGAAGTAGTGGCTGATCTCTAATCTACAACTTGGTTTATTGAATGAGATTCCTTTGAGTGTAATGATCACCTTGCTATGATAGATAAATCTTTGTTGCTCCTTATACTATTGTAGCCTTTGTATTTCACACTTCTTCTCTTCACTACTTGTTACATAATTTTTATCCATCTTATTGGATGTGATACAACACATTACATATATACCAATCCAATTACAATTAAAAAAAGTTGGCTATAATACAAGTTTACAAAAAATACACAAAATTAGTTGAACTATAGGAACTCATGTTCTAAAGACTAGCTTGGTGAGGTTTTGATATTTGGCATCTACTATCAATGCTTGACATCATCATGCATTCGATAGACATAGAAGCTTGGTCTATAATAATCACTTCCAAGTAGTCTGAACTCAATTTGCATTGGTGACTTGGTGAATACTATGAAACTTGGCATATAAATTGAATCACTTGATTCACACTGCATAGCTCAGTCAATTCTATCATAATGAGCTTGGTATAAACTAAATCACTTGGTTAACAATAAGTGGCTCAGTTAACACTAGATTCACATTACTATAATTGTGAACTCGATAAGCACTACACAACTTAGTTTGCATTGAGGAACTCGATAAACCTTATGAAACTTAGTTTACATTGCTGATTACCTTTATGGTAGAAATTTCTCGATGAAAACTGAATACTATCCCTTGAACTCAGTAGCAACTATAGAACTTGATAAAGTCTAAAATGTTTGGTTAACTCTGTTAACTATATAATACAATCAGTAGATACTAACTACCTGAGTAAGTGTGTGTCACTAATAACAAACTTGACTAATGTCAACAAGAACCTGGAAGAAATTTATAGTTTTTTAGTTTTCATGTTGTTGTTGAGTGATGGAATTATGTTTAGAGGTCAAGCTTGATGTAGTTGTTGAGCATAGTGGAAATCATGTATAAGCCGAGTGAGTCGAAATCCTATGATACCCAAGCTTACAACTATATAAGAATTAAGCATTTATTTTTGAATGTCAAGGGTTATATAGTCAATTTTTTACTCATTTACATTCATTAGAGATCAAATATTACACAAAGAACATTAGGTCAACTAATAAAAAAGATTCAAGTGTTTACAATTTGGATTCAATTTGTACTCGTCATCATTCATCGGATTCATAAGGTATTTAACTAGTGTTGAGTTATGTTGTTTGAAATTTTTCAAACCCTAGATACATAAATGGCATCTAGCTCCTCTACAAATGTTAGGAAGGAAAATAAATTTTTAATGTGCAATTAATTAGTAATGAAATTAGCCAACCAACCTTCTGAGCTATTCTCGAGATAACATACAAGGGAGACCTATCTGGTGTATTATCAATGATACCACCACAAGTTTTTGTTGGAATACTTTAGAATAATTGAGAGGGGGGTGAATTAGTTATCCAAGGTCCATATGTATAAATAAAACTTTTCACAGCTGAGTGAACTCATAAAACATCATTCATCATGCATGCATACATAAGATTATGCAATCACTTAAAACTTGTAGGTTACTATCAAATCAACTTTGTAGAAATGTAAAGCATGAAACATAATAGATTCATCAACACACTTGACACAATGATTTATGTGGAAAACCAATTTGGAAAAAACTAATTTTTGACTCATTTACATTCCTTAGAGATCAAATATTACACAAAGAACATTAGGTCAACTAATAAAAAAGATTCAAGTGTTTACAATTTGGATTCAATTTGTACTCGTCATCATTCATCGGATTCATAAGGTATTTAACTAGTGTTGAGTTATGTTGTTTGAAATTTTTCAAACCCTAGATACATAAAATGGCATCTAGCTCCTCTACAAATGTTAGGAAGGAAAAGAAATTTTTAATGTGCAATTAATTAGTAATGAAATTAGCCAACCAATCTTCTGAGCTATTCTTGAGATAACATACAAGGGAGACCTATCTGGTGTATTATCGATGATACCACCACAAGTTTTTGTTGGAATACTTTAGAATAATTGAGAGGGGGGTGAATTAGTTATCCAAGGTCTATATGTATAAATAAAACTTTTCACAGCTGAGTGAACTCATAAAACATCATTCATCATGCATGCATCCATAAGATTATGCAATCACTTAAAACTTGTAGGTTACTATCAAATCAACTTTGTAGAAATGTAAAGCATGAAACATAATAGATTCATCAACACACTTGACACAATGATTTATGTGGAAAAACAATTTGGAAAAAACCACTAGTAACATGCTACTCTTGTCACTCTTCTCAAATGATACCCTGTGAAAGGCCAACTTTGTTAAAGGTTATAATACACAATATTAAATGTGACCCTGTTAAAGGATTTTAATCATCCTATTAGGAGTGAACCTTGTTAGAGGACTTTAGACCATTCACTTGGAATGTCACCTAGTTAAAGGATTTACAAATGACTGTTAGGTCAACCTTAATCCAAAGGATTTACCCTAGACTGATACAATTGTTAGAGAGTAACAATAAGGCTTGATTTGATACAACTTACAACTTTATTTATAGATTATAGATCTTTGTTCAGTCCTCAATTCTTCTTGGCCTTCATACTTTGTAGCTCTGATAGCTTTTTCACCCTTCAAGCATTCACACCCTTAAGCCTTCTTTTTTAACATGCCATTGCAGACTCTTTTCATAGGTCACTAGATGAAGCAAAGCCCTTGATTCCTTTTCTTCCTTAGGTTCTTGCACATGAAAAACTTGTTCATGACTAGCCATTCCTATAAATAGGAAATTAAGATATTTTTCCATTCATTCTCCATCATCCAATTTATGGTTTGGATAGATTAGGTATCTATATCTCTACTAGAAACATCTCCTAGAATCCTCTTTGAATTCACCTAAAAATGGTTTATCTTGAAGTCTATGCCACCAACTCATCAACTTTATCTTCCACTTGGTTCACATAATCCAAGAAAATAAAATTGTTGGCTCAAATCTATCAAAGTTATGATCTTTTAAATAATGTAGTAGCTCAGCATTATCAAGCTTTTGATGCTCACCACAAACTGTGTTGCTCGACAGCCACTTTGAAATCACTAAGCATGAACTAAAATGTATTGGTGCTTAGCATCAACTAAAATTTACTCAACATCCACTATTCTACTTGGCATACATTAGAATGAACTTTTACTCGGCTCCAACTATTTTTCTGCTTGGCTTGCTCTATCTTTGCTTAGCACGTACTATCTACTCAATCAAGCTTGGCAGACAAACTTTGTGTAACTTGTTCTTCTAAACTTTCTTAGCGTAACTAGCCTTTGTATCCTTAAGTAGATTATCAATACATCATGTTATCACTATCTTAACTAATTTTTTTACTTCATTACATAAGCATAACTCAACCTTTCCTCTAGGTGCTATTGTTACATCTTTTGATGAAATCCTCTTCATAAATCAAATAAGTGATAGTACTTGAATCTTATAAGCAATTGTCTCACCATAAAATAGAAGGTTTGACATCAGTGACAAAATAATGATTGAAGCATATTAGTCATACTTATATGTTCTTAGAAATCTCCCTCTTTCAACAATCTCCTTCTTTGATAAGATTCTTCAATCTATTCTCAACAATATCCATCTTTGGCATTGATGGAAAACCAAACTGATCAACCAAATCAACCAAATGGTAAACACCTTGTTCAAAAAAATTGACTAGGTTAAAATAGTAAGACAATACCAAAATGAAAACTTGTATTAAAATCTCTTCCTCTATTAGCAACTTCCATCTTTTGAATAGGTTATAAAACACTTTCTTATAACTCCCTCTTACTAGGTAGATGTTAGGATTTCTCTTTCTTTGCTCTCTTGATCAACAAGTGTCTCTTTCAACAATTATCTCCCTCTTAGGATCAGAAAACTCTCCGTTTTTGACAATAGTGCTCTCTCTCTCTTGATCAGTTAATCTCTCTTGATTAGTAAAACTCTCCCTCTTTGACAAAAATGCCAAAGACTTTTCAAATTTAACATGATAGATGTAAACTTTTTTAGTTTCTTCAATTTCTCCCTCTATCACCTTGCTTGTGACTAATTTGAAGTTTAAGCTCTTTGATCACTTTAGGTAGCTCCTAAAGTAAGATTCTCTACATCAATGTATAACATATGAACATCAACTTTTTTGATTGAAGGCACTCCTCTTTTTACTTAGACAGCCTTAAATAGGGGTATCACCCCTAGTTTACCTCTTAGATACTCATGAGCATCCTTGGGTAATGCTTTTGTGAAGATATCATCAATTTGTTCCTTTATGTTGGCATATTCCATCTTCACCTCCTTATCTTGAATTAACTCTCTCAAGTAATTATACTTGATTGCAATGTACTTAGTCTTTGTGTGCATCACAAGATTCTTTTATATATTGATAGCACTTATATTATCACAATAAAGTATCACTAGTTATGTAATCTCTTCCTTCATAACTTTTTGTGGTTGTTTGATCCATACAATGTTTGTGCAATTTACAGTAGCACCAACATATTCAACTTCAATAGTAGATTTTGAAGTTCAATTTTATTTCTTGCTAGTCCATGTAACTAGTCTCTTGCCTAAGAAAAATGCTACTCCACTGGTGCTCTTTCTATCATCAATTTTTCTAGCCCAATCAGTATTAGTGTAGGCTCTTAATTCAAATTTTTCATTCTTCTTGTAATATAGACCAAGCTCTTCTATTCCTTTTAGATATCTCATTATTCTCTTTACAACTATCAAATGATTCTCCCTAGTATTAGTAGAGAATCTTGCAACTATTTCTATAGATAATGCAATATCAAGTTTTCTATGTATTACATATTACAATTTGCAAATCATAGACCTGTATAATGTATGATTCACCTCAGTTAGATCATAATTCTTTGAAAACTTGTGTCCTATTACCATAGGTGTACTTACTAGTTTGGAATCCTCCAATCCAAAAGCTTTCAATATTTCCTTGACATACTTTGACTAAGTGATATATATACCATATTTCATCTGATATAGTTTTAAACCCATAAAGAATTTGATCTCTCCAAACATAGACATCTCAAATTCTTGCTTCATCTAATTTGCAAAATTCTTACATAAAGCATCATGACCTCCAAATATGATATCATCAACAAAAATTTTAGATAAAAAAATATCCTTTCCTTTCTTTGTCTTCATGTATAGATTGTTGTTAGTAGTAGTCCTTTCAAATCCAATCTTCACAAGATACTTATGAAATATCTCATACCATGCTCTTGGTGTTTGTCTCAAACCATATAGAGCCTTATGTAGTCTACATACCAGGTTCTTATTGTTAACATCAACAAAACCTTCTGGCTATTCTATGTAAATTTCTTCCTCTAATATACCATTCAAAAATGCAAATTCAACATCCATTTGATAAACTTTGAAACATTTATATTTAGAATAAGCAAGTAGATTTATTACTCCTTTAGATCTTACAACATGAGTGAATGTCTCTCCATAGTCAATTCCTTCTTCTTATGCATATCCCTTGCAAGCTAGTATTATTTTCTTCCTTGTGACTTCACCTTTTTCATCTAGCTTGTTTCTAAATACCCACTTGGTACCAATCACATTTTTGTCTTCCAGTCTAGGAACTAGAGTCCATGTTTTGTTTTTCTCAATTTGTTCAATCTCTCCTTCCATAGATTTACTCTAGTCATCATCTTCTAAAGCATCTCTCACTAATTTGGGTTCCTTCATGCTCAAGAAACATGTATCATTTCTCAATTTCTTTATTTTTATGGGTCTAGCATATTTATCTCCAATGAATTGAGTAGTAGGATGATGTCTTTTGACATACTTAGAAAATCTTGGTTCAGCTCTGGTTTCTTGATTTTGTATTCCTCTAGTTCTTTCATAGGTTTAGCCTCATATAACACTATATATTCATCAAAGTTCACATTTGCATTTCCCACAATTTTGTTAGTGATAGTACTTAAACACTTATGAGCTTTACTTATTGTGAAGTTTCCCAAGAATATACCTTCTTCACTTTTTGCATCAAGTTTACCATTCCTAACATCTTTAAGAATGTAACATTTACTTCCAAATAGCTTAAATACTTTGCATTGGGTGAGTATCCATACTGTAGTTCAAAAGGTGTTGACTAAGTATCTTGATTTGCACAAAGTTCAAGGTATAGAAAATTATACTTATAGGTTTTCTATAGTATTTCAAAGCAACATTCTTCTCCATCATAAGTGTTCTTGCATAGTCTACTATAGATCTATTCCTCCTTTTAGTTATTCCATTTTGTGGAGGTGTTCTAGGGGTAGATGTCCATCTCTTGATTCCTTTGTTATTATAGAATATTTCAAACTCATTTGATGTGAATTCTCCTACTCTGTCAAATCTCAAACATTTTAGACTTTTACCTGATTCTTTTTCAACTCTTGCCAGGTACCACTTAAACATTTGGAAAGCATCTAATTTCTATTTTAGAAACATAACTATCATCATCCTAGAATAGTCATCAACAAATAACATAATGTACTTACCTCCTTTGTAGCTTTACACATTAATTGGTCCACACAAGTCAGTATGAAAAATCTCTAGTATTCCTTTAGAGGTATAAGTTTTACTCTTAAAACTTGACTTTGTCATTTTTCCTATCTGACATTGTTTGCACATTACATTATCAAGCTTCTTCAACTTAGGCAAACCTCTAACTTTCTTCATGTTATTAATACTAACTAAGTTATCAAAATTAACATGATATAACCTCTTATGTCATAGCCATACATCATCAAATTTTACAACAAGACAAGTAGCATCCTCTATATCAAGATAGCATAGATTACTTCTAGTTTGATCACCCTTTCCAATCAGTTTCCCATTTGTGTCATATATCTTAGCAATCCTATTTTCAAACTCAACCTTACATCCCAAATTATTCAGTTTTGACACACTCAACAAATTATAGTTAAGTCCTTCAACATAGTAAGCATTTTCACATAAAATCTTATCTATGAGTTTGATAGAACCTTTTCCTTTTATCAAACATGGTGCATCATTACCAAATATTACACTATTTCCATCATAACAATTCAGGTTAATGAACTTACTTTTGTCTCCAATCATGTGATGCGAACACCCACTATCAATGATCCATCTATCATTCTTGTTCATACAAGTGACAAGTGTCTTTGCCTTATCTTCATCAGATACATCCTTCATTGCAACATACACCACTTCATTATCATGTTCATCAGAATCTTCTTTTGTTTCTTCTTCAGCAATGTAGCAAGACTTCTTTCCTTTATCTTTGTAATCCCTATTGTCTTCATCTCTTCTACTCTTGTACTTGTCACCACCTCTGTAGTTCTTCTTCTCTATACATCTAGTAGCAACATGAATGACCTCATTGCAATTGAAATAAATGATGGATAACATACCTTTGAATTTTCATTTACCTTTGTGGAATCTTCTTACCATTAGTGCTTCAAGTTGTTCAACATCCTGCTCATTTGTATCATTGTCACTAGACACATACTTCTTTTTTTTTTTTTGCTTCTTCTTCTCATTAGGTTCCTCTTGACACTTTAGCTTTGAAAGCAGATTTAGTCTTTTTAGGTTTGTAATTATCAAAGTTAGATAGCTCAAAAGAAGTGAGTCTACCTACCAGAGCTTCACGTGATAGTTTATTCCCTGGAATACATCTTAGTTCTTGAATTGTAGAAAATTTGGTAGCATATATAGGCAATGATATCCTTAAAACTTTTCTTAGTATAGTATCATCATCTATATTACCAATAGCTCCTCTTATTGCATTAACAAATTCTTTTATCCTTTCAACATATTCAACAATATTCTCACCTTCTTCCATTCTCATATCATCTAACTTACCTCTAAGACTTTTAGATTTGGCTCTTAGAACATTTGCGTCTCCTCCATATATAGTGGTTAGGATATCCCACATTTTATTTGCACTTTCAAAACCTTTTATATAATCAAATTTGGCATTACTGAGGGTAGAGGCAATCTCCAGCATTGCTTGGTTGTGTTCTTTCTTCTCCTTCATATCATTAGCAATAGGGGAACTAGTAGGATCAACATGCTCCATAGAAATGGTAGATTGTGCATAATATCCAAGTCCTCTAAGGTGTAGCTTCATCATACTTTTTGATGTAGGAAAGTTATCTCTATTAAGCTTGGGTATTTTTCTTTTTGACATCTTGATGTATGTGCTTCTAGTACTTTTTGACTAGTCCTCTTAAGCAGATGACTGTGATACAAATTTTTGGAATACTTTAGAATAATTGAGAGGGAGGGTGAATCAATTATCCAAGGTCCAAATATAAAAATAAAACTTTTCATATCTTAGTGAACCCATAAAACATCATTCATCATGCATGCATACATAAGATTATGCAATCACTTAAAATTTATAGGTTACTGTCAAATCAACTTTGCATAAATGTAAAGCATGAAATATAATAAATTCATCAACACTCTTGACAAAATTATTTATGTGTAAACCCAATTTGGAAAAACCACCAGTAACATGCTACTCTTTTCACTCTTTTGAAGTGATGTCCTATGAAATGACAACCCTATTAAAGGTTACAATGCACATTGTTAAATGTGACCCTATTAAAGGATTTCAATTACCCTATTAGGAGTGAGCCTTGTTGGAGGACTTTAGACTATTCACTTAAAATGTCACCTGGTTAAAGGATTTACAAATGACTACAAGGTTAACTTTAATCCAAAGGATTTAACCTAGACTGATACAATTGTTAGAGAGTAATAGTAAGGCTTGATCTGATACAACTTACAACTTCATTTGTAGATTATACATCTTTATTCAGTCCTTAATTCTTCTTGGCCTTCATATGTTGAAGCTCTTATAGCTTGTTTAGCCTTCAAGAATTCATATCCTTAATCCTTCTTTCTTAACATGCCATTGCAAACTCTTTCCTTAGGTTACTAGATAAAGCAAAAATCTTGATTCCTTGTCTTCCTTAGGTTCTCACACATGAAAAACTTGCTTCATGACTAGCCATTCCTATAAATAGGAAATTAAGATATTTTTCCACTCATTCTCCATCATCTAATTTAGGGTTTGGATAGATTAGGTAGGATACAATGTATCTACCCCATATCTCATATCTCTTCTAGAAACTTCTCCTAGAATCCTCTTTGAATTCACCTAAAAATGGTTTACCTTGAATTTTGTACCACTGAAAAATCAACCTTATCTTCCACTTAGTTCACATATTCCAAGAAAACAAACTTGTTGTCTTAGATCCATCAAATGTATGTTTTAAATAATGCAGTAGCTCGACATTATTAAGCTTCTAATGCTTAGCACAAACTATGTTGCTTGGCATCCACTGTGAAATTGCTCTGCATGAACTAAAGTTTATATGTGCTTGACATCAACTAAATTTTACTAAGCATCCATAGTTCTACTCAGTATACACTAGAATAAACTTTTATTTGGCTCCAATTGATTTTTTACTCAGCTTGCTCTATCTTTGTTCGGCACCTACTATCCACTTGGTCAAGCTTGGTAGATAGACTTTGTGTAACTTGTTCTTCTAAACTTTCTTAGTGTAACCATACTTTGTATCCTTAAGTAGATTATCAATACATCATGTTATCATTGTCTTAACTAATTCTTGTACTTCATTACATAAGCATAACTCAACCTTTCCTCTAGGTGCTATTATTACATCTTTTGATCAAATCCTCTTCATCAATCAAATAAGTGATAGTACTTGAATCTAATAAATAATTGTCTCAACATAAAATAGAAGGTTTGACATCAATGAAGAAACAATGATTGAATCATATTAGTCATATTATATGTTCTTAGCAATCTCCCTCTTTCAATAATCTCCTCTAATTAGCTTCTTCAATCTATTCTCGATTGTTTTAATGATTCGAGGTGTCAAATGGTGCTACACTAGAAAGATAGGACATGTTGGAGACATTGAAATATGAGATTCATATAGTAAATTGTGTGATAATTGAATCTTGAGGAAAGAGTAGAATATTGTTGAATAGAAAGGGTTAAATCATTCCCTAGATTTTCCCCAAGATTTTAAGAATGATTGGATACACATTGTTCTGAGTCATATTCACAATAAATTCATTTGGTTGGAGAATAGACCCATTAAGATCAGTAAAAGGATCATTAGCCAAGTGATAGGGTATCCAACCCTAGATAGACCTAAAACCATGTGAAGTGATGCAAAGGAGGTAATTGAGAGAAATACAGGGGCAATATTGAATAAGAGAGGGATGTCCATAGATGTAAATTTTGATCCCCTAATTGACTTTACAATCAGAGTAATTACTCACAAGTTCTTTCAATCAAGAAGATTGAATAGTGTATCTTGCATGGCTATAGATTTGGGTTACAAGACAGTGAAGAAGGACTACACTTATGACCTTGCCGAGTTACAACTTTAGCAATTATCAAAAAACTTGGAAGCCATAAGAAAGACAAAGAGCGTACAATGCATATTTGGTTCACTTCTTGTATGCATATTCTTCTATGTATAGAATACATTTTGCACATTTGGTCAAATAGCATGGAAGACCAATAGGCTAGTGATAGTGCATATTTTAGAGATGTTAGAAAAACTTGGAGAGAACTTTGAAATAGTAATGACAAGTTACTTTAAATATTTCAAGAAGTTTATGAAGAATTCTAGTGTTACTAGTGGAGAAACATTATAATGATGTTTTCTTCTTAGTTGATATTTATTATACATATGTACAAGTTGTTATTGTTGGTGTTTGAAAATGTTGCAGATTTCCAATTACCTTGATGAGAACAAAACATATCTAGGGGCAACTAACTCCCATTTTTGACATATCTTTTCAGACACTAGGCCAACTATAAGGCATGCCCCTTCTTCTACTTTAGGCTCTACAAAACCTAGGCGGGTGAACCTCAGATCCAATTAATATGGCACTAGTGCAAAACATATCCCTAGATCTAACAAAGCAAATTATGACCCTTATATCTCCTAAATAACTCATGCAATAACATAGATCTATAGTAGCAAATTGCAAATCTAGGAAATTCATAAGCTAAGTGAGGGCATTCTATTGTAGCTCTTCAACATGAAAGGGGAAAAGTGTTTGATTAATAATGTTGAAGTCAAAAAAACCCCTGATATATAGCAGTAACACTTAATGATCTTGTAGCTAACTAGTACCTAATCCATTGGGAAAATCCATGAATCAAATGCATACATATGGATATTTGATACTTATTTATATATTTAGATATATGATCTCTCTATTTATCTTGTAAATAAACATCTGTGCTCAATCTAAACCTCATGTAACTAAACCTCATTCTTACATGATATCCTTCTCAATAAACTTGCAACCCTATTGATTTACTGAAGAATTTACATAACTCTTTGAGTTACAAGCAACAATGAAACAACATACACCCTTAAGAGACTACAACTATGACCTAGGATCTTTGTTCAAAGACCATAAAACATTGGAAATTCACTAAGATAAGAGACAGGAATCAGAATGAAACTAATAAAATTCTTGTTTATTTGTATTCATTTCCTTGAAACAATACAACCAAATGCATGAAATCAAAACATGAAAACACCTAACATATCAGAACTATCTATATTATCTCTACAACTATTGTTCACATGAGAGAATTATGCTAAAGAATGGTGTCTCAGTATTGGGAATACATAAAAACTAGAACCAGAACATGGTCTCACAGTAATGTGTAAATTTTCTCCAAAGAACTGGAACTAGAACATTGAGAAAGAAAGGGAATGATACAGGAAGAAGTGAATTCTCAGATTTTTTGTAAAGATGATATGTGTCCACTCAAAATTCCTTCCCTAAGAAGATGAAAAACCTCTTTCTACCCTCTCTCTACAACTAAATATCAAAATCCCATCATTTGGCCTCCACAAGGAAGAAATATCTAAGATATTCAATTCATCATCATAACTAATTTTGGACGTTAAAATGAGCACATGGTAAAAGTGAAAAACTAGTTACAAATAACCTCAAGAAGCCAATTTAACATTTTCAAGATTGTTTTCTCCATATTCAAGTTTCAAAAATTCTTCAAATCTTCCCTCTAACAAATTCTGATGCTTAATGATCAAATCTGCCTGTTTTATTGAGAATGCCCTAAGAATCACAAATTGGCTTATAGACTAAATCGGTGAGCACCTATGCAAAAACTGACTTTAGATTCAGAAATTTTGTCTTGTTCCAGTTCTGGTGGTATATTGGAGCACCCATTTTGGTTAAAAATTACTCCAATTATGGCCCTCTGAAGTTCAAATCTCTATCTCATGGTTTTGTATAAATTTGCAAAAATTTAAACTTTTTAGAAAGTTCAAACTATATTAAAGTTTCAAACTTTATTTAAAAGTTGGCCCAATACGTTATTTGAGGGAAAATTAATAAAATATTAAAATTTGAAATTTCCCAAATTCCCTACCATTATCTATCTAGGTCAAACCTATTGACCAGCCCCATGACACGTGTCAAGACATGATTGGCTTGGGCCTACACAACAAGTGCCACATCATCATGCTACATCAATGTTGCTATGTTGCTTTACTAACTTCCTTGCAACTTTCCTTTGGCAATATAGCGATGTCTATTAGATCTGCCATGTGGCATGATTTGGTGTGTTCTTGAGACTTGTCTGCCATGTCACAACCTGCCTCAAATTTTGTGCCACATGGCACCTTGTGATTGGTCTAGATTTCACCACATCATAACTTAGTCATTCTTTCAGCTACCACTTGGCAGTACTCGATTCGTCGTCAGATTGGAAGCGGGACCCACATGCTCATCTAACTTTTCCCAAATTTTTGAGTTTTTTTGGTGACTCGCTATGTCGCTAGTCAAATATTTGAGATTTTTTGGCTAGCGAGGTAGTGACTACCCAGTTTTTAGATTTTCCAGTGACCTCAATCTCAACTTGTGCAGGACGTCAAAATTTACTCTTAGATGCCTCTTCCAACTATCCTTTACGTCCAGCTCGACCGTGGTCATGGAGCCCCACACAACATGCAGCTTCCAAAAGGCATCTCTTTAAGACATTGTCTTATGTATGTGAAATGGTATTTAAAGAACTAATGGCTTCATTGCCCACTCAATGTGGGATAAAACCATTTTATGGTCTTTTTCCTTTACCTCTATGCAAAACCAGGGTTGGGTTTCTCTTCTACTCGTGAGTTTTGCCTCTTTTTACCTACACTTCCAAATGGCATTTTTCATGGTGTCATGGGACTCTGTTCTTAGTGCTGGGTCTTTTCTTTCTTTAAGAAAAAATGTGAGCATTATTCCTTGACTAGCAACTTACATATGTTGCTCCCCTATTCCTTGTTTTTTTTCTTTTCTCTTTCTACATCACATGAGAAATACTAATGTTGAATGTCCTTATCATCATCAAGTGAATCTTGGAAAGTATAAACATCATAATTCTCACTATTTCCATTATACCTCGCATTGAAATCAAACATTATTTCTTTCTATTCCATATGCTTCTTCAGTTCTCATCACTGGTCTGCCATCCAACTAGGTTCTTTTTCTTGTTATGCCACTTTTTATGGCACTCGTGCATGGACCTATTCTCCTTTTAAAATGGATGTGATTTCTCTTTCCATGATCTTCACTTAAACCTATGGCTTAGTCTCCTCTTAACTGGTGTTCTCCTTTGAAAGCAGCTCTTTCCTCCTTCTTGGTGCAGGCTTCCTTATTTTAAAAAGGCGTGGGACAGACTGTGAAAAATGTAGCTTCTTTTGGCTATGAGTTTCCTCTTCTCTTTGTACATGAATTGTTCCTCTATGCTGGTGGGTTCCTTTCTTCTAATGCCTGGGCATCTTGCATGGGCCAGCTATTTTAGGCATCTTTTTTTATGCGTGGATGTCCCCCAATCCTCACACCCTCATTCAAGTTTAGCATTCGCACTATACACTGTGTTTTCTTTTCTCGAAGGGAGAGTGCCATATTTTCTCCTATGGATTAGATCAAATTTAACTTGTAGAGAAAAATTGACTAAATGAATACATCTTGTTTAGGGTTTTGACCACTTTACCAATACTTGTGCTCCACTAGTCTCTCACATTTAAGATCCTCAAAAAATCTTCATGGCTAAGCGAATGTATCTTCATAGCAAACAATGTCATTAAGAAAGATGTGTAGATGCTCCACTATCCCTAACATCGGCAAGTTTCATTTTACTAATATATAATGCTTATAATGTGGGAGAACATTATCCATTTGAAAGTTTGTGGTACACTACCATGAGGCTTTTTAAATGAGTGAAATAATCAATTATTTGGGCACCAACATCAAATGGGTCATACCATCATGAAATTCATGTTAGAGACTAATTTCTTAAGCATTAAATCTAGAGCCATTCTTGTCAGGGTTCTAAATCTCCACAAAAATTTTGCATCTCAATTTTGTTTGCCTCACTTCTTTGTATTAAAATGAGTGCATGCAAAAGGATCCGTGTATTCATTAAAAGTCTTCTTGTAAAATTTGTTGTACTCTTCTGAAGAGACACTCTTTGAATTGCACATCCAAATAGGTTCAATTTCATTGGCCAAATTGAGGCAAGCAAACTCTTTCCTTACTGGTATCATGATATTTTAACCATGGAGTAGGGAAGATTCAAGCTTTTACAGGGGCAAGCTTGTCATGAATTTTATATAAAATTCCTTTGCATAAGGATCTTGATCATAATTGTTATGGTAAATAGTCTGTAAGATTCCCATTTCCTTTATGTATTTCTTGAGGAATTCAAAAATCTCTCAACCCAAAACTTGCACGTATCAATCTCAAACATAGTCTTGGTAATCTAATGAATTTAGTCAAGCCCCAAAGCGGGTCTGACTAAAAAAAATTTCGTTTTGAAACAACTAAACCTTCAGACTGATCCATCAACCTTTTCAAACTGACTGGAATCCAATTTGAGCACTAACTAATGCTTAAAAACTCACTTTTCATTAATTTGCAACTTGTCAACTTTGCACCAGGAGCTCCATTGACTAGCCTTAAAAATTGATCCAAACCTCTAACCGGGCTCTGAAAACTAGCACACTGACTCTTTGTTCTACATTCTTACACCTTATAGAATCTTGTCTCATGAAAAATTTGGGGTCAAAAGATATTCACTATCAAAGTTGACCTCTCAGAATCACCTGCAAATAAACATGTCAGAAAACACTAAATTGGGTTTGGAATCAGCTTTGAAAACAGGGTAAATTGACACTTGGGAGAATGAAAACTGGGACGTTGGTTTACTGTCATGAGGAGAATATGGAACTACATTTTGGGCTTATGACAACTAACAAGATGTGAATGGTGAGCGATCAAAATGGGCTACTCAGAATTTGTAAACTAGAAACAATGGCAAAAAATGATTTTTGCAAATGGAATTGACTTGGAAAAGTGTGCAAATGGATTCATCAAGGTTTGAAAACTGACACACTTGGAGTATTTTTAGAGGAAAAAATAGTGGTAGAATCCATTCAATCTCACCTATCATTTATTTCAAATTATAAAATCCCAAATAGGGGTATCAAATCACCTGCACTTTATGACACTAGTAAAAAGATAGAAATTCCATTTGGAATCGCATCCGAAAACATATAAAATGGATTCTTCATAAGCTGAAACTTGAAACATAACAAGTCTCTAATGTCTACAATTCAATGCATAAGGAAATTTAGCATTTTGGTCAACTGGTCAAAAGTTATAACTCGTCAAATAGGGCTTTCCAAAATTATGTGCAATGTGCAAAAATATGAAAACAGTAAATGACCAACTTTGAGGGATTCAAAACCTAGTCAAACGGACTCAAAATGACTCAAAATTTGAAACATAGGCTCTTAGATATGGATACTAGATAATTTCAAAGAGGTGATTCACAAAATTTTTTTGGGTGTGAGATATTCACTTGCGAACATAGCCTCCTGTTGTTGTTTGACACTTAAGTGAAAATGCAGATTTGACAAATGCTCAAAATGGGACTTCACAAAATGGCTCAGAATCTCAATTTAACTTCATTGAATAGGTGGATAGGCAGAATAAAAGGTGTTAGAAATATTAAACACCATAGGGCCTCAAAGGTATAGCCAAGTACAATCTCATTTATGGGCATTTAAAAGGCTTGACTTGACTCAAAATTTCAAATAGATGCTCAAAATGAGAACACAATTTTGAGCGCCAACAGTTATACCTAGGGTTAGATGGCTCAGACCATTACCTTATGAAATTAGTGTGGATGAAGCATCTATAGCCATCACAACACTATTGGAAGAAGAAGTTGACAAGAGTGCCACCTCATTTGGAAACTATGAGGAAGCTAAATCAAGAATCACTATTGATTTGAAGACAACTACTATAACACAGATGAAAAATAAGCTTGTGAAGAAGCTACATGAGAGATTTGGTGAAGGGGGAGAGGAAGAAGATGAAGAAGAACATTAAAATGAAACCTCATTAGTGCTCACTCAAGGCCAACGAGAAGATGAAGAAGAGAATTTTGAAGGTGTCAAGGGAGAAAAAGCTAAGGAAGCACCTAAGCTAGTAGAAAGCAGAAGAGCAAAGAGAAGGAGCTTGAAGTGGAGAAACCCAAAAAGAATTTTGTGAAAATTTCACAACAAAAGCCAACAATACCTGCTACTAGGTCAAACACAAGGGCAACCCCCAAGAAAGTAAAGGAGATAGACAAACCAAAAGGAAAGAGATCTATTGCTTTAGCAGAGCTAAGCTAGCCTACAAAGAAAATATATGGATGGAGAAAATAGACTCCTACAACTAAGTTAGATGAGGAGAGGAAAAAATCAAATGAAATCAATCAATTTTATGTGGTAAACCACAATCCCTCATCAGGCATAGAAAACTAGTGTGAAAATGTTAAGAATAATTCATATTTTATCTAGTTTTGATCATGTTGTATTTGCTAAGTTAGGAAAGATTGATTAGAATAAGGTAGAAGAAGCTATATATAAGATGATGGCCACATATAAGATCACACCTATTATAGAGATTTCCAACTCACTTCCAAAGAATCTTTATGAGTGAGTTGAGTAGAAGTGGTAGTATAGTCTAACAATAGAAAGATAGATTAGGGAGACTACACTTGCCAGAGTAATGCCTGATTTTGATAAAGTAATGATGAAAAGAGCCATGAACAAATTCAAGGGGAGATTTTACCCCAAATATAGAGCTTTTAACATTTTGAAAAATAATGTTGAAGAGATTGTCAAATAGAGCTCACCTAGATATGGAAAGTTATCTATGGGTTGCCAATAGCAAAGCCAAATGACCAAGTTTCTGAGGAAGTTGGAGATAAGAAAAATGAATGAACAAGGACAAGAAGTCCAAGTCAAGGATAGTCATGTGGGAGTTACTAAAATAATAGCAACAGTAAAGGCCATAGCTGATGATGAGAAACAAGATGATCAAAATGTACTAGAGGTACAAGTGACAAGTGCTAGGCCTCCACATGTAGATCAAGTGACTCAATACTTGTAAATTAAGGATGTTCCTAACAACTCTATGTAGAACATCAAACCCTTGATAGAGGAAGACATGAAGAAACTTTTGATTGACTCCATCACTACATCAAGATTATGTAGTCATCCTATATTAGTGAGAGTAGATGAGATTGAGAAGGAAAAATTGTCATTTATAGGGGAGAAATAACAAGAATCATCCAAAATGCAACCCCCTCAATCTATACAATCACGAATTGCATTTCATGTTGTAGTTTATTAGGAAAAGGATGTATTGACACTAGATATTATTACATTAATGCCAAATCCTTTAATGCAAGTAGTGTTAACTATTGAGAAGGATGGGATTGAAGTCCACATAGGTCAGGAAGCTAGTTGTACACCTATCTCACATTTTCCAAGTGAAGATGACAACACAAAGATGGAGAAGGATAGGATTGAAGAGTTAGTGTTGACTACTAAGATAGAGGAACATATGCTAAAACCTTACAAATATCAAGGCCTAGTACTAGCACATCTAAGTATTTTTAAAGTACATATTATGGAGATGTCAACTTCAATGAGGTGATTGGACTACCAAAGCTTGATCTTGCATCAATCACCATAGAACAAATGATCATTCTATAAGAATTTCTTGAAAGTAAGAAAGAACAAGAGTTTCTTAGATGAGAGCATAAGAAGAAGCAAGTACTTCATGACATCAAAGAGATATTTCTTGATGTATTTAGTATACCAGAGCCAAGTGAAGATAAACCAATCATTAAGAAACTATTCAATATAGTTGATAAGATCAAGGCTGAAGACCTAGACTACAATGTTAAGCTTCTAGAATGGTCTAAAAAGAAGTTTTTCTCTAAAGTTCTTGAAAATATTTTTAGTGCTATTGCACTCAGACAAGTTGAATTAGCAACCAAAATGGAGGATGTGAAAAAGGTGTTGGAGAATATATTTCTTCTATACACAAAGCTTTGTGATGTGAATTTATTCACACAAGAAGTACATAGGGCTATTAATCGACTACAAGGAAATCTACAATCCATAGATACAACATTGAAACTATCTCTTAGTCAAAGCCAAACTCATTTTCAGAGATTACTTTCTACTCAAGGTTAGCTAGCAGCATTACATTCACAAGATGCAAACATTAGGACTAACTTTATTAGTGTATAGTCCATGTTGACCCTACACATGGAAGTATTGCATAAGGAACTAGCCTTCACTAAAACATTATTGAAGAAAGATAATCAAATTTCTACACATGATGGCTTAGTTAACCTTTCTTCTGAACTAGATGTACAATACCAATCTCTAGAGGTTGTATGCCATAATTGGGATATAGTATTAAAAATAATCATGGAGGTCCACAAACATTTTTTGGACAAACATACTATCAATATACCACCCAAATGACATAAGTGTCAAAAAAAGGGGACTATAAGGTTTTTTCAAGCAAGGGGAGTATAGCTTTAAGACAATAATAGGGGACATCAACAACACAACATATTTACTTAGTAGGAGTTATACAAAATTTAGCAATAGCAAGGAAAACTCAACTTAGGGGGAGTTATAAAATTTTGGAGAGGTATGATAGTCAAGTCATCAGTTATTCAAAATTTTGAAATTTTGTATGAGATACAAATTATTTGAGTTATGCACATTAGTTAGGTTGTATATGCATGACAAAGTATTTTTTCCACTCATGTCAAAGGAGGATATTTTTTATCTCATTTTGGTTTTGACAAGGTAGTGACAAAACACTTAAGTCATTACTTAATAGAACTTAGTACATGCCAAGTTAGTAGTGTATGCCGAGAAATATACACAATTAGTGCTGAGCACCAATATGTAATAAGAATATGGTATGTGTCAAGTCACTCAAGTGTCAAGAAAGACATATATGCCAAGTGATTCATACGTAGAGTAAAGTAATGGATGCTGAGTCATTCAAGAACTAAGCTACAAAATTAAGGATATAGTGAATGTCAAGCATCAAAGCTTTCAAGTGTTAAGTAAACATTTTTGGAATAGTTGTTTGTAATGGCACAAACTCCTATGTAAACACTTTTTGGGCCAACTTAAGGATTTTTTCACAGTTCTAGAAGATATATATGAAGTTATATTGAGAATTCCAATGCAGTGCATGTAACCATTTAGATTAAGGGATGTTCTTAGTAGAAAAATGGATGAATCACAATCTTTGATTCCTACCCAACCCTAGCTCACCTAAGTCTTCTTAAGGAGGGAAAACCCTAAAGAGTTTGTAATGTGTGGATGAGAAGAGAAAGGAAAATGCTAAGTTCAAAGAGCATTCATGGTGGCTACAGAGATTGTGATAATGCTATGAAATACATAATCAACTAGAGAGAACATAGTAGAATAGTTAAAGGATAGAAGAGATACATCTTATCAAGAAGATCAAGTATACATTAGAAAAGAGGAGATTTGATATCTAGCAGAAAGGTGCTAAGTAAAGGATCAATGTTGAAACATTCTAATTGGTGAATCATTGAAAATTTCTTAATAGAGTAGCCTTGACAAGTTTCAAGTTCTAGCAATTTTTTGTGTAAATCTCTTAATCAAGTGCTTTTTTTATTGCAAGTTTAAGTCCTCTAACAAGGCACACTTTTAGTAGGGTGTTGAAGTCCTTTAGCAAGGTAAGACTTAACAGTATTTATAAGCCTTTAACAAGGTAGACCTTTCACAAGGTAGATCATAGTTTATGATCAAACAATTATAACCTTCATTGGATACACTTTACAACTACAATAGTGAAGATTTGTGGGCATCTTCTCCACTCCAGTTTTACCTTCTCATTGGAGGGTTTTTGGGTAGAAAACTTATTATGTTATATGTTAATTGTTTCATTCTATGGATGAATATGTGTAGTTAGCTATTTTAGTTTAAATGTTAAATTGTGAGATGGATTTGTGGTGAATGTTTTATGGTTAAAGTTTTGAAGTACGAATTTAGCTCCCTCCCCCCCCTTTTCAGAGTTTACTTTCCCATTGTTAATTCCAACATAATGAAGGGTTTATTTCAAATGTTTGGTATCAAGATATAGTCTACTACTTATTGAAAAATCAATGTCTCAAAGGAATGAATTTGTCTCAAGGTATATCACTGAAAATGAAGTGTGCATGGTACATGTTGAAAGATGGACATGCATAGAAATGGAGCTATGGGGTTATTTATCTAAAATGTTTTAAATTTTATGAGGAAAGGATGTGCTAGAATAATTTCATGATAGATATGGCACTGGGCATGGCTTGAATGAAGCTATAGTTCACCATATATTAAAATTACATACTAGTATCTTACATTTTTCAAAGTTACATAGGAGCATGTTGACTCTTTCTATGTGTGTTACAATTCCATTACAACTAGTGTATAAGGTATGTCACTTTTCTAAGTGGGTTCTTTGTTTTATTGGGCTTATGAATCTCAATGCATCATATAGTGACACCTATTCTAATGGAGGAAGGCTCCCATAAAGTTCCAATGATTTGGTAACCATTCGTAGGAGATGCTGATTTGTAAATGGTTAAGGTTGAGTATATGTGGTTACCTAGCCTAAATTAGATGCTTATAAAATCATAGAATTCATAGTAGAGATTCAAGATAAACAAAAAAAATATGTTAAACCTCTATCCAAAAGACAAACCATTATTCTTGGACAATAGAGCATTTCCACATAATAAAATAGGATGGATGCCTACATAAGAATCCTTCAAGGAAAGGGTACAAGATAAGGTGAAATAAAATACAAAGATGAAGCTAGTTAAAGATGATGGATTTTAGACTCAACAATTTTATGGTTCTAATTGTAAACAAGGAGCCAAAGCTAGAATGGAGTTGATTGGATAGGAAAGTCATATTACACTACCTATCACTTGCAATATATATGTACTAATAATGATGTAGATTCTAAATCTCTAGTATGAGGCCTTCTCTTTTCCTTAGAAAGAAACATAAAGGTTCTTGTAGTTGAGAGTGATTCATAGTTGGTAATCAAATAGATAAATGAGACATATTTATGTAATGATAAAATATTGCTAGCATATAAGAAGAGAGTCTAGGATTTGGTGGACAATTTTTAGGCCTTCAACATAAGGTTTATCCCTAGAAGAAGGAATTTCATCATTGATGCATTGACCATATTGGAAAGTGCATTACAACTAATAGAGAGAACTAGATTAAAAATGTTCTCCATAGAATTGATTTTTTTGGAGCTTTGATTTAATAGTACCAAAAGACAACAAAAAAGATGATTCCTAGGGTTTAGCTACTTCCCATGATTGGCATATGCTCTTTTGGATCTGGACCAACTAACAGGGAAAATGACCCCTTCTGCACTTCAAGTTATGCTAACAAAGGCAGGTTAACCTAGGGTTTTCAACCATTTGTGAGCATTATCACACTATAAATCCCTTACATCAGACCTAGTCTCTAAAACTTCTTGAAATTGCAAATTGATAACAAGCTCACTACAACCAACTAAAATTTTCTAAACTCTTTAAATAAGTGATAACCAACATTGGATCTCATTTCCATAAACACTTGTAAATTGATTTTTATTTTAAAATGAATGATTTAATGCAAATTAAAAATATCTTGCTTGATTTTTAAAATCTTTGACGAGTGCCTTAATAAATTATTACAATAGATTCATATAACTAAATTATATCTATTTAATTATCTTGCAATTAAATATATCAACTGCTAAACCCTAAATTTCATACTTATAATATCCCCTCCATACATCAACAACCCTATGACTTCATAGAAGAATTTACTTAATTCATTGAATTAAAAACAACAATGAGGTAATATACAACTCTTCCAAATTGCATTGAAAGTCATAGACACATAAATGGAGACAGACTCTAGAATGCATAGATATCCTACACCTACTCTTTGTATTTGTCTTCTTGACAAGATACATTTCCTCTAATATAAGACTCTAAAATATAACAAAGAAATGAAGAACACTTTCTCATTTAATTTTTGTAAACTCTAAGAATACAATCTAGAACATCATAAACTATGCATCAAAATTGAATCCAAATTCGGACCCTCACTCCACATCTTGGAAATCCTTTTATAGAATAAGGATTGCAACAAGCTTCTGATGGGAGGATACATGTAAAAAATTAATTGCAATAATACATAAGACAATTCAGTTACATGTGAAAATGCTATAGATAACCAAAGATGAATAATTATCATTCTAGATGTTTAGTATCAACTTTGTTGTTTGTAATTGGAGACTACCCATAGTAGGTGAACTGTAGGAATTCTTTAGAATAACTAAGAGGGGGGGTGAATTAGTAATCCAAGGTCTAGATGTACTATTATAACATTTCACATCTTAGTGAACCCATAAAACATTTTCATCATGCATGCATCCATAAGATTATGCAACCACTTAAAACTTGTAGGTTACTATCAAATTAATTTGCAAAAATGTAAACATGAAACATAATAAATTCAATAACACACTTACACAATAATTTATGTGGAAACCCAATTTGGGAAAAACCACTAGTAACATGCTACTCGTTATCACTCTTCAGAAGTGTTTCCCTATGAAAGGCCAATCTTGTTAAAGGTTACAATACACACTGTTAAATGTGACCCTGTTAAAGGATTTCAATCACCCTGTTAGGAGTGATCCTTGTTAGAGGACTTTAGACCATTCATTTGGAATGTCACCTAGTTAAAGGATTTACAAATGATTGTTAGGTTAACCTTAATTCAAAGGATTTACCCTAGATTGATACAATTATTAGAGTGACAGTAAGGCTTGATTTGATAACAATTTATAACTCAAATTGTAGATTATAGATCTTTGTTTCTATCCTCCATTTCACTTGGCTTTCACACACTTCAACTCTGATAGCTTGTTCACCCTTCAAGAATCCATGCCCTTAAGCCTTCTTTCTCAACTTTCCAATGCAAATTCTTCTTTTAGGTCACTAAATGAAGCAATACCCTAGACTCCTTATCTTTCTTATGTTCTTGCACATGACAACATTTGCTTCTGACCATTCATCTCTATAAATATATAATTAAGATATTTGTTTCATTCATTCTCCATCATCTAATTTAGGGTTAGGATAGATTAGGTAGGATTCAATGAATCTACCCCTTATTTCATTTTATTCCCTTATAGAAATGTCTCCTTCAATCCTCTTTTAATTTTCCAAAAAATGGTTTACGATGAATTCTGTGCCACCAACTCATCAATCTTATCTTCCACATGGTTCACATAATCCAAAAAATCAACTTTGACAACTTAGATCCCATCGAATTCATGATCTTTATAATAATTCTAACACTTAGCATTAACTAGCTTCTAATGCTCGACATATACTACATTGCTTGACATCCACTATAAAATCACTCGGCATGAACTAAAGTTTATTGGTGCTTGGCATCAACTAAACTTTACTTAGAATTTATTATTTCACTCAACTTACACTAAAATTTACTTTTCTCAACTCCAATTTATTTTTTTCTCTGCTTGCACTAAATTTTCTCAGCACCTAGTGTTCACTTGGTCAAGCTTAGTAGACAAACTTTGTTTAACTTGTTCTTCTAATCTTACTTAGTGTAACCAAACTTTGCAACTATAATTAGATTATCAATGCACTATGATATCACTATCTTAGCTAATTCTTTTACTCCTTTTCCATATCATAACTCAACCTTTCTTCTAGGTGCTATTGTTACATCATTTTGATCAAATCCTCTTCATCAATCAAACAAGTGATAGTACTGAAATCATATAAGTAGTTGTCTTACCAACAAATAGTAGGTTTGACATCAATATCAAAATAATAATTGAAATACATTTATCATACTTGTATCAATCTATTTTAAAAAATTTCCCTCTTTAGCATTAATGACAAACCAAAATGATCAACCAAATTGACTAGGTTTAAATAGTAAGACCAATAAAATAGCAAAAAGAAAATAATTCATTGTATTGAAATCTCTCCCTCTATCAGCAACTTTCATCTTTTGAATAGGTTACAAAATTTTGTTCTATTCTAATCAAAAGACAATCAACTCATCCTTATGACTCCCTGTAAATTACTTCTTATATCTGCCTCTACATTATCTTCCTCTTACTAGGTAGATGTAATCGGCATATACACTTTCTCTCTCAGCAATCAAAATGTCTCCCTCATATTGTTTGTTAGGATTTCTCCCTCTTTGATAATAATCTCTATATCCCTCATAAAATTTATCCCTTAAATATTGCTTAGGGTTCTATTCAATTTCCTTGTATATTATCACAATAAAGCATTATTAATTGAGGGAATTAGTTCAAGATAAAGAGGTGGAGATGAAATATGTTAACACAAAGGAGAAAATTGATGATATCTTCACAAAATAATTACCCAAGGATGCTCATGAGTATCTAAGAGGAAAACTAGGGGTGACGCCCCTATCAAAGGCTATCTAAGAAACAAGAGGAGTGCCCTAAACCAAATAAGTTGATTAACATATGTTACACATTGATGTAGTGGATCCTACTTTAGGGGTTGCCTAAAGTAATCAAAGAGCTAGATTTAAAAATTAGTCACAAGCAAGGTGATCAAGGGAGAAATTGGAACTCTTCATATCTGCATATTTAATATGATGAGTCTTTGGCATTGTTGTCAAAGAGGGAGATATATAAGGAAACTAAACAAAAATTTGAGAAATATTGAATGGAGAAATCTTATGAGGGAGATAGAGATTATTATCAAAGAGGGAGAAATCCTAACACATAGCATGAGGGAAAAATTTTGACTACTGAGAGAGAAAGTGTATCTATTGATTACATCTAACTAGTAAGAGGAAGATAATGTAGAGGGAGTCATAAGATGATTTGATTATCTTTAGATTACAACATAACATAATTTTGTAACCTATTCAGAAGATGAAAGTTGCTGATAGAGGGAGAGATTTCAATACAAGGAATTATTTTATTCTTAGTATTGTATTGGTCTTACTATTTAAACCTAGTCAATTTGGTTTGCCATCAATGCCAAAGAGGGAGATTGTTGAAAATAGATTGATACTTGAGTATGATAAATGTGTTTCAATCATTTTTTTTCACTAATTTCAAACTTGCTATTTGCTGGTAAGAAAACTACTTATATGATTTAAGTACTATCACTTGTTTTATTTATGAAGAGGATTTGATCAAAATGATGTAATAATAGCACTTAGAGGAAAGGTTGAGTTGTGATATAGAAAAGGAGTACAAGAATTAGGTAAGGTAGTGATATCATATTGCATTGATAATCTACTTATGGTTGCAAAGGTTCGTTACACTAAGTAAGATTAGAGGAACAAGTTAAACAAAGTTTGTTTGCCAAGCTTGATCAAGTAGATAGTAGGTGCCAAAAAAAAGTTAGTGCAAGCTAACCAAAAATTTGGTTGGAGTTGAGAAAAGTCAATTTTAGTGTAAGCCAAGTGGAATAGTTGATGTCGAGTAAAGTTTAGTTGATTTTGAGCTATATTAAACTTTCGTTCATGTTGAGTGATTTCACAGTGGATGTAGCACAATGCAGTATGTGCTAAGCATTAGAAGCTAGTTAATGTTGAGTGTCAACATTATTATAAAGTTCATGAATTTGATGGATCTAAGTTGTCAAAGTTGATTTCTTGGATTATGTGAATTGTGTGGAAGATAAGATTGATGAGCTAGTGGCATAAAATTCATGGTAAACCATTTTTAGGTGAATTCAAAGAGGATTAAAGAAGAAGTTTCTAGAAGGGAATGAAATGAAATAAGGGGTAGATTCATTGAATCCTACCTAATCTTTTCTAACCCTAAATTGGATGATGAAGAATGAACAAAAAAATATATTAATTCTCTATTTATAGAGATGGCTAGTTAGAAGAAAAGAATGTCATGTGCATGAACTCAAGGAAGATAAGAAGTCTAGGGTATTTCTTCATTCAGTGACCTAAGAGAAGAGTCTACATTAGCAAGTTAAGAAAGAAGGCTTAAGCGTATGGATTCTTGAAGGGCGAACAAGCTATGAGAGTTAAATTGTGCGAAAACCAAGAAAAATGGAGGACTAAAATAGAGATTTGTAATCTACAAATAGAGTTGTAAGTTGTTATTAGATCAAGCCTTACTATTACTCTCTAATAATTGTATCAGTCTAGGGTAAATCCTTTGGATTAAGGTTAACCTAACAGTCATTTGTAAATCCTTTAACCGGGTGACATTCAGGTGTCGAGTTACAGAATAAAGTTGAGGCATGTTATGATTCTGAGATTAGGGTAGATGAAAGAGATGTTGAACAACTTGATAGAGATGTACATAGTTATTCAAAAGTTGAGAGACCAAATGAAGAAACTAGCTCTAATACCAATTGTTAGAATTCTTTAGAATAACTGAGAGGGGGGTGAATTAGTTATCCAAGGTCCATATGTACTATTATAACTTTTCATAGCTTAGTGAACCCATAAAACATTTTCATCATGCATTCATCCATGAGATTATACAATCACTTAAAACTTGTACGTTACTGTCAAATCAATTAGTAGAAATGTAAACATGGAACATAAAAAATCCAATAACACACTTGACACAATTATTTAGTTGGAAAACCAATTTGGAAAAAACCACCAATAACATGCTACTCTTTCTCACTCTTCTAAAGTGATTCCCTATGAAAGGCCAACCTTGTTAAAGGTTACTTTTATCAATATATTTTCAACATGAACCACAAAGATAAGGTATCCCATTGAACTAATTTTCCTTCCTCTATTTTTTCTTTTCTATATCCATCAATTATCATCTAACTACCGCCTATGGGTAGGGCTTTGATTTCTCCAATTGCTTCCCATGCATAGATTTCTCTCTTTATAGGTCATTTAGTGCCCTTAACTACTTCCAAATCACTAACTTCTTAATTCCACACAACATCTATGATGGATTTTGATTCTATCACAAACTAATTCATGTCTATTTCCACTTTGAAGAGAGAATCAATCAACTCATTGAAAGCCACCTCATTAACTTCTTCATCAAATATAGTTGTTACTTCTCCCATTGTTAAAATATGATCAAATGAGTTTGACCACTCTTCATAATCCTTTAACTTATTATCATTATCTAAGATTGATGGAACCAAAATAATCAATGCCCTCAGTCATTATTTTTACTTTACTTTGAATACTCTATAGTTTACCAATAAAAAATCCAAATAACTCCTTCACAACTTCTAGCTCTTCTTTTATTGTGAATATTTTATCTAGCAAATTTGGCTTCTTATCCATTAAAGCAATTAGTTTTTTAAAGAATTGTATGTATGGTCCCCATTGGTTGAAAATTAGTGACAACGATGTTAATTCTTCTTGACAAGTATACTCATCATTTTCCCACTACTACATTTGGGCCTAAATTGTGATGACACGTTGTTACAATTGCAATAGCCACCCATTTCCCAAGTCACAAAACTATGAAATGGCTCCCATCATATGGATGTCAAACTTTTTTTATCATAAATTATTATGGCAAGGGCATTCATCACAATTGCAATGGATAAAACTATCATAACTTGGAAGAACAAAGGGTGAAGAGTTCATGTTGATGTCATCATAATTAAGACAGTGGGCCATCATAATGATGATGTCTTAAGCTTCTAGTCCTCTATCACAATTGTGATGTCCATGAAAAACTTGCATTTTGGAAGAAAAGTTGATCCATTGGATGTAGCCATCATAATTGTGATGGTTTTGTGGTAGCTATGTTGTGCAAGTGATGGCTAGCTATCAGAACATATCATTGCAATTTGATGGCTAGCTGAAATTTTTTTTAAAAAAATGTTGCTTAATATCTAATGTTTAATGATATGCATCCAAAGACAAGAAAAATTTTGTGATTTTGAATTTGAGGTAGGCTGGTCCTTTTTAATCTTGACTTATCTCTTTCCTACTTTTTATTTCTAAAGTAGTGGTTAGTGATTTCTTTTGAATGTATATACAACATTCTAGTGATATTGACTTTCTATGACACTTCATTTTAGATCTTCAATGGTGTGTTTCTAAAAGTGAACAAAACAAAAATGAATATGTGTGTGCTAGAAAATGTGACCTACAAGAAGAATGGGTTAACAAACAAACACTAGTTAAAAACTTTGAAAGTATAGCAAAGATTCATCAACATGAAAAGAACAAACATTAACTAATGCTTGCTTGAGTTTTGCAACCCTAAGCAACCAACAAATCCAACCTTCCAGCCACCTCTATAGCTCAACAAAGGCACCCATGAGAGGCCTTTTTGGTGTGTTAAGATGGGGGTATGTTTGGTGTGCTCTCCCAAACACAACAAAAGTATGAATCTCTTGAATGATTATGCAAATGTGAGTGCAAATGCAACATGAACCTAAGCTAAATGAGATGAGGAATACCTCAAGAAATGGCTATGGAAAAAGCCATACTTGAGGGTATTAAATGATGAAATGTGAAATGCAACCAAAAAACTAATGAAATGTGCAAGCTAAACTAAGATGGAGATGCTAATGCATGAAGAAACTAGATTAACAATGCATGAAGCAAACTAAATCAGCTACCAAATTGTTAGTATGATCCTAAAAATCTCTATGAAAATCAAACTACAATGCAAATTCTTAGCATGAGAACTCAAAACTCAAAATGGTATGATAACAATGCAAAAATGGGAGATACAAATGCTTGAGACAAGCCCTCTATTTATAGGCTTGAGGGAGGGCTTGGTGAGGTGCCATCCATATAGATGCCACATAACGTGACATGCAAGCCATGCAAATGGTCAAGAATTCAAAGTTTTCTCACACATGTGTGAGCAAACTTGAGAAGAAGAGTGAGAGACAAGAGTGTGTAGGCATGCCATCTCACACATGTGTGAGCACACTCTTAGGCTAATAAGGGGGATTAGGGAGATGATTAGGAATGATTAAGTGGGATTAGAGAAGAAGTAGGCTTAACATGATGAAAATATAGTTATAGGCTAGGCTCTAGGTTAGGCTTAAGATTTCATTTAATTTAATCATGGGTTTAGAGGAATTAATGGGATGTGAGGGTTTAAATAAATAAAATTTATTTTAAAAGGGGGAAATATGGAGGATCGTGTGTTAAATTAATTTAACACATTAGAGCTAGGAGTATTTAAATTAAATTTAAATACTTAGGAGAATGAACTCATTTAATTAAAATAATTTAATTAAATAAGTAGAAGAATGTGAGAAATATAATTAATTAATTAATAATTGATTACAATGTTACAGACAATATTAAAATTAATTAATATAGTGTTTAGGGACAATTTTAAGTGTCTACAATATGTTGCATTGGGTTGAGCCATATGCGACCTTTAGGTATGTTCTTGGTCAGTTATAAGCATTATGTAGATTTTTTTTTCTTAATTAATAGTTTCTTGTATCTATTATTATTCAATTCTCTTTCTTAACTCTTTCTAGATATCCAACTTAAAAAAGCATAAGAGAAATGATTTACAAGAGAGGTTATGGAAAGGTTGAGAAGTAGTACATTCCTTTGATTGACAACTCTATCATTGAAAAGGTACTTGTGTTTTGTTAATCTCATCATGGCTTTGAAATTGTAGTGAAAAAACACTTAGTCATCATCTAGCATAGTTAGTTGATCATCACTATGGCCAAGCTACTATTTAGGCCACGTGCATAGTGTGTGTCGAGTGATTAGTGCAAGTCGAGTGATCAGAGCATGTCGAGCATAAGTCTACAGATAATACATGTCGAGTGATATGAAAATTAGTGTTAGGAAATAGTAGATGTCAAGTAGTTAGTATGTGTCAAGTCACTCAAGTGCCAAGAAGATAGTGTATGCCAAAAAATTAGTACATGCTAATTTATTCAAGAGCTGAGCAAATAGCACAAGAGCACAGTTAAGGCCAAACATCAAAATCCTACTAATGTCGAGTAACTAGACAATGACATAGATGTTTTTAATGGCACAAACTTCTATGTAAATCATTTTTGGCTGACATAACCTCAAATTTTATATATGAAGAGATAAGGATAAAGTCATTTCATGCATCCCTATACAATACATGTAACCAATTAGGAAAATGGAAGCATAAGGCATCAATAACAATCAACTACAGTCATTGAATATTACCTTAAATAACCTCCAAATGCCTACTTAAAGAGATAAACCCTGAAGGGGAGTATGTGTGCAAAGGAGGATTCTAAGGAGAGTATCTTGTACAAAAGAGGAATGGAGAATATGGATAATTGAATGAGTAGCAAAGGAAAATTAGTTATGGAGAACATATCAGTTGTGAAGTCAAACAATGAAAGGTTAGAGAAGATATAGACTATAAAGAGGAGATCTGACATCTAGTAGAAAGGTGCTACTAAAGGATTAGGTACTAAATAATTTTAATAGGTGATACAAGGTAAATCTCTTAACAAAGTAATCGTAATAGACTTTTTAAATCTTCTAATAGAGTGCTTACTTAATTGTGAGTGTAAATCCTTTAGTCAAGGTGAGACCTAGTAGTATTTTTAAGCCTTTAACAGGGAAGACCTCTCATAGGGTAGATCATAGATTATGATCAAAACTTTGTAGCCATAATTGGTCACTCTTTATTGTTGTAGTAGTGAAGAGCTATGGGTGTCATCCCCACCCTAGTTTTACCTTCTCCTTGGAGGGTTTCTATGTAACTAAAATATTTTTTGCTATGTGTTGATTTACTTTATGCTATGGATGTGATGCATGCTTGCATATTTCAATTTTCATGTTAAGTTATGAGATGGATGATGGTGAAATATTTTAGTGATAGAATTTTTAAGTATTGATTCACCCCCCACCCCACCCAACCTCACCTCTCGGAACTTACTTTCCCATTGTTATTTCCAACAATTAGTATCAGAGCCTTATTCTCTAGAAAGTAAAGTTTGATAGCTTTGGATGAAAGACATTGAAAATGGAAGTTTACAAATTGGGAAATACTATTAAGAACTAGAAGATTGAAATAAAACTTGGCCTACATCAGCTTAAGGAGGCAAGAGATGAACTACAACATTCATTCAAAAGAAGAAAAGAATTGTTCATTCAACAAAATGACACTTAATATCAAACAGATGACACTACTAGATTGTTTGAGGACAAAAAATCTAAAGAATTTGATTCTGTAATTGCAGATATGATGGAAAAGAATAATTCCCTAAATGAAGAAGTCAAGAATTTGAAAAGGGAACAAGAAACTCAATCAATTATGTTATGTAAGATAATTGAACTAAAAAAGAAAGATGAGGAAGAAAAAGTCATGATTAAAGAAGATAAAAGAATACTAGCAAACAGACTTGAGGAGAAGACATTAGATGTGCAAAAATTGATGAATATGCAATTGGACACAATGAATCAATTGATCATTGCAAATCAAGAACTAAATAGGAAAGTAATTGAGATGGAAACTATGAAATCACATAATGACCTACTACAAAATGAATTCAAAGTAGAAAAGGAATTTATTGAAAGGTTCAATAAACCTTATGAATCCATAAAGTACTTTGAAAAGTTGATGAACACACCAAGGACAAATGATGATACTACTAGATTGGAATATTCTACTATTGAGGAAGGAGAATCATCTAAAAGTGGTGAACAAAATAAAAATAAGGGAAGGACCAAAAAACCCACTTGTCATCATTGTGGAAAATTAGGTCATACAAAAAATATCTGTAGTAGTAACATTACTAATCAAACACCTAAGAAAAATAATAGAAGATGTTGCTATAACTATAAGAACCAAGGACATCAGACACATGAATGTAGGACCAAGACCATCAACACTTAGAAATTTGAAGGATATTGTTACAACTATCAGAAGTATGGACACAAAGCATATGAATGCAGATCTAAATCAAAGTGGACGTCAAACAAGAAAACAAAGGTACATCATCATGGAAATTGATATAATTGGGATTACAACATAAGGTAAAGTTGTTACTATTGTGGACAATATGGTCATGTTGTTGTAAATTGCATAAGGACTTACTTTGGAGACAATTAAAAAAAGTGGTTAAATTTAAAGATTGTAAGCTTTAGTTGTCTAAAGGTTACTCATGTAAGCCAAAATTGTCCAACTTGGTCACCTACACTGAGAAATAAATTCAAAAAAGGAAAAGAAAAGGTAGATGCTGGAAAGACAAAGATGTAGATGAACATGACATGAAGAAAGAAGAAATATTGCAACACATTAAGCCAAGATGAGGTCAGTTTATCCAATGGATAAGGTGATCACATCACCCCCAATTAGACAATCAAAGGTATGTGTGGAACTAATATCTGAAATGATATATTTTGCATCAATTCCAAGAATTTGAGGAATGAAAAGGTTTTATAAACATAAATTAAGATACAATGAAGTGATTAGAAGGTTGAGATAATCTATCAATTATGATATATTTTGTGTTGTTGCCAAGTATTGGAAAATTGTAGTTACAATTGAGTTATGAAGGTGTCATAGTGGTTGTTGAGCTTTCTATGTTAACTAAGAAATTTGAAAATCCTTTAGCAACCAAGCTTATAGGTGTATATGCACTAAGTATTTAATGCAAGATTTTCAATGTTATATAGTTGATTTTCAAGTCATTTTCACTTACTAAGTGAAAGAAGAGAAAGGAGGTGAATTATAAAGATGATCTCAATGACTGCAAACAAGATTCTACTGCAACATGACACTGTTGCATTGATTGAAAAGGTATTTCACTAGTGACAACTTATATTGTTTCAAGTTTGCAAACCCTGGATAACAAAAATGATAGTGAGTTACTCAATGGCAAAGAGAAAGGAAAGTAAAGAGGTTATGCATGTTCAGTTAATCAGCTATTATATGTGGGAACTCCCAAATTTTAAAGATATACTTAAAATTTCATATAAGGGAGACCCACCAGGTACTTTATCGATGATACCACCGAAGATTTTCACAATTCATGATGTTAGGTGTTGTTATATGTACAAGATAGGTGAAGTTGGAGACCTAGAGATCAGGGAGACTGATCTAATCAAGGACTAGTGGTTCTATCTCAGATACAACTTGGTTCATAAAACTAATCGATCACTTACTCAAAATAGTTCACGAGTTAGACTTACAAAGATTATATTAGTAAAATTTAACATCAAGATCTTTTAATTATCGATTTGAATCCAATATGTAAATTCAAACCTCTAATCTACTAAGCTCAAAGAAAAAACTACAAGATTAATCACAAAAGAATAGAACCGAGATGATAACGAAGTTCACCAAAAATTGGCTACGTCTCTGGATTTGCCAAAAAATGAATCAATCTATTGCCTTCAAGACTTGGAAATGCCACAGGTTACAAAAAGAAGTGAGCTTTCACCTTACAAGATGCCTCAAGAAAGTAGCTCCACCTATGACAATAGCTCCAACATCAATAAGACATCCTTATAGAAGAACAAGAAGAAGATTTGCAACAACTTTTACAAAACGTAGATTCTTCGTCAAGTTACAAAATTCTTCCAAGGAAAGCTTGGCTTGCAAGAAGAATTGCTACAAGAAGAATTGGCTTGAGAAGAGTCGAATACAAAGAATTGGATGATCAATTGATCCCCCTCAGGAAGACCCTCCTAGTCCCCTTTTATACATAAAAATAAGCCAAAATTAGGCTTAAGAAAATTGTTTTAAATATGGGGCTTATTAATTAACCCCATATCCGAAATCCCCCTTTGGCTATTTTACAAATTCGGCTTAAAACCAAGTTTAGGGGTTGAAATCCTAACAAATACCCCTTAATTTAAAAGATGTTGATAGGTTGTTAAAATTCTTTAAAAAATACGCCAAAAGCTTATTAAAGTGCTTAAATAGCACAACGGCATATACAATTTTGAAGATGCCACTAGTCGAGGGTTCCATCCCCGCCAGCGGCTTTTTAAAAATGATTTTTGATGTGATAAACCTTAAATAGAAAGTCTATCTATTTAGTTTAAAAGGAAAGTGGTGGCTCAATGGCCACTGGCCATGTCTTGGAGCCCGCAAGTCATGGGTTCAATTCCCAGTGACACCTTCATGTGTCGAAACATAAATTTTACAATTGACACGTAGACTACCAACTAAGCAGACTTGCCACATGGGCTCCTAAGATTGTGCCACATCATATGTTGACTGTACATGCCATGTGTCATCATTTTAAACTATTGCAACACCATGTTGACATCATTGTATGGACATGAAATATCACTAGTCAATTTTTCCTAGGGCAAACTTTGACCGCTCATAACTTTTGCATACGAACTCCTTTTTCGATGAAACAAATGCCATTGGAATTGTGACAAGACCTTTTCGATGATGCCAACTTTGACCAATTTGGTGATGATGAAATTTTCACCTTTTTTTTCTTGTCCTTGATCCCTGAGTTGACCAGCCTTTGACTAGGCTTTGACTGGCAATATCTTGCACAAACAGACTCATTTTTTGCTCATTCAAATTGTGCCAAATTCATAATTTTGTGCTCTACATGATGGCATTTCTTTTGAGACAAACTAGAACACTTCAAATTTTGGTCCTGAAGATCCTCTTAGATCAAACCTCCCCACTGAGAACTTTTGGCCCTCCAAAAGTGTATAGTTCCTTCAAAACATCTCACATTCAGTATCCTGCCACTTGCCACAATGTGAATCTCTCGAACACACTATCACATCTGCCTGGTGTGGCCTTACACTTTGGAAATGTAGGAATTCACAACTCCTCATGATGCAGTTCAAAAATGGACCTTAAAATACCTAAAGCAAGAAGTAAAAATTGAGTATGATAAACCTATCCCACAATGCTTCTCACAGGTAGTTCCCATTCTGCATCTCTCACCTTCTTTTGACTTATTTTTGTTGCTTCTCCAACTACTCGAGCATGATATCTATGCCTTAGTCTAAAATATTCCTTCACCTTTGTACGTCAAAATAACTGATTCAAGGCTCCACCATATAGCTCAAGTCATGTTCATCTAAAACAACGAGGTCATTGATAACATCCTTCATGAACTTCAACTGAGTTTAGACGTATCTTCAAAATGGCCTCAATTAAGTCTTGAAGTTGAGAACATACAAGGTCACTGTTGATCATTCTCAACAACTCTGTCTAAAAAGTGCTCTTCAATTGAAGCTTCACACTAAAAGAAACTACAAGAAACTACAAGAAACAAATTTCTATCCTGTAGTAAGAAGTTTTCAAGTATCTCTTTCCACTGATAACAAGAGACAAGGCTTCTAAGAGCCTTACAAGTTCTCAATCAGGAAGAAATACAACTTAATAAATAAACTATTACAAAAATTTTTAATGAGTTTAATTCTCACAAAACCACACTAGCTTATCAACATGTTTACTATACTACAAACAAATAATAAACACACACAAGTTGATATACTAGTTCGACAAGTGACGTTCCCAACTCTTATAGAGTTGTTCAAAGGAACTCTCCTTTACTGGTTGCTCAGGCTATGGCTTGGTTTCCTCTGAAATTGCTTGAAAGGTGGTAGCAACTATCGGCTCTACTATCATCTCATCAACATGCTAGTGTTGGGTCTCTCTATGGACCTCGATCGACAATGGAGTTCTGGATACAACTTCCAACACTTTGCATCCCAATGTCCACTGATGCCATAGTGGTTGCAAAAATTGTGAATTCTAGAGGATTGTCTCATTTCCTTTCTGAATCCCAATCCTTGGTTTTGTGGTCATTTCTTTACCTTGACTAGACTAGTGATACCTTGCTCAGAAACACCAAGGCCCTTTCCTCTAAAACTCATCTTTCCTAGCAGCTTCGTTCTGGTACCTTTTGTGTGCTTCTCAAAGTGCGTAAAAGAGCTCTGCTCATCCTCTTCTAACTTCTTCTGGTTTGTGGAAGAAGATACTTCAAGATAATTGTTGTCACTATCTGGAAAATTAAGAGTCTTAACGTACTCCATCTATCAACAATAAACAAACTCTACAGCACCAGGATAATTTGCCCAATCATGGCCACAAGAAAACTTGGCCAATGGCTTTATCACTGAAGAGGCCCTCATACTATTAGGCAGGGTAAGTGGGGAGTATGAGGATGATGTATCCTTAGAATGCAGATGAAACTTGCAAATACAACCATTCTCAAATACAAGAGAACTTCACTTTTTCTGCTCTTTAGTGATCTCTTGTAATAGGATCTCCAACCTTTTCTTTTTTGCATTGGCCTCTTCCAACAATCTCTTCAATTCTTCATTCTCTTTCTGCAAATGATGATTTGCCTCCTCTAGCCTCTGCACCTTGTCAGACTTTTCACAATGATCGTGAAAAATAGTCTCGATCATCTTCTTCATCTCAAAGAACTCTCGTACCATCGATGATGTCATCACTGTAGATGCTTCACCTGATTCAGATGCCATCTTGTGATTAACTACAAAAAGAGCTTAGTAACTTTCTCTAATACCAAACTTGATCTAATTAAGGACTAGTGATTCTATCTCAGATACCACTTGATCTATAAAACTAATCAAGCACTTACTTGAAATAGTTCACGAGTTAGACTTACAAAGATTATATTAGTAAAATCTAACATCAGGATCTTTTAATTATCGATTTCAATCCAATATATACATTCAAACCTCTAATCTACTAAGCTCAAAGAAAAAATTGCAAGATTAATCACAAAAGAATAGAATCGAGATGATAACAGAGTTCACCAAAAATCGGCTACGTCTCCAGATTCGCTAGAAAATGAATCGATCTATTGGCTTCAAGACTTGGAAATACCATAGGTTACAAAAAGAAGTTAGATTTTTCCTTACAAGAGGCCTCAAGAAAGCAGCTCCACCTATGACAATAGCTCCCACGTTAGCAAGACATTCTTACAAAAGAACACGAAGAAGCTTTGCTCCAGCTTTTACAAAATGTAGATTCTTCGCCAAGTTACAAAATTCCTCCAAAGAAAGCTTGGCTTACAAGAAGAATTGCTACAAGAAGAATTGGCTTGAGAAGAGTCAGATCCAAAGAATTGGATGATCAATTGATCCCCCTCAGGAAGACCCTCCTAGTCCCCTTTTATACATAAAAATAAGCCAAAATTAGGCTTAAGAAAATTGTTTTAAATATGGGGCTTATTAATTAACCCCATATCCGAAATCTCCCTTTGGCTATTTTACAAATTTGGCTTAGAACCAAGTTTAGGGGTTGAAATCCTAACAAATACCCCTTAATTTAAAAGATGTTGACGGGTTGTTAAAATTCTAAAAACAACTGTGCCAAAAGCTTATCAAAGTGCCTAAATAGCACAACGACATATACTATTTTAAAGATGCCACTGGTCAGGGGTTCCATCCCTGCTAGGGGCTTTTTAAAAATGATTTTTGAGACCATAAACCTTAAATAGAAAGTTTTCCTATTTAGTTTCAAAGGCAAGCGATAGCTCAATGGCCACCAGCCATGTCTTGGAGCCCGCAGGTCACGGGTTCGATTCCTAGCGACACCTTCATGTGTCAAAACATAAATTTTGCAATTGAAACATGGACTGCCAACTAAGAAGACTTGCCACATGGGCTCCTGAGATTGTGCCACATCATATGCTAACTGTACATTCCATGTGTCATCATTTTAAACTGCCACAACACCATGCTGATGTCATTGTATGAACATGACACATCACTAGTCAACTTTTCCTAGGGAAAAATTTGACCACTCATAACATTTTCATACAAACTCCTTTTTTGATGAAATGAATGCCATTGGAATCGTGACAAGACCTTTTCGATGATGCCAACATCGACCAATTTGGTGACGATGAATTTTTCACCTTTTTTTTCTCGTCCCTGATCCCTGAGTTGACCAACCTTTGACCAGGCTTTGACTGGAAATATCTTGCACAAATAGACTCATTTTTTGCCCATTCAAATTGTGTCAGATTCATAATTCTATGCTCTACAGGATGGCACTACTTTCGAGAAAAACTAGAACACTTCAATTTTTGGTCCTGAAGATCCTCCTAGATCAAAGACCTACTAGAGGTTATGTGAAAATAGAGATTTTAAGGAGGAGAACAAGATTTGAGAATGCAAAGGGTTGGTGCATGCCCTAGATTCCCCTTAGATGTTCAAGATATAATGGATAAAGATAGTACTCAATAGAATTCATGATAATCAACCATGGTCCAATAAGACTATCTTAGAGAAACTTGTACATATAGTTGATAAGATTAAAGATGAAGATATAGAGACCAATGTAAAGTTATTGGAATGGTTTGAGAATAAATTTTGCAATAAGGTCATGGATAAGATATCTAGTGGTATAGAACTAAGACAAGTTGATTTATCAAGTAAAATGGACAATGTGAAGAAAATTTTGGAGAACATTTACTTTCTGTACAATAAACTATGCAATATTGATATCTTTACCCAAGAGACTCAACAATCAATTGATAGGTTGCAAGGAGATCTTAGGTCTACTAGATCTTCATTGGTGACATCTCCTGGTACTTGTCAATTACATTGTCAAAGACTAGCATTGACACAAGGAAGGCTTGCTAAGTTGCAAGAAAAAGATGCAAATATAAGATCTACTCTTATCAGCATATAGTCCATGTTGAATTTTCACATGAAATTTTTATAGAAGGAACTAACCTTTGCAAAGACATTGATGAAGAAAGATTCCCATCTTTCTACAAAAGAAGGTCTAGTGAAAATGGAAGCAAACCTAGAAATATAGATTTAATCACTTGATGTAGCAAGAGAAAATTGGGATTCTACATTGGGAATCATAATGGATGTACATAAGCCATTCCTAGATAAATTTATAGTAAGTGTACAACCCTCATAGCCATAAGTGCAAAAAAAGGGAGATTTTGAAGATTTTATAAATTTTGAAGATATTTTCAAGGAAAATATCCACTCATAAGGATTAATAAAACAAAAATGAAGTATTTACTAAGTGGGAGTAGCATAATGAGGTAACAACAACATTTTTGCAAATTTTTAATTTTTTGAAATTTTGTATAGAGATCGAGTAGAATGTACACATTGTCTAACTTATCATGAAGAAAGAATATGTGTGTGTGTGTGTGTGTGTGTGTGTGTGTGCAATGACAAAGTGTTTTTCCACTCATGTCAAAGGGGGAGATTGTTAATCTCATTATGGTTTTGACATTGTAGTGATAAAACACTTAGACATCATCTAGCATAGTTAGTTGGTCATCACTATGACCAAGCTACTATTTAGGTTGAGTGCATAGTACATGTTGAGTGATCAGTGCAAGCCTAGTGATCAGAGCATACCAAGCATAAGTCTCCAAACAATACATATGAGTGATATGATAGTTAGTGCCAAGCACTAGTAGGTGTCAAGTAGTTAGTATGTGTTTAGTCACTCAAGTATCAAGAAAACAATGTAAGTCAAATAGTTGGTGCATGCTAAGTGATGCAAGGGTCGAGCAAATAGCACAAGAGAAAAGTTAAGGTCAAGCATCAGAATCCTATTGATGATGAGTAACCAATCAATGAAATAGATGATTCTAATGACACAAACTTCTATGTAAATCATTTTTGATTGACATAATCTTAAATTTTTGATATGAAGAGATAAGGATAAAGTCATGTCATGAATCCCTATGCAATACATGCAACCAATAAAAAATAGGGAAGCATTGGGTGGAAATAGAAATCAACTAGAGTCATTGATTATTACCTAAGATCATCTCCAGATCCCTACTTAAAGAGGTAAACCCTAAGGGGGAGTATGTGTGCAAAGGAGGATACTAAGGAGAGTATGTTATGTAAAAGAGGCATGGAGAAGATGGATAATTGAATAAGTAGCAAAGTGGAATTAGTTAAGGAGAATAACTCAATTACGAAGTTAAGCAGTGAAAGGTTAGAGAATAGATATTAGATCAGGAGGATGAAGATATAGACTATAAAGAGGAGAACTAACATCTATTAGAAAGGTTCTAACTAAAGGATCAGGTACTAAATCAATTTAATAGGTGATATAGGGTAGATCTCTTAATAGAGTAATCCTAGAAAACTTTTTTAAATCTCCTAACAGAGTTTTTACTTAATTGTGAGTTTAAATCCTTTAGTCAAGGTGAGACCTAATAGTCTTTGTAAGCCTTTAATAGGGAAGAACTCTCATAGGGTAGATCATAAATTATGATCAAAACTTTGTAGCCACAATTGGTCACACTTTGTTGCTTCAATAGTGAAGAGTTGTGGGTGTCATCCCCACCCCAGTTTTACCCTCTCCTTGGAGGGTTTATGGGTAATCAAAATATTTATTTTTATGTGCTAATTTGTTTTATGCTATGGATGTGATGCATGCTTACATATTTTATTTTACATGTTAAGTTATGAGATGGATGATGTGAAATGTTTAGTGATAGAAGTTTTAAGTGTTGATTCACCCACCTTCTCAGAACTTACTTTTGAGTTGTTATTTCTAATAGTGTTCATGATGACTTTTTTTTGTTAGTCAATATGCTTTCCCAATGCTTATTATTTATACCTTCTTTCTTATGAATAGGTTTTAGGTAAATATGGAATAATCTCTATTGGAGATCTTATCTATAAGATTTTTATTGTTGTCCCCAACTTCATGAAAGAGAACACCTTTTTGTGGCCATTTAAACTCAATGCTCCATCTAGTGGATTGAAGAAGAAACAAAACCATTACATTGAGGGTGGTGATGCTACAAATTGTGAAAAGTCATACATTAAGATTAGACTTCTTAAAAGATTCTATTCCATTGGGAATGCAATCTCTCTTGGCCTCATTTCCTCTAATTGAAAAATTCTTAATAGACCTTATTCCCTCCTCAATTTTGAATAGTTCAAGCTTAGTAGAATTAGCCCTTTATAGCAATAGCTTGACTAGTACACTCCCACCAGAATTGGGCAAGCTCTCTAGCCTCAAATTTCTATATCTATAGGGAAATTAGTTGAAAGGTACCATCGCAACAATTATTGTCATTTTCCCCAAATAAGTAGACTTGATTTGACTTTCAATCATCTTAGTGGAGTAGTACCATTGGATTTCAACAGGATTTCAATTCTTGAAATGTTAATCTCTTCATCTAATCAACTCATCAGTGGGAGCATTGTCACAATCCCCATTCTTACAACTATCTAGAATTGTACAAGTCTTAATCAATTATAGATTAATCACAATCATTTGACTGGATACTTGCTTCGCACTTACAATTTTCAAAATAGTTAGCTATGAAGTCACCATCAACATATAACAACTATTTAAAACATATAAACATCATATTTTAAATTCATCTTAAACCCACTAGATCATATTTTATTGAAATGCTTTAAAATAATGAGTGTATAGGATCTTGATGCAATGCTCCTCACTTTCAATTTTTGAAACTATCAGGTTCTTTCATATTTCTATTTGATTTTTTTGTTCACATCTCTCAATGGAGCATATGTTACCTAAATTAGAATCTCAATACCTTATTTGAGGGGTCAACCAAAGTGATCTTTAGAACTCAACTCCATTTGAAGTCTAATTATTATCTAGATGATGAAAAAACTACAATTGTCTCTCATATAACCCTGATTAACACCCTTCGTTAATCTGCATGCTATTGATAGCATTAACACTATGTTCCAAACCCTTAAACAATTCAAATTGTGAGCTAAATGTTTGAAAAAAGGAATAAAATACAGGCATGGATATGACCTTGGATGAAAAAAAAATATAAACATAAATTGAAATCAATCCCAATAAACTGAAATATGAGGCAAGGGCCTATGATATAATGGTAAATTATAAATCTTCTATTTAGTATGTCTTTAGTTTGAGTTTATTCAAGATTAACACATAAAAAAATATTGGTCTTGAGTTTGAGTCACTTTTCTTCTTCAGCTCTCTTACAACGATCAATCCAAAATTTTGAACTAATGTTCCTAACATAATAATTAATATGAACAAATGATAATAAATAAATAATAAATCTAGACTTGGACCCATAAATCTTGGATCTGACTATTAAATTGCGTAGTCATTAGTTTAGAGTTTGGTATCTTAAATTGCAATTGAACATGATGGTTTATTGGGTAAAGTTTCCTCAATTTGGGAGTGTAAGAAATGGGGAATCTGCCCTATTCAACATACACTTTGGTGTCCAATTCATGGAGCTCACTTGGATCAGTTGGGACTTTAACTCTCCATTTCCAACTAGCAGCCACAATTATCATTCCCTACATTGAAAAGCGTAGTAACATTTCAATCCAAACATACTATATCAAACCAAAAATAAAAATAAAATGGAAAATGTACGATAGAATCAACTACAAAAAACTTAGAATATAGAACTTTTCAATCCAAACATACTTGGATATATAAGTTTTTCAATCTTGGTGGATAGGAATTTTTTGTAGAAGCACCTAAGGTATATGTCCATTAGGAAATCAAATATGTCCATTAGGAAATCAACATGGTGTATCATGAGTCATTGGAGTTTTATTTGAATTTGTAATATGATTTTTAGTTAAGATGAACAAGGATGTAGAAGCTATGCAACCTGTTGTAATAATTTGTAAAAGTTTCTTAAATTGTTCTAGATGGATCATAGAGTAAAAATAGTCAAATGTGTTATTTCTGATCTATTTTGATATGTCGTAAGTTTCCATGCAAGTTCTAGTGGTCATTCACATCAAAAGAACAAAGTTGTCAAAAGTTGCATAATGCAAAATTTTAAAAAGTGCAAAAAAAGATATAAAAAGTTGCATTTCAGTTCTAGAAGGTAGCTATAATTGTTAAATGCATTGATAAGGTGTATACATGCCTAAAAATAGTCAAATTATGTTATGGTAGCCAAGTTAGAGAATGGTTTGTAAGCCAAATCTTTTGTATCTCTAACTATCATCAAGTTTCTTACATGGATAATGGATATTCAAGTACACCTTCATCATTTTGGAGGACAAAAAAATTCATGAGATGCGTATGGAATGATTTAGAAGGAGATAATGAAGAGTCTACACCATCAAGAATGTACATATTCAAGAGCTCAATGAGGAGAATGATAAGTTTTGTTTAATTTTTCTTGAATGAATCTATGTTCTCACATTATTTTGCCACTTTATGGATATTTGACTTTGTAAATGGCTTGAATGTCATATAAATCTTATCAGAATATGTAGAGAAATGATTTAGAGAAAATTTTTGGAATAGGTTTGAGCATTAGACATGAAGTATGCCCAAGAGATCCATTTGATTTTCTAAAAACTGGAATTAAATCCTTAGTCTCAGAATTATTGTCAAGGGTTTGTTAATAACTTAACATTGAATGGTCCAAAGATTATGGAATGCTTGGATTTTAAAGTAAATTTAATTAACTTTGAGATGAAATTTGGTTTGGGATTTAATTGTTAAATAAATAAGGAGAAACTTGATGCCCTAGTAGCATGAAACCATAAAGTTCTGAGTTTTTCTGATAGTAAATTTTGGTCTTTGTACAGGGCATGTAACTCTTAAATATACCATTGGATTTGTCTCAATTTTTAATATGTTAGATGAAATTTAATCACCTATACCTTGACTGGTGAGAGTTTCTAAATTATATTTGGTGGGAAAGTTACAAGTGAATGAGTAAGTGTCTAGAAAACTATTAGTTGCAATAATTTGGAACATGATTCATTGAAATAGTTTGAAATAGTTTGTTGGTTCCATCCAAAAACCCTGATCAAGTTTAGATGTCAATATGCGATCAAAATATGTGATCTTGTTGAAAAGTACACCATATAAGTTTGAGGAATGGTTATGTTTATGATGGTGTTCTTATTGATTTTGTTAATGTTTGATGGTTTGGATATGTGCATAAGTTGTTCGGCAAAAGATAATTGGATATGAAAGGAGTGATGTTATGATGGAATGGTATATTCTTAATTTATGTATGGATATAATCTTAAGGCTTAATAAGCTTATAGTTATAACTAATATATGAACTAGGGTTTGGTGGAAGGATGATTCCTTAAAAAGGATATTATTTGGTAATGCTTTTGTGAAGATGATTTAAACATGGTCAATCAATTAAATTACAACTCTTGGATATCACTTTATAAAATTTATAAACTACAACTCTTTGATATCAATACATAAAATATTACAAATTGAAGGCTTCAATCAATAACCCATATAAAAATTTAATTGCATTCTATAAAATCCTAAACCAAGGACAAGTCTCTTACAATTACTTAAGGTTTACTAGCCCAGTGACATTGATGCGAATGTCACCTGACATCTAGTTTCTGTCAAGCCTCCTATTTCCCAACAACAATACTAGAAAAAACAAGTTAAGTGGGCATCTATAAAATTCTTATCTATGAAGCAACCATGAAAACTACAAATAGGGCATAATTAATTTTTATATACTCACACAATCATCAAACTGGATAGTTTTTCCAAAGAACTAAGATTAGTTATATTAGTTAGATTCTCCAATTCAGCTAGTATTGGTCCATTGAAACTACATCCAATCACCATCCTATGGGTAATTGAAATATACTAGGCAAAAAAAAATTAGAAAATTAATTATAAGATGGTAATAGTACTTTAAAATTTGTAGGGTGTTGTATAACTCACATAGTTCTCAAGGAGGCCACCTTTCCTATAGTGCTTGGAAGCCTTCTGGTTAGGCTTGTGATGTAGGATAAATCCCTAATGTATCCATTTAAATATAAATTTTTTAAAGAAGTAAAAGAATAGATCTCTTTATAAATAGTAACTTTGGCAATTTTTTTATAAAGATGTGATAAAAATATTTACACAGTCAAATCTAAGAAATTCCACAATATTTTGAATTTTTCGTACTTATGATTTATCATTTTATTAATTGTATGTGAATAAAAATCTTGATTATTCATTCTACTAAATTCTAGATAAAACTCATAGAGTGCAAAGTGTACTCAGAGAACCAATATCATTTCGGAGAGAACCCCAAGCTTGATAATTTTTTATAAATGAACAACAACATTCATAACTTTTAGAGATATTCTAATTTTTAGTTTGTGGCCTAATCAAATTCTTGAAAATGCTATACAATAGATAGAAACATTGGGCAGGAAGAAAACGTTGAGTTCTAAGAATTTCAACTTAAAGATTTGGTTATAGCCTTTGGCACTCCATGTAGATTAGAGATTATGGTTCTTGCATTTAACTATATATGATTTTCAATCAATATTTGAAATTGCATTGAGTAATCTATTATCAAAAAGAAAATAGGAGAATCTATTATAGACTTAATGTTGAAAGAAAAGGAGAAAAGACAAAATTAGATCCGATAACAAGAAACATAGCAATTTTAATATTCCAAGCATCTCATGTTCTTGAATATTTTTTAGATTATATAATTGATTGTGATTAATGTAACATTGCATGTTTATAATCAAATGATTAAAAAAAATACTTTATGCATGCCCTCTATGAATAACAATTTACATTACATACAAAAGATGATTTATTATGAGTACACACTGATCAAATATTTACATGCTTTTGATCCAAAACCACATGTAATATTTAAGTTGGAAATATATAAATTAAACATATAAAGTTTTCACAATCAATTATTCTATTCAATTTAATTTGTAGATTGATTTCTCTTAATTAGAAACAAGATTGAACAATATATAGATTCTTCTTCTTGTTTATGAATCCAATCATGTATTTTTTTGCATTAAATGTTTCCCATCACAACATGTTATCAATCATCACAATATCTTTAAATTTAGAAACATGATTGAATAATATATATAAACTCTACTACATGAGCTCTCTAATATTAAGATGATGACCTAGCTAGTGATCAAAATATTAATGTAATACACACACATAATTGAACAATAAACAAAATCAAGAAGTATTATCAATTGTGGACATGATTGAAAATATATAAACTCTATTCTATGAGCTCTCTAACACTATGATGATGGATCAAGGAGTGTGAACATTGATGCAAAAAATACACACAATCAAACTACAAAATAGAAATAAGGAATATTATTGATTATGGACATGATTGAAAAACACATAAACTCTAATCTCTCTCTCTCTCTCTCTCTCTCTCTCTCTCTCTCTCTCTCTCTCTCTCTCTCTCTCTCTGTGACATTATGATTATGGATCACAAAGTATGATTTAGATATCAATGCACACAATCAAATCAAAAAATAGAAACAAGAAACTTAATGGTACAAAATCAATATCCTTGCCAAGATTATAGAGTAATGAAGATCTTATGGGCTCTATAATCTTATAGTGAGGTTATGTGACCATTAGTGTAGTTCACCCCATCCCACTGATCATCATAGGGATCTATGCCATTGACCCAGTATGGTGGCAGTGTATATGTAAAGAAATTGTTGCAAATATATCACCAATAGATATAATCTACCATATAGTGATCACATATCTATCACCAACATGATTTCACTCATATTTTTGATAAAGGTTAGGGTAATTTATGTTCTATATATACTAGTATATAAATACATAAAAAATGATAAATGTCTAGTAGAATCCCTATTGAGCATCTACAATAAATGCTCCAAAATCATATCCCTATAGATAGTGGGTGGCAACTCAAAGGTTGCAAAACTAGTGTCAAAGTGTAGTTTGAAGAAATAGATAAAAGAAAGAATAATCAAGCATATGTTAGAAAGAATCTTGAAGTAGATCTACAAGGGAAACTTCCTACTAGATGAAGAAAGGGATGGTCAGTAAAGAAGAATGAACCACCAAAAGAATCTGACCCTTTGGAATAGGTTAATACTAGTAGATAGTCTCATCATTATGTTAGTGAAAGGGAATCTTCTTACAAAAGTTCCAAGTCAATTAGTGAACTCTCTAATGATAATTCCTATGATACCCAAGAAGTCATAGTTTCAAAAAAGGTGATTTATCAAAATCCATCAAATGAGGAACAAAGGAGAAGTAATAATTTATTCCATACCAACCAAGGTCCTTTTCTTTCAAATTTCACTTATGTAAAATCAAAACATCCTCATGCAGTTCATGAGAATCCTATAGATACAGACATGACCTGTAGCTCTAAAGATGTTTTGATTTATCTTGATGATTTAGGAATATTAAGGATGCAGTTGGATGAGAAACTAGAGATAGAAAAATTCCTTCAAAAAGAGAGAGAGGAAGAAATTAGAAAGGCAATAGAAGAAAGAGAAAATCTACTTAAAAGTATTAATTCTTTGAAAGAAAAGAAAAAGATATCTTTTGCTCCTTGGCAACCCACAATGTTGGATGATGTTGCTAACTTAAGAAAGGAGCGAGAACATTTGTTAAAAAACCAAGAATTTGAAAAGGAAGGCCCTTTTGTTAGACAAGTGCAAAGTTACAAACCTATAATAGTTGAGCCTTATGAAGACAAAAGTAAAGAAACTTCTATAAATAAGAAAGATAAAGTAAATTTGATACAAGAAGAATCTAAGGGTACCCCTATTAGAGGTAAACTAGATCCCTGCAAAAAGGCACATAGCAGAAACACAACAACAAAGCAACAACAATGCAAGATCTGATGCCAAATCACAACTCTTTATTCATAAAATAATTGATTACATGAAATATCAAATTAGGGCTAAATACAAAAATAATTATAATAACAATTCTACAAGATCCAACTCACAATCCTAATATTGACTAGTCCAAATCCACACTCTAGTAGACACCTCCAAGGAAATATTAACTTGTGCTTGCAAGCCCACCAAGCAATCTCCTAGGTTTCAAGCCACAACTACTAGCTCTTCAAAGTTCACATCTACACTTCATCCTCTTCTCCAAGCTAGATGACCATTACAAAAGGCTTCACAAGAACCCCTACTTATACCCAACTAAGTTACAAGTTAGCCCAATTCATTACAAATTAAATTAAACCTTTTACATTAAGTATATGTTGAGCCACAAGTTGGATACAACACAAATTAAATACCCAAAGTTGACTTAGAGACAACTTGACACCTATAGGAACCAAGACCAGAATGAGCATCAGAGAGACTAAGCTAAGCATTAGCCAAACCACAAGCACTGTTGAGCTCCAAGTGCATGCCAAGAAAGCAACATATGTCAAGCACTATAGTGAATGTTGAGTAGCCCGTACAAGTAGAGCACACAAAGAGTGCCAAGAAATTTGTATCTGTTGAGCTCCATCGATGACTAAGCCCCTTTATTAGCCAAGCTCCTTAGCCATAATTATACACTTCAATGATTGAGCACTAGAATTTGGTAACCAAGTCCATAACACTTAGCCAAAATACCTCCAACATGCAAAATTTCTCAAAATCCTAGTATGCTCCTGCATCAAACACATCAGGTTCGTAAAGATGTTCTCAGTAGCTGGAAGAACATCTTTTGGGATTCAACACATAAATCCAAAATTTGTTCTTCACATACATATTTTCCTAGTCTTCAACTTGTACACTCTTTCCTTTTCTCTTCTTCTGCTTCTTCAAATCCATCTTCGGTGTGTTATAGATCTACTTTCCACATTGATCCCCAATTCTCTCAAAATCTCTCAACTCAGCTTGACTACCAATACTTAGGTTCCTCCTACCAAGCTCTTCATTTTGCAAAGGAATCGAGGAATGCCTCCTATCACCTTTCATAATAGAAATCATGTACAACCCTACAATCATACTACCAAGGTCTACCAAGAAACACATGACAATCATTCATGTCTACAATATCACACAATACTTGATCCTTATACTACTCAATCTGGAAGTCAATAAGGCATTGATCCCTCACTTCCAAAGCATGGTCACCTTGCAACCAACCAATCCTATAAGGATAAGGATGTCTCACTTTCTTCAAACCAAGTTTGTGAACCATCTCCTCAACAACAAGGTTATCAATACTACCACTATCCACAATCACTTTGCAAACTTTACCACCAAACTTACAACAAGTCCTAAAGAAATTAGTCCTCTGACAAGAATCCAATGGCTTTTGTCCAACTAGTACTCATCAAGCCAATAAACTCTCTCCTTTCTCAGGTTGACTATCTTGGACTACAACCTTATTTACAATAGCAACTTTCCTACTATGAGGACATTCAAAATATCTATGCCCATCTTCATCTCATCTAAAATAATTACCTCTAAACTTACCTCTACCTATCCTCCTCTACTAGTCAATAGGTTTTGGTTCACCTTCTGTACTTAGTTTAGTCTTTTCCAAGCTATCCTAATTCTCCTTTTCTCTAGTGTTACCTTGACTTTTCCTCTTCAACTTATCTTCTACCTTTAGGGCATATTGATAAGCATCTTTAACCTAAGAAATATTTAGCATACCACCCTCATCCTAAATATTAAATCTCAAACCATTAATGTACTGAGCTACCTTTTCCTTTGACAATTCCCTATGCCCAGACTAAATAGTCAACTTGTAGAACTCCTTGCTATAGTCTTTCACAATCATATCCTTCTGTTTTAGATTTTGCAACCTTTTAAATAACTCAAGTTTATAATTAGTAGGAATGAACTTAGCCTTCAACTTAGTCACCATCAACTTCCATCTAGTGATCTTCATTTCACCTTCCTCTTCTCTATCACTTTGTAGTTATTTCCACCAAAGAGTGGCATTACCTTTTATCTTAGTTTGTGCCCACCTCACTCTAAGAGGATCTTTAATATCCTCAAGCTCAAAGTAGTCTTCGAATTCACCAATCCAATCAATCAAGTCTTCAAGTGTCAAAGTACCTAAGAAATTAGAAACCTCCATCATATGCTTCAGCCTCAATTGAGATCTAGGTCTAGAAAACTAACCAACCCTAGTTCCAGTAGGCCTCTCCACATGATCAGTTATATCCTCACCACTAGATCCAACAATTTCAAAGTCCTTAGCAACTTCCAATACCCACATGTCTAGGTGCACCACCTGAAGCACTCACAATTTTAGGAATTATGTTTCTCTTCATCAACACCATCTCAAATCTAAATTCTTCTCAAATCTTCTTTGAGATCCTTTCTTCCATAGTATCACTAAGATCATCAATTGACCTAGGGTCCAATCTTCTTGGAGGCATCTTCCAAGATTTTTGCAAACCCAAAGCAATAGATCCAAAAATCTAGAAGATCAATCAACTCCACTAGATTAACCTTCTCTTCCAACCTTCACCCAAGTCCTGGTGCAAACTGCCTCAATTTTGGAAATCTATCTACACACTCAAGAAAAGATTCACTCTGATACCACCTAATGTAGTGAGCATCCATGGGTACCTCTATTGGAGGTAAACTAGATCTCTACAAATACCAAACAGCAAAAACAATACAAGATCTTATGCCAAATCACAACTCTTTATTTGTAAAATAATTGATTACATGCAATATGCCTAGTTATAAGGCCTTTTGGGTTAGGGCCAAATACAACAAAAATTACAATAATAGTCTGCAAGATCCAACTCACAATCTTAATCTCATCTAATCTAGATCCACACTCTAGTAGAAACCTCTAAGGAAATCTTAACTTGTTTTCACAAGCCTAGCAAGAAATCTATTAGTTTTCAAGCTATAGCTACTAGCTCTTCAAATTTCACACATACACTTCATCCTCTTCTCCAAGATGGATGATCATTACTAAATACTTCACAAGACCCCCTACTTATCCCCAACTAAGCCACAAGTTGGCCCAGTTAATTACAAATTAAATTAAATCCTTTACGTTAAATATATGTTAAGCCACAAGTCAACTATAGAACAAATTAAATGCCCATAGAAAACTACATCATGAATTAAATATCAAAAGTTTTCTTATAGACAACTTGGTACCTACAAGAACCAAGACTAGACTAAGTGAAAGAGAGACCAAGCAAAGCATCAACCAAAACCACAAGCATAATCAAGCTCCTAGTGCATGTTGAGAAACCAACATATGTCAAGCACTATAGTGAAGGTCAAGCAACCCATACAAGCCATGCACATAAAAAGTGTTGAGAAATTTGTATCTATTGAGCCCCTTTAGAAACCAAGCCCCTTCAATGATCAAGCTCCTTAGCCATAACTACACCCTTCAATGACCGAGCACGACTATTTATTCACCAAGTCCACAACACTTAGCCAAAATACCTCCAAAATGCAAAATTTCTCAAAACCCTAGGTGGTCCTACATCAAAAGAAAAAGATGACTGGTATTACAATAAGAGAACTAAAGATAGTAACAATAGTTCAAGCTACTATGTCAGCATTTGATATAGAATTAGAAAACAAAAGAAAGGAGATGAAATATTTGGAAAAAGAGCTAGAGAGTGGAGAATGATGTTGTTATTGAATATTTCAAAAGAAGAATCAATTTTATCAATAACACTTCAAATGTTCAAACTTCAATTACTCCTAAAATAGGTATACCTTCTAACTTGGTGCCAAATACTTGTACTAATAAGATTGACACTTTTAATGTCCCTGCTTCATCTTCTCAAAAAATGGAAGCTAATGTTAAGATGGTTGTAAATACTAATACAAATAATACATATATCTCTAGTGGTTAGGCCGAGGTAGGATCACATAGGAGACCAATCCACTTAGGAGGCTATAGGAAGCTATGTTATAATGGGATCTATGGATATCCAAATGCTATTGTACAATAATTGAGAAATAAGTTGGTAATTTTTTCTAGAAATAATGTTATTTCTTGTGAAGATCATTTAAGATCTTTGATGGACCTAATAAATGACTATGAGGTTGAGCATGAAGATGTGGTTATGAAGTTATTCATGCAATCATTAATTAAGGATGCCAAGGAATGGTTCAAGAGATTACCTAAAGGACCTATATCTTCATGGAAGCATTTAGAGAATTGTTTTAAGGAACAATATGGTGACAAACCAAGTGTTATCTATATATTAGATGAACACAACAATATCAAAAATATCAAAAATGAATTTTTCCCAAAGTTTAATGCTAGATTTCATAAAGGTATGTATAAATTTGTTCAAGTTATGAGACTTGATGATAAGGTTTGTCTTACTACTTATTTCAATTCTTTTGAGGGTAATATGGGATATAAATTAAGGGATAAAGAACCAATAACTCTCAGAGATGCTTTTGGGATTGCAATAAATATTGAAAATAATATGTGGTAAGTTGGGGGTAAAAGATATGACCCTAGGTTGTTTGGGGGAAGAAATAATAAGAACAATTAACATAAACCTCTAGGAAAAATTAAATAAGAAGTTGATAAGATAGATTAGGTCCTTACTGCACTCAAATACCTTAAGATTCCCATGAATAGAAATGATAAGGGTCAAAATGAAGATGGGTCTCAATTCTAAGGGAATTCCAATCAAAAAAATAGGTTGTATAATTATCCTTATAATACCTAAAGGAAAGATTTAAATCCTATTGTCCCTCCTTCCAAAAATGAAAATGAGAAGGTTACCCTTGATCCTTTACAAAAGATCTCTATCAACATGATAGATGATTCTCAATGGTGTATGGTATGTCAATCACCCCATTCATCACAACATTATGTTGTTGCAATGTCTTTTTCCACATGTCCAAGTAAAAATGAAGAGCAATATGATCATGAAGATGATACTAATGATGTAGGATGTAATATGGTTGAGTATTATTATGATGATGTATCTTTTTGTGAGGGTTTTCATAATGACATGTATGAGAAGAGGAAGATTCATGATGTAACACATTAGCAGATCTTTTCAGATGAAGAAGAAGCTAATGATGCAACTTGCAATATGATGTAATAAACATATGAGGTAATTTTTAGGAAATCTACTAAAGAAGAGATTGACAAGATTACTGCCAATCTGGTTGCATAAGTGCAAACAAGAGGTATGATAGCCAGGAATGAAGGGGGTAAAGCAACTAGTATTTTTGTTAAGAAGATAGATCCTAAAGAGCCTAAAGAATGTAAACTTAAGGATGGATATGATATTAAGATCAAGAGTGTGAGAAGAAAATAGGAACCTAAGAAAGAAGATGCTTCAAATATTCCAAAGGCTCAGAAAAAAGATGGAGAAAAGGTGGGAGAAAAGTTATCTGATGCTATTGAAAATAAAGAGAGAAAAATCATGATGTTGATATTATCTCCAATAAACAAAAAGGGACAAAAAATATATAAATATGTACTCCTCTCACCCCTCTTGTTGATATGTTATCTATGTTATCATAAATTAATGTAAAAGTTTCACTCTCAAAATTGTTAAGAATCCCATAAGGATAAAGCTATGGCATGGGTTGAGAATGTTAAAGAAAATTTTGACCTAAATTATAATTCAAGCAAGTCATTTAAGGAAAGGAAATAATCATTAGGAATGTAGTGAGTTGTGGCTTAAATCCCATCCATGTATTTGGATGATTCAATGAATCAATGTTTAGGAAATATTGACCCATTCTTTTTAAGCATTATAGTAAATTCGAAAACCTTAAAAAATTTCATGATAGATTTAGGTGCATCTAATATAGTAATGCCTTTTGAAGTTATGAAGAGATTAGGGTTAAAAGTAGATACCACATAGGGTAGATGATGTGTAATGGCTCTATTGGTGTTTTTCAACTACTAAGAAACAAAATACTTAATACCAAGATAGCAAATATCACAACATTCTAAGGATCAACTACTTCCCATAAAAAATTGTATTTGTTTTATATCTGGACCCAAATTCAACAAAATAAATAGATTTTCTATTCTTTAGGCTCTGTAGAACCAAGGCAGGTATACCTAAGGGATGGAAGATTTTCAATCTCATACCATGTACATATTTTGTTCATTCCATGACAATTTACCACAACACACATCCCTTAAAATAGATTTGGTCACAATTCTTCTTAGGTTTACAAATACTTCTAGCAATAGAAGCTAACTAAAACTTAGAGATTCAATTCAAACAAGTGTTCAGCACCATTGGTATTCTTCAAATAGTAAAGTAAAATTGATTTAGAATTTGTGCTTGATGCTTGTTCATGATCTTTCATCTGTAGACTAATCAATAGATCAATGCCTCATCCATTGGGACTCAAAGTTCATTCAATTTCTAAATCTGATTGATTGCATTACAATCAATAATATTAGCAATTCTCACTGAAAATCATTCTTACAAGTATCCTTCTTATTACCATGGAAATCCTATCAATCCTACTGAAGCATTTACCTAATTCATTGAATTAAAAGCAATAGTCAATTGACATACAATTTGAATTAATTACATTCAACTGCACAAGCTTTGCTCATACAATATCAAAATAACTAGGTAATAAAAAGGAGACAAGATTCAACAAAATTAGATATGGGGACAATTTATCTTTGTATTAATCTCCCTTGGAAAATTGTATATACAATTGAAACAACTCAGAAATGACTCAAGAAAAGACACTAAGAATTGGTAACATCAATGTATTCTCAAATGTTGGCAGAGAAAATACATCACAAAGTTTGCATCAATAAACTAGACCGAACAACTTAGTAAGAACTAAAATTATACAACAATTTGGACCCTTTTTTAGCCCTGGAATCTCACTTATATAATGTGAGATGCAACAAGCTTTAGGCGTAGAGAACTAATAGCTATCCTTTAGATAAAAAGATATTTACATTTTTTGCTATCACAAAAGACAAAATCATATGCAACAGAAGATTTTACATCAAAATATTCTCTTGGTGGACCCATTTTCTATTACATCTTCAAATGCTATGAATTCCATGATTAGCTTTTGTATTATTCTAAATCCTCAGAATATGTAGCTATGAGGCTTATCAATGATGTGTCTAGTTCTAATCTTTACAAGTTTACTTCAACCTAGGAATCTCCACTGGCATCACCATGAACTATTAGGATAACAATTATTTATAAGTCTTTAGCTACCACATCATTAGTTTGGTGCTTCAGACTAGTAGTTATAATTGGTTGTTTTGTTTCTATTGTTGAGGCTGGTTTTTTTGTTGTGTCTTCTTCTAATGAGGTGTCATTTATTTGATCTTCTTCCTAAACCTCACCCCCTTCTTCTATTTCCATCTATTCTAAAGAAAAAAGTTCTTCCTTCCACTTGTTGAAATCATTCTCATTAGGCCAATCAAAATTTAAGATCTCTCACTACTTTTTTACTACAAAGCTTCCTATTTGTTCTATTTCAACAAAATCTTTTCTAATAGTATTATAAAACAATTTTACTTTGACAAATTCTTCATTAGTTATTGCCCATAGTACATGCCCCTTTTCATTTATGACCTGATTCATTGGCACAATAGATCATCTAATTCCTTTCCCCATTCTTCCTTTTCTTTTATTTTTGTCAATCTTTTTAAGTGCATTGGGAAAAAGATCAAACTTTTTTGCTATATACTTAGAAAGAGAAATCATTATTTTCTTTTGAACATAAATCATTTTTTCATCAAATTCTTTTAGATTATTAACTATATCAAAAAAATTCTCTATTTGATCACATGATAAGGTGAAGACAAATATATACATAGCAGTAACATCATTATCTCTTTTGCTCCATTTTTGCACAATGGGCTTCAATGTATCTTCATCTCTCCTTATTTCATCCCACATCTCTAGGATTCTTGCCAACTAGTCATAGAATGTTGGCCAATCAACCTTATTCACTAAGTGTAAGATTGTCTTCCTAAGTTTCTCTTCATATTGATTGTTTAGCTCAACATGTAACTCCCACAATTTATTCTTTTCTTCTTCAAATTCTTCTACAGTATAAAACTTAGGTCTCTATGGGGTATCAGGCAACTCAACAATTGGAGTAGATTTGAATGGCTCAATTGGGGGTGAGGATATACAATCCTTGGTTTGCTGGACTCTCCCACTTTCTTCTTTCTGAGCTATTTATCCAAATGGTATATCTGATTTTCTAGTAGCTATATTCAATTTCCTCTTTCCTCATATGCTTTGAATACTTCTTCAAATTTTGCATTGATTTCTAGGAATTTATGCTTTTCTTTCCCTGCAACCACTAAGCTGAAATTTGCCACTTCTTTGGTCATCTTAGTGGCTTCCTCACTATCCACTTCATCAACTCTGTACACTATGAGAATACCAGTATGTTCAGCACTTGAAATATCTTGTATTCTAGTCTTATTTCTCTTTTCAATGGATCAAATCACCAAAGCGTGGTGATCATTGCTGAATTTCATGCCTCTATGTGCTTGTAATATTTCTTCTTCAATTTTATATTGTACATCTTTCTCCTTTCTAATTGAATCAAAAATCATAGCATTAGCTATGTCCCATTTAGGTAGAACCAAAACTCCTGATTCTGTAACCAACTATCTCCCAGCCTCAAGTGTTAGATGGGAAAAGTCCTCCAAAAATTTGGCTTTTACCTCTTCCTCAATTTTAGAGTTCAATTTGTTTGGTTGCTCTACTTTTATTGTTTTACACTTTTCCTCAAAATTGCCTATATTTCTCCTCCACAAAAATTGTTTAAAGGCCCTAGATTTAACAAAAGTTTCATCATCTATAAACTTTTGAGATGCTTGTGCAATGATGGGATCTATCTCCTTACCTCTATAATCAGCAATAGTGAGGTGAAAGGATGGCATAGTAGGCTCCTCAAGCACTCCTCTTTCTATGTCAGCAGTAGTGACAATTATGTCTCCCTCCCCTCCAATTTTTCTTAGTTGCTCCCTCAAAGATGCTTTGTCATCTACTCTGAGTGTAGTCTAGGATGGTGAATACTCTCTTGCTTGAGAGGTGGATCCCTATTCTAACCTTTGTCTCTTAGGGGAATTTGTGTCAAGTGGGCTCTTTGATCTTGACCTTTTGTAAGGGGGAATCCATTGTACATTTTGAACTACAACAAATCCAACCTTTCTTTGTAGTGTATACTAGCCTAGAGTCACAACCACCCTGCTACTTCTTCTTCTTTCCACCTCAGCTAATTTATCTAGATATGCTTTAACTAAGATATCCTTCTTTTCATTTAAAGTTTGCATTATCATAGAAAAATTGTTCATCCACATGTTCATTTTGGCTCCCTAATATTTCTTATCTGTCAAGGGGTTGTAGTGGGGTTCAAAAGTATTCATAAATTCTAAAACCTTACTGAGAACTACCCATTTTTCCTTTTTAACCTCTTGTTCCTATAATGAAAATACATTTCTAATGATATCCTCCAAGAAGTATACAGTCTGTATAATAACCTTAGCTTTAGTTCTCTCTCTAAGGAGGTCATAAAATCCCTCTAGATCAATGTAGTGAGCATGGGATTGGGCCATTTGATATCTATCCAAAAATAGGCTCAAATTTCTCCATCTTTTTTTAACAAAAACAAAATCATGTATAACAGTAACAATAAGGAAGAATGTGCTCCTAGTATATTCCTTTTCTCAACTAACCCAATCTACCATAGTAACTCTGTAATTCCTATCGTCAAAGGCACATAAAAAGGTAGTACATGGGGTTTTCCCAAAAAGCCATAAACTCTGATCATAGTGGAAATATGGTATGGGATTATATCCCCCCAATTATGACTGACCAACAAACCCTTGGCATGGTCCTTGGGTCTTATCAATTCTAACAAAGGCTATGGGATTCTTGGACTATCTCCTTTCAAAAGAAATCTAAGTCTTGAAGCAAAGTATCTATCAAATCTGACATAACTGGCCTCTAAGAGTTCCCATGCCATGTCAGTGTGGGAGCTTCTCTCCATCCCTCTCTAGTTCCAATTTCATTTCTTTGGAGAAGAAAATAACTCCTTTATATAGACATATGTACATTAAAAAATAATACTAGTAGAAAGGCATGTTTACCTTACCTTGAGCTATGCCAATTAAACCATTATGAATTTCCTCAACTAGATAGGTGGAAAAATCAAGAATTGTGCTCATTCCAAATTGAAGGGTCTGAGCTATGATGAGGACAATGGAGCCTTGAATATATTCTTGCTCATCCATTCCAAATATCTTGTAGAGAGAAAAATAATAAGCCTAAGCCCTAGGATTAAAGTATTTTTTCATTAAAGGCTTTGGGGTGTTTGGTGTGACTAGAAGAAGTGACTCAATTTTAATAATATGTTGTTGTAATGGTCCTGCCCTCAAGTATACCCTATGTGCATCATACCTTGTCTGGAATTCCTCCATGTCAATTTTCTCATGGACTACCTGGTTGGGGTTGAGCTTAAACACTTCACTGATTAGGGCAAGTGAAACTCTAAAGAGGTTGTCTCCTACATGGTTTTTTACAATTCTAGTAATGGGGCTATATTTCTTGGCCATGTCAATTAGCAAGTCACTGTCAAAAAATACCCCAAGAACAACCAGTTTGCCAATGTCAAACTCCCATTCATTTCTCAATAGGGTGTCCAAATTATGTTTTGAAAACCATTTTTAAAACAATTCTAAACCCTCCACTGAAACTTGTGCATCTCTTACCCAATTGGACCTATCATGGAAACCCTCACCTACAACCAACCTAGGGTTTTTAGGGATGAGTTCTCTACCTTTTGTCAACTCATTCACAAACAGAGGCATTTTTTCAAGAAAATCATCATGAACAAATCTTTTTAGGTAATTTGTGAAGCTAAAAAATTCCTTTCAGGGAGGCATCTTTAACTCAACTTAGCACAATTATAATTTTTTGACTTTCAAGAGTTATAGACCACTTACTTGCAGATTCTTTCTCCTTTTTCTCTCTGAATTTCTTTTCAGATCATTGAAAACCTTGTATAATCTTGTGCCTTGGCTTTGGAAACCCTTGCACTTTGAGAAATTTACAATTATGCAACTTTTAAATAGTGAATTTGCAAGTTATAGCGCAACATTAAGCTCGCATGAAATGGCCCTGCACAACATTAATGCCTTTAACCATTAATTTTCATGTCACACCTTAGGTTCAAATTTCATCCATTAATCACACAGCATCAAACAGCTTTATTTAAAAAATAAAAAGTTGCTTTAAAATTTGAAATCCTTGCCACACATCAAGTAGGTGCTTCCCTCCTTTACTTAAAATCCTTGCATCTTTATATTGTAGTGAAGTGCTAGCCATCAATCTTCTAGAGATCGATGATCATGAAAAATCATCATAAATTTGTAAATATTCTTTTTAAAATGCAGCCCCACTAGTACACTCATCTCCAACTTGAAAGATACATATCACAGTTTACTAATTACTACACTCCAATTGATAACCTATTTTGACCTTAGCATGAGTCAACAACTCTTCTTTACAACTAGTCCCACCTTGCCACATGGTAGAGTGGTGCATCCTCACTTTTCTTAAAGTTCAATCACCTTACAAATGTGGGTAAGCACTTCCCGTTGATTTTACCAAGATCAATGATGTTACAAAATCATGTTTTTGTAAAGTATGGTTAGCCAAACTAACCAATAGAATGTCTTCCCTTTTACCAATGTGTTTAACAATTGCCATAGTACAAACTACATTATTCCTTTTTAGAGCTTGTGGGCCCATGAAATCATTACATACTATGTATCTTGTTGGCACTTTCCTGCATTACTTAAGTGTCAAGCACTTTCATATAACAGTAAAGCACCTATCATTGAACTTTCCAAGATCAATAGTTCAATGATATGATAGTAAAAATAAACTTTAACAAATTGACCTAACCAATAATATTGCAAGAAAATAAAATGTGCACTGACATGTACTGACAATTCTGAAAAATATATGATGAAGTAATGACAAGCTCTGGCAAGGTTTAGTCTTTGTGGTGCATTTAAGACCCACTATAAACAAGGCCTAAATGGTGTAAAGGTACTTGCTCACTTCACTTAAAAACCATGCATCTTCTCAAAGCAGGCATGCACCTACCATTGATTATGGAAAGATTGATGGTTGATCAAAACAAATTGCCAAAGTTAAGATGTTTCAAAAATGGCTTAAGGAAAAGTAACCATGGTTAGGGCTAGCTTAACAAAAAAAAGGTTAATTTCATGAAAGTAATAAAATAATTTTAGGAAAATGAGAACTTAGGATAAAAAGGATCCCACATAATTATTTAAAATATTACTTTCAACCATTTTTTTAAGGGTTAGGGCAAGATAAACAAGGTTTTAAGGAATTCAACAAATTTCACCCAAGGTCTTAACCTAATTTCTCAAAATTTTAACCACAGCACTAGGTTTTCACACTGCAAGGTATTACAAAATTATAAGTGGTAAAAACCTAGGCCAAAAAGATCAAAGGGAAGTTATTATTATAGGGACAATAACTGCACTACCTTATAGATTATTTGTTTACCCCAATAAAGAGTTGACAATGAGCATTTTAGTGGTTGAAATTTCACCACAATATGGCATGTTATTGTTTAGAAAATGGAGTGCAACTATGGGTGGAAGCTTGCAATGTGATTTGTCCCATACAACTTTTCACATTGATGACAAATTGGTTAAGATTAATATAGAACCAAAAAGTGTCTACATGATTGAGAAATAGGTTGATGATGATATGACATGCTTTGCAAATACTGACATCAATGCTTTTAGGGTAGAAGTATTGGTTTTAGAAAAATAATCTATCACACCATCTATTGTAGTAGAATTTGATTCAAAATCAAAAAAAGGAGATTTATAGAGTATATACTTTGGTGGACCATGTTGCAAGGATGGATCTAGTGTAGGTATTCTCCTAATATCTCTTGAAGGAAATACTTATAAGTTTTTTTTTACTCTAATTTTTCCATGTACCAATAATATTGCAGAACATGACGCATTCCTACTAGGTTTGAGATTAGCTTATAAGAATGCAATTAAATATTTATATGTGATTGGTGATTCTAAGTTGGTAGTCTCCCAAGTGAAATTAGTGTATATATCTAAAAATAAAAGGTTGAAGTAGTATAGGAATGTTGTATGAGATATGCTAGAGGGTTTTGATGCATTTGGTATAGCTTAGATGGAAAGAAGCAATAACAAGATTGCTGGTCTATTAGAAAATATTGCTATATACCCCTATGGTATCACATTTGCTAGCATAAGAAAGGTAGCAGTATAGGTTAGACCATATGTACCTAATAATATCTAGAATTGGCAAGTTTTTGAAAATGATAGTGATATTATAAGATTCTTGAATTGTGAAGATAAATTCTTTGGTCGGGAGATTAATTGTTGAGCATTGGTTGAAATAGTGAAAGATAAAGATAACATTTTTTGCGAGGAAGTTGTTTAGCTCAAAACAAACAAAATCCCAAAAGGGATGGTTGTACTAGAAACTATTTTTGACAACCAAGATAGATCCAAACTAAACTAAGGATTAAGATTCAAAATATTTGGAAGAGGTAAATCTTGGGACTGAGGATGCACCTAAGAAGGTATATATTGGTAAGAAATTGTCCCCTGAGATAAGAAGAGCCTTAACTAATTTGTTCAAAAAATATAGGCATGCATTTTCTTGGTCTTATGATGACCTTAAAGCTTATAGAGAAGACTTGCTCCAACATTAAGTTCCATTAAAAGGAGGAGCTAAGCCATTCAGACAAAAATAAAGACCTATTAACCTTACTTGCCACCAAAAATTTAGGAAGAACTAATCAAATTAAGGGATTTTGGAATCATTAAGCCAATAAAACATTCTTCTTGGGTGTCTAAAATTATTCTTGTTAGAAATAATAATGGAGACATAAGACTATGTGTTGATTTCAAAATTTAAATATTTCTTCATTGAAAGACAATTATGGTTTGCCAAATATGGAGGCCATGTTGTAGAGATTCACTAGATCAAAGTTAAAATGATGGATGGTTTCTTAGGATATAACCGAGTTGTGTGAAAGAATTTGAATAGTTAAAAATTTCCTATACAACATCTTGGCAAACATATGTTTATAGTAGGATGTCATTTTCTTGACCAATGTTGGTGCTACTTTTCAAAGAGTTCTAGATTGGCATTTGCACACATCATGGACAAGTTTTTATTGGTATATATATTAAAAATGCTTTAGAATAATCGGGGGGGGGGGAGTGAATTAGTTATTTAAGGTCCAAATGTCCTATTCAAACTTTTCACTAAGTATAGTGAGCCTATTCAACCATTCATTCATCCAAGCTTTGACTTTTCTAATCAACAAGTTATTGTAGATCAACATGAAAGCATAACACATAAGAAATCAACACATAACATAGTGATTTACACAAAAACCCAATTTGGGTAAAACCACCAGTAACATGCTACTCCATTCTCACTCTTTTGAAGTGATGCCCTACGAAAGGCTTACCCTTTTAAAGGCTTACAACACACTGTCAAATGTGACCTTGTTAGAGGATTTAACCACCCTGTTAGAATTGGGCCTAGTTAGAGGACTTTAAAACATTCACTTGGAATACCGCCCTATTAAAGGAATTACAATGGCTATTAAACCAACCTAAGTCCATAGGATTTTCTTATCTAATAAAATTACTAGAGATTATTATAAACTCTTTGACCTGACTACAACATACAACTTAACTTGTAGATCTCAAATCACTTCTTAGCTCAGACCATTGTCTGGCCTTCAATCTCTACAACTTTGACAGCTTTCCCTCCTTTCAAGCTTAGTCTTCTTGAGTCTCCATGGTTAATGTACTAGTGCAATCATCTCTTCATGACCATTTGTAGAGGTAAATCCTCTATGCTCTTCCTTCTCCTAGATGTCTTCTCCTTGACACCCTTCTAACTACTTCATAGTTTGGCTCTTTATCAGCAATACTATCAGCAGCATTTGCTTCTTGGTCTATGACTCCTTAAATAGAACTCTTGGAGTTCTTTTCCCTCTCAATTATTCCATTATTTTATTTCAATTCGTATGGATTAGGTAGGATTCATTGCATCTAATCCATATTTTGTTTCCTCTAGAAACTTCTTGAATAATCCTCCTAAATTTGCCAAAAAATGGTTTACATAGAATTTTGTGCCACTGGCTCATCATCCTTATCTTCCAATTCATTCACAAAATTCAAGGTAACCACTTTGTTAGTTTAGATTTGATGAATCTTCATCTTTTGAAATAATGCAGTAGCTCGGCACTATTGAAATATCGGTGCTCAGCACATACTATGTTACTCAGCATCAACTATGTTTTTCCTAATGCTCAGCACCTAAAGATCACTTGGCACCAACTAAGAATTTTTTGATGCTCAACACCTTATCTTCACTCGGCACACACTAGAATTTTTTGTTACTCAACTCCTACTGAGAATTTTCTTGGCTTCAACTAACTTGCTCGACACCCACTAATGATCTTAGTTTAAGCTTTGCAGTCACCCTACTTACAACTTCTTCCTCCAATGTTTCTAAGTGTGACCAACCTCTATATCTTTGAGTATGGTATCAATACATCATTTAACCATTGTCTTAATTGATCCTTGAACTTCATTACAACATCATAACTCAACCTTTCCCTTAGGTTCTCTTGTTACATCTTGTTGATCAAATCCTCTTCATCAATCAACTAAGTGATAGTACTTGGATCTTATAAGAAAATGTCATTTGTACAAATAGTAGGTTTGACATCAATGAAAAAACAATGATTGAAAACATTCTTTTAACAACAATCTTCCTTCATTGCAACAATCTCCCTCTTTGATCTTCAACAATGAACTTTTCCATCAGATTTCCAACAATATCAAGATGATTTTATAACATATTCAAATAAAAAAAAGATCATTGCATGCATCTAGAAAAGGTATTTTTTAGAGAAATATGACATTTCATTAAACCCAAGAAAATGTGCTTTTGGAGTTGTTGAAGGTAAAATTTTAGGACATCTAGTTGGAAAAGGAGTAAGAATAGACCCTGAGAGGGTAGATACCATTGATAAGATTCAAAATTCTAAGAATGTAAAGGGGATCCAGTCTTTCTTTGGGTAGATAATTTTTTTGAGGAGGTTTGTTACTAACTTTGTAGAAGTAAGTAGACCTATTTCTAAGATGTTAAAAAAGGGTTTTGAGATTAAATGGGATGGTGAGCAAACAAAGGCCTTTCACAAAAAATAAGAAATTAAATATTCCCTATTTTGAGAGCCCCTAACTATGCCAATCCCATGCATATATTCTCAATTGCTACTTTCCACACTATTACAGAAGTCCTGTTATAGAAAAGTGAAGAACGATTCAAGAAACCCATAGCATTCTTCAAAAAATACTTACAAGTTGTAGACTTGTAATATGAGATAAATAAAAAACAAGCATATGCATTAGTTAAATTTGTAAAGGCATTTAGATGCTATCTCATGGATGATACTATAATTTCATTTATTCTAAGTGCTACAGTAAAAGATATATTCTCTCAGCAAGAAGTTTTAGGAAGAAGATGTAGATAGATCAACATGGTCCAAGACTTAAATATAAACATTCAAATTAGTAAGTGTTGGAAGAATTACTATTGATGATATTCCTATAGGGGAGTATTGTAAAACATTATTTTAATGATATGTTACATTCATGACTATGTTTGTTATTGATGTCAACATAGCAGTTTTCTATGGTATCTGCTAGAAGAACAATGGTAAAGATCAAGTTGGTACAGATAGATCATTGAGCATTTTCACTAGTGAGGTTAATGGGAGATACTACTATGTGTCTAGTGTATGAAGCTAACCTTGGGAGCATAAGATATCAAGTCTAGAAGAATTTATGCAAGTTTTGATGAAGTCTATTCTAGATATAATTTACAAAAGCATATTCTAGTAAACTTGTTATATAACATAGCAGAGTTTTTATTCTAAGAAGCAAGGTTAAAGGCATGTAGAAGACATGTTGGAGATGAAATGGCTAAGCTTACTCATCATAATATTACATGAATGGAAAGTTATTCAAGATACAAGGTGACAAATTAATTTTATTGCTAAGTATAATGTATTCTTAATGAGGTCCTATAAAAATTAATTGAGAAGGTGTAATAGCCGACTTAGGAAATTGTTTTACGGATTTAGTATAAAGGAATTACATTTTCCCTTGTTATGTAGCAATGAATGAATGATTTCAAGAAGCACAAAGAGCAGAATAGAAGAGAAACAAGTGTTAGAAATGCTTTGGCATAACTGAGAGGGGGGGTGAATCAGTTATTCAAGGTCCAAATGTCCTGACAAATTTTTTTCACTAAGTATAGTGAGCCCATTTAAACTATCCATGCATCCAAGCTAAACATTCTTCTTAGAAAGTTACTGATAAATCAACATGCAATAATAAGATAGGAAAAATCAACACATAACATAGTGATTTATGTGGAAACTCAATTTGGGAAAAAATACAAGTAACATGCTACTCCTTTCTCACTCTTCTGAAGTGATGCCCTGTGAAAGGCCTGCCCTATTAAAGGCTACAAAACACATTGTTAAATGTGACCTAGTTGAAGGATTTCAACCACCCTTTTAGAACTGGGTCTGGTTAAAGGACTTTAGAACATTCACTTGAAATGTCACCCTATTAAAAGATTTACAAAATGGTTGTTAAACCAACCTAAGTCCATAGGATTTTCCTAACTGATACAATTGTTAGAGAGTAATAATAAGGGCTTTTGATCTAATATAACTCATAACATAACTTGCAGATTTTAGATCTCAATTCAGTTCACAAATTTGCCTAGCTTTCAGTCTCTGCAACTCTGATAGCTTTTCCTCGTTTCAAGCTTTGTCTCGTTGAGTCTCCATGCTCATTGTGCCAATGAAATCACCTCTCTAGTCACCTATCAAAGTAGAGTCTCTGTACTATGTTCCTCCCTCTTGATTCCATCTCCTTGACACCACACAATCTCTCCAACCTCTTTGCTTCTTGACCTGTAACTCCTTAAATAGGAGTTTGGAATACCTTTCCCACTCTAATCTTCCTGCTCTTATTTTTGGTTCAAATGTATTAGGTAAGATATGATGTGTCTACCCCTTATCTTGTTTCTTTTAGAAACATCATGTAGAATCCACCTATATTCACCTAAAAATGGTTAACCTAGAATTCTATGCCATCAGCACAACATTCTTATCTTCCATCTGGTTAAAAAAATTCAAGGTAACAAACTTGTTAGCTCAGATCTATTGAATCTTTGACTTTTCAAATAGTGCAACAGGTCAACACTATTGACTTTCTGATACTCGACACATACTGTGTTACTCAGCACCCACTATGGATTCGCTTGGCATCAACAAAGTTTTTTTGATTCTCAACACCTATTACATTTCATCTAGCTCAGTACCTAAACTTGCTTAGAACCTTCTATTTCACTCAGCATACACTAGATTATACATTTTTTCAGCACTTACTGATGATTTTCTCGACATTAACTAACTTGCTTGGCACCTACTAATAAATTTAGTCAAGCTTTGCAGATAGCTTTCTTATAACTTATTCTTCTAGAGTTACTAAGTGTAGCCAACCTCTATATCTTCAAGTGTATTATCAATACATCATTTTACCATTATTTTAGCTAATCCTTGTACTTCATTACAAAACCATAACTCAACCTTTCCCTTAGGTGCTTTTGTTACATCTTATTGATTAAATCCTCTTCATCAATCAACTAAGTGATAGTACTTGGATCTTATAAGCAATTGTCATTCCAGCAAATAGTAGGTTTTACATTAGTGACAAAACAATAATTGAAGACATTCTTTGTCAACAATCTCCCTTCTTCAATGATGATCTTTTCAATCAAATCTTTAACAATCTCCCTCTTTGGCATTGATGGCAAACCAAATTGATCAACCAAGCTATCAAAATGCTAAATAGGTTTAAATAGTAAATCAAATACCACAAAGAAAACTTTGTATCCAAAATTATTCATTCTATTAGTGACTTTGAATTTCTTATGACTCCCTCTAAATTCTGTAAGACTCTCTCTTTCCTAGGGATATCTCTTTTGCTAATACATTGTCCTCCCTTTTTGTTCTACTCTCTCTCTCTCTCTGATCTTGTCAACCTAATTGATTTCTATTTGTGTTGTTTTCTCTTTCTTAGTTTTTATTTCCTTTCTCCTTCCTTTTTGGTATTTCTCCTTTTACATGTTTGATCATGTAGATTTGATCAGTTTTTGCTATTTCTCCCTCTTTGACAACAATGCCAAAGACATATTATTTCAGCATCTTATCATGCAAGTGTAGAATTTGTAGGAACTCCTTTTTATCCCTCTATCACCTTGCTTGTGACTTATTTGGAATTTTAGTATTTTTTATTACTTCAAGCAAAACCTAAAGTAAGTATCCTCTGCATTAATTTATTTCATTTTAGCAATCAACTCTTTGATGTAGGTCAGTCTTGTTGTTACTTATAAAGCCTTGGATAGGGGTATTACCCCTAACTTACCTCTAAGATACTCAAATGCATCTTTAGGTAATGGTTTTGTGAATATGTCAGCAATTTGTTCCTTTGAGTTAACATATTTCATCTTCACTTGTTTGTCTTCCACCAGTTCTCTTACATAGTGATACTTAATTGTAATGTGCTTTGTTTTAGCATGCATCATAGAATTCTTTGATATTTTGATAGCACTTTTATTATCTTAATATAGTATCACAGGTTCAATCATCTCTTCCTTCATACCTTTCAACAGGTGTTTAATCCATACAATATTGGTGCAGCTGATGGTAGTAGCAACATACTCAGCTTCAGTTGTGGACTATGAGGTACAACTTTTCTTTTTTCTAGTCCAAGTGACTTATATTTTACCTTAGAAGAGTGCTCCTCCATTGGTACTTTCTTTGTCATCTATATTACCTTCACAATCTGCATCAGTGTAGGCATTCAATTCAAACTTTTCATTCCTCTTGTAGTATAAGCCAAAGTCATTTGTTCCTTTTAGATACCTCATTATGCTTTTTACTTCCATAAGATGATTTTCTCTTAGGTTTGCAAAAAATCTTGCCACTATTCCAATAGATAATGCAATGTTTGGTTGATTATGTACAATGTATTGTAACTTTCTAATCATTGGTCTATACATTGTTTGATTTACTTCAACTGACTCATCATTCTTGGATAACTTATGTCCTATTACCATTGGTGTACTGACTAGTTTTGAATCCTCTAAGCCATATATTTTGAGTATTTCCTTGATATATTTTGATTGAGTCACAAATATGCCATGTTTTAGTTGATGTACTTGCGCTCCAAAAAAGAATTTGATTTCCCCAAACATTGACATCTCAAACTCATGTTTCATCTGATCAGCAAAATCTTTGCATAGCATATCTTTTCCTCCCAATATTATATCATCAACAAAGATTTTAGATATTAGAATGTCTTTACCTTTTTGGTTTTCATCTATTCTCTCAAATCCTTTCTTCACAAGATATTTGTGATGTCTCTCATATAAAGCTCTAGGTGCTTGTTTCAAACCATAGAGTGTTGTATGTAGTTTGCAAACCATATCCTTGTTGTTGTCATCAACAAATCCCTTTGGTTGTTCTATGTAGACTTCTTCTTCAAGTATACCATTCAAAAAAGTAGACTTTACATCCATTTGTTAGACTTTAAAAGCTTTGTAAGCAGCATATGCAAGTAGAGATCTTACTCCTTGCAACCATCCAACAGGAGCAAGTGTTTCCCCATAGTCTAGTCCTTCTTCTTGAGCATAACCTTTAAAGACTAGTTGGGCCTTATTTCTTGTGATCTTACCATTCTCATCAAGCTTGTTCCTAAATACCCACTTGGTACCAATCACATTCTTATCAACTAGTCTTGGAACTAAGGTCCAAGTTTTGTTCTTCTCTATCTGCTCAATCTCCTCTTCCATAGCTTTACACCAATTATCATCTTGTAGTGCATCTTTCCCTATTTTGGGTTCAATCTTGCTTAGAAGAAATGATTCATTTCTTAGTCTGTTCCTTGTCATTGGTTTGGCTTCCTTATCACCAATGATTTGTTTGACAGGGTGATGTCTTCTTGCATACTTGGATAGCCTTGGTTTTTCCTTATTTCCATATCTGATCTTTTAACTTCAGAGTCACTATGCACATCTCTTTCAGGTAATTCAGCATCTATTTTATGTGTACTAATTTTAGAATCAAAATGTGCATTTTCTTTATTTTGCAAGTCAACTTCTAAATGCAACTTGGCATTCATTGGTTGTGACTCAGTTGATACTAAAACTTGTTGATGATTCCCAACTTGATTGGAAGCTTCTTCTTTAGCAAGCATCCCTTCATATAAGTACACAAAGGATCTGTACTCTTCTAGTTTCTTGATGGATTCATCAACTTGAACTTTTGCATGCTCATCAAAGTTTACATTTACACTCTCCACAATTTTATTAGTGTTAGTATTAAAATAACTTTTATGCTTTAGTTCCAGTGGAGTATCCAAGGAATATGCCTTCATCACTCTTTGCATCAAACTTTCCATTTTTAGAATATTTGAGGATATAGCACTAACAACCAAACACTTTGAAATGTTTTACATTGGGTGAGTAACCATAAAATAATTCAAAAGGTGTTGCATTTGTACCTTTCTTGATTTGTACTTGATTTAGGGTGTAGATAGTTGTACTTACAGCTTCTCTCCAGTACTTTAGACAAATATTATTTTCAATCATTAATGTTCTGGCATAGTCTATCACTAATCTATTCCTCCTTTCTGCAATTCCACTCTATGGGGGAGTTTTAGGTGTTGATGTTTGTCTCTTAATTCCTTTATCATTACAAAATGTCTCAAATTCTTTTGATGTGAACTCTCCTTCTTTGTCTGATCTTAGGCACTTCAGACTCTTCCTTATTTCTTTCTCAACCCTAGCCAAATACCACTTAAACATTTGAAATGCATTATATTTTTTCTTTAAGAACATGACAATCATCATCCTAGAGTAGTCATCAACAAACAACATTATTTATATGTTTCCTTTGTCGCTTTGCACTTCTATTGGGCCACATAAATCAGTGTGGACTAACTCTAGTACTTCTTTGGAAGTATAGGTTTTTCTTTTAAAACTTTACTTGGCCATCTTTCCTAGCTACCACTGTTTGCACATTGTGTTGTCAGGTTTTTTTAGTTTAGGAAAACTTCTAACTTTCTTCATTTTTCTAATGCTAATTAGATTGTCAAAGTTGACATGACATAGCCTTTCATGCCATAGCCACACATCATCAAATCTTATAATGAGACAGGCAACATCCTCCATATCTAGGTAAAATAGATTACTCCTAGTTTGGTCTCCTTTTTCTATCAGATTTCCATCAATGTCATAGATTTTGGTAGTTTTGTTTCCAAATTCTACTTTGCATCCTACATTGCCTAACTGTGACACACTCAGTAAATTGTAGTTCAATCCTTCATCATAATATGCATTATCACATGAAATTTTTTCTGTAAGCTTAATAGAACCTTTTCCCTTGATTAGACATGGTGCATCATTTCTAAATCTAATGCTATTTTCATCATACTAAGTTAAAGTAACAAAATTACTTTTGTCTCCTATCATGTGATGTGAGCACCCACTTTCTATGATCCACCTATCATTCTTGTTTACACAAGTTACTAGTGTTGTTGCCTCATCTTCATCTAACTCATCCTTTATAGCTACATAAACTACCTCATCATCATTTTCATTAGAATTCTCTTCTTCAACAATATAGCACTTTTTGCCTTTGTCTTTGTAATCTTTTCCACCATCTTCTCTTATGTTCTTGTGCTTGTTGCCTTCTCTATAGATCTTTTTCTGTGTGCACCTTGCAGCAATATTTCCTACTTTATTGCAATTAGAAAAATGATAGGTAGCTTACCTTTGAATTTACCTTTTCCTCTATGAAATCTTCTAGCAAAAAATGCTTCCAATTGTTCTACATATTCTTCATCTATGTTACTATCACTAGATGCATATTTTATCTTTCTTTTCTTCTTCTTTGGTTTCACCTCTTTAGTGTCTTTTAACAATAGCTTGGCGTTGAAAGCAAATTCAAGATTCTCAAGTCTATAGTTATCAAAGTTGGATAACTCAAATGTAGTAAATCTTCCCACTATACCCTCAAGAGTTAATTTGTTTCCAAGTATGCATCTCAACTCTTAGATGGCTGATACTCTAATAGCATAGATGGGGAGAAAGGTTCTAAAGACTTTGCTAATAATAGTTTCATCATCTAAATGACCACCTAAACTTCTTATTGCACTTACTACTTCTTTTATTCTAGAGGCATATTGAGAAATGTTCTCACCTTCCTCCATTCTCATGTCATCAAACTATCCTCTAAGGCTTTCTCTTTTTGCTCTTTGGATGTTCTAATCTCCTCCATAAATATCTAACAAGGCTTTCTACATCTTGAATGTAGAGGTACATCCCTTGATGTCATCAAATTTAGCATAGCTAAGAGCAAGGTTAACCTCTAATATTACCTAATTGTGCTCCTTCTTTTTCTTCATATCTTCTGCAGTAGGGACACTAGCTAGATCAACATGTTCCACTTCGATTGAGGTTTGTGCATGATCACCTATTAATCCAAGGTGCAGCTTCATTAAGCTTTTCCAAGCAGCGAAGTTATCTCTGTTGAACTTGGGAACTTCTCTCTTAGACATCTTGATCTTTCTACTTCTAGCAGCTTTAAACCAAATCAGAAGATGGCTTTGATACCAATTGTTAGAAATGCTTTAGAATAACTAAGAGGGGGGGTGAATCAGTTATTCAAGGTCCAAATGTCCTAATAAAACTTTTTCACTAAGTATAGTGAGCCCATTTAAACTATCCACACATCCAAGCTAAACATTCTTCTTAGCAAGTTACTAATAAATCAATATGCAGGAATAAGACAGGAAAAATCAACACATAATATAGTGATTTATGTGAAAACCCAATTTTGGAAAAACCACTAGTAACATGCTACTCCTTTCTCACTCTTCTAAAGTGATGCCCTATGAAAGGCCTACCCTGTTAAAGGCTACAAAACACACTATTAAATGTGACTTGGTTAAAGGATTTCAACCACCTTGATAGAAGTGGGCCACGTTAAAGGACTTTAGAGCATTCACTTAGAATGTCACCCTATTAAAGGATTTACAAAATGGTTGTTAAACCAACTTAAGTCCATAGGATTTTCTCTGACTGATACAATTGCTAGAGAGTAACAATAAGGGCTTTTGATTTAATATAACTCACAACATAACTTACAAATTTTAGATCTCAATTCAATTCACAAATTTGATTGGCTTTCAATCTCTGTAGCTCTGATAGCTTGTCCCCCTTTTAAGCTTTGTCTCCTTGAGTCTTTATTCTCATTGTACCAATGTAATCACCTCTGTGGTCACCTATTGAAGTAGATTCTTTGTACTCTATTCCTCCCTCTTGATGCCTTCTCCTTAAAACCACACACTCTCTCCAACCTCTTTTCTTCTTGACCTGTAACTCCTTAAAAAGGAGTTTGGAATACCTTTCTTGCTCTAATATTCTTGCTCTTATTTTTTGTTTGAATGGATTAGGTAAGATATGATGTATCTACCCCTTATCTTATTTGTTCTAGAGACATCATGTAGAATCCACCTATATTCACCTAAAAATGGTTAACCCAAAATTATATGCCACCAGCACAACATTCTTATCTTCTATCTAGTTCACAAAATTCAAGGTAACAAACTTGTCAACTTAGAATTGGCAAATCTTTGACTTTTAAAATAGTGTGGCAGCTCAGCACTATTGACTTTCTGATGCTTGACACATACTATATTACTTGGCACCTACTGTGGATTCACTTGGCATCAACTAAGTTTTTCAAATTCTCAACACCTATTACATTTTATCTAGCTTGGTACCTAAACTTGATCGGCACCTTCTATTTCACTTGGCATACACTAGATTTTGCATTTTTTTTGCCACTTACTGATAATTTTCTTGACATGAACTAACTTTCTCGAAACCCACTAATAAATTTTGTCAAGCTTTACAAACAGCTTTCTTATAACTTATTCTTCTAGAGTTACTAAGTGTAGCCAACCTCTATATCTTCAAGTGTATTTTCAATACGTCATTTTACCATTGTCTTAACTGATCGTTATATTTCATTACAAAACCATAACTCAACCTTTCCCTTAGGTGCTTTTGTTACATCTTATTGATTAAACCCTCTTCATAAATCAACTAAGTGATAGTACTTGGATCTTATAAGCAATTGTCATTCTAGCAAATAGCAAGTTTGACATTAGTGACAAAACAATGATTGAAAACATTCTTTATCAACAATAACCCTTCTTCAATAATGATCTTTTCAATCAAATCTTTAACAAGAATTTGATATGTGAGGATAAGAAGAGCAAAGTGCAGTTGGAGAAAACTTCATTGCTGAGAATTATTTTGAGATCCAAGGTTTAGTATTTGGATCTGAGGTTTGTGACCTAGTCTATAAGGTCTGATAGTGATTGGTCTAGTTGATAGGATAGAGGAAAGGGGTTAATGAATAGTATGAATAATTATTTTGCAAAGAATAGTTGAGAGATTAGTTGGATAGTGAAGTTCAATGTTCTTTCTCCATCACCTATTTGGATAGTGGGTCCTTCTTCCTTCTACAACTCCTAACAAGGTTGGAATCTCCTAACATGGATTCAAAGTCTCCTAACATGAACTCTTATGTATGGAATGTGCTTATATACTCCTACTAGGGTCCATCCTCTAATAAGGAAAAAATATATATATATCTGTGTGGGCATCATGCCCACCAGGGTTTTCCCTTTGATCAAGGGTTTCCCTAGTTACCAAATATGGTGTAATTGTGTATGTGCATCTTATTATGGTTTCTATTTACTTTGGTTGCATGGTTAAGATTAATTAAGGTTGATAAATATTTTAATAGGATAACTAATTCACCTCCCCCCGCCCCTTGCTCTTAGTTATCTTGGTAGACTATTATTTCTAATAATTAGTATCAAAGCATCAGGTCCTTGAAGATAAAGTTTAACAACTTTAGGAGATTAGTGGTGATTTATTTCAGAAAGTATAGTCCTAATTCTAATGGAGGAAGTTTTGACACCCAAAAGATGGAGCTTCTTGGTTGTAGTGCCTGCCCTCGTTCACATTTTTTTGGACACATTGTTGCTATTATTATTGGACTATGATAGACTAGTTTTATGTTGATGGATTAGTGGTATTGTTTTGAGAATACTATACATTATGTTATGGATTCAGTTGATATATGATGAGATCATTTAGAATTTACATTTCATGTATGCATGATGATCATTACATTGCTTTCAGTTATTGATGATGATTAGTTAGATGGTTTATTATCTCATGTGTTTTATTATGGATACTTACCCCATACTTGCATGTGTATAGTATGCATGTTTGCTCATATTGTATGGCATTTCTGATATGGTTAAGGAAGGGAGTCGTAGTCACCTGCTAGTCAGGATTTACACGATGCACCACTTCCTACCATTTCCTATTTAGCTTAGTATTATATATATATATTGTATGTACATGCATGGTTTTTATGTAGGTTGTAGGTACCAGGTATTGACTTCCCTAAATTGCCAGGATGAGCGTACCCTATTACACTATCTCAATGATAAGAGAAGGGAAATAAATTCTCAAGTCCAAAACCCAAACTCTTAAACTTTTTGTCCTAGTGAGGTAGGACAAGTATCTAGATATTTTACCCACTGAATGTGTCGAATGACATATTTCATGATTTTTAACCCTTTAGACTGATTTTGTATGAATTGTGCTATGATGGGTTTTCATATTTTATCTTGGAGGTCTATGGTGGATTTTCCATTAATTAAGTCTAAAATTAAAAGATTTAATTAATAATTAAATTATTTGGGAAAAATTAATATAATATCATGATCTTTGATATTTTGATTATAATTAATTAAATAGAAATTAATTGAGAAAAGAATTAAATAAAAGAAATTAGAAATTAAAATTAATAATAATTATAAAATAATAATAAAAGTTATAAAAATTAAAATTAAAATTATAAAAATTAAAATAAAAGTTATAAGCTTGTCTAGGAGTTAACGCACCTCTTGATTTCACTTATGTCAACAACATAGGAGTTAGTGCACCAATTAAGCACATGGTGTCTACAACCTTATGACTCATCTAGAAGGTTGCAATAGACTCATGCTTAGTTGTCAACACCTTCTAGTTGTTTCTAGAGACATTCTAGGTGCTTCCTGAGAGTCCTTTATATTCAGGCACTCCTAGAGGCTTAGAGAGAGCATTTTGGGAGAGCATTTTTGGAGCTTTGGAAGACCCAGCAACGTTGGAGAAGCAAGGAGCTTGCTCTGCAGATTCTAAGGCATAGAAAATTAGCATCAATATCTAGGTGCACTCATGATTTTCACATATTTCATTTGCACTCTTTATTTTTCTTGTCGCCGCTAGACTTCCTGTCGCAATGCAATTCTAGATTTATAATGTTGTATGCTATTTTCCTGTCGCTGCTAGACTTTCTGTCACAATGCAATTCTGGATTTATAATTCTATATGCTATTTTCTTATCGCCGCTAGACTTCCTATCGCATAAGCTTTTTGTTCAGCCACTGCAACAGGTTTGAATAGAATCTTATTACTATGCATCAATTTTATATGGTTTATTAACTAATCTAATTTAATTTAATTTAATTAAGATTAGTTAATAGTAGATGAAGTGTAATTAATTATTAATTTAAGTAAATGGATTTTTAAATGAGGTCAATTTAAAAGAAAAGAGATATTAATAAATGTTTAGTGGAATTAAATAATTGAATTATTAATGAGATTGATTTTACTTAAAATCAATGAGGATTATTTGAAATAAATGATTGTCCTTGAAGTGTTTAGAGGAAATTGTAAACTAATTATTTGAAAAGTTGATTCTAATATTTTGAATAGCATGAGTGATTTTATCTAAAAGTCAATGGGTGCTAGTGCAATGTTTTATACAGGTATACAATTATCTTATGATTATTTTAGAAATTTTTTTTAAAATAATGGAAGGATAATGCTATCAAGGGAACAAACAGGTTGACTTGTAGGTCAAATGATAAATCTTATATACTTGAAGTATACTTGCAAATAGAAACTGAAACCTCCACACTTAATTCAATTATGTAATTTCAGTAAAACCAAAATATGTGCTTGCATTGTGTTTTCTCTATGCTATTTGTTTTGGGTTTTTGGGTTGACTAGTGTTGACTAGTTATAGGACATATACCAGAGGCTTGGGGGTTATGATTGTGATGTCATGATGATGTCTTATTTATGATCTTTATAAACCCAACCATGGTTATGTGATGCAATGCTCTATGAAATGTTTGTAATTGCTGATTTTTATTGTTTTCTAGTCTTCTTGCGAGAAGCTGAGATTCATATGTATGAGACACTTGACTTAACCATTTTTGAGTCATCGATCAGTTATCCTTGGTTTATTTTCCAGTCGCCATGATGGGACTGAAATGTTGATTTATGATGTCATGTTGTGACATGTTTTGACTCAACCATTTTGGAGTCTTCAATCAGTATGATTTGAGATATATTTTGGTTATTGAGAACCAATGATTATTATGATTATTAGGGATACCTTCAGTTGCCAATAGAGAACTGTTGTGGTCACGATTATCTATGATGTTTTTTTAAATGCTCATGGAGATTTTTTTTTTATATTGTGGATTATCTTTTGTGATTTTGAGATTTATGATTCCATGATCTTAGGGTAGGTTATTTGCTTGTAGTGTCAAGAAGTGGCTTGCAATGGGGGCCGAGGCCCTAAGAGGCTACCAGGGTAACTCATTGTAAGTTTTTTAATAAGTGAAAACATTCACACCTAATACTAACTAAATGAACCTAAAAAGATAATTATTTTGTTCTTGCCCATGCCTCGAGTGCTTGTATAGACTAGGATGGCAGTAGAGAGAATGCATGGTTGCGACCTTGCATTCCATAGTATGCCTTGTCAGTATAAGAGGATACTAGTGGCCGCATGAGGATCAGTAGGGACCCATGGAGTTTAGCTAACTACTAGGGTAACTTCTACATGATATATGTGATGAAACTTTTCCACTTGCATAGTATGTTTTCTACATGTCTTTGTGTGCCTCTGGGATTAGATGTTAGTTTTGTGATTGGAACCTTTGAGTTAGTATACTTCTAGGATTTTGAGACTTAGAGAGTATTCTTGTGCTATGTGATTTTGATAGCCTGTTTGGGACTTAAGATTATCTCCTTAGCACGGTGGGAGTGGACCACTTAGGTTCCATGCGGTCGAGTGGTAGTATTTTTCCACTCTTATAATTTGAGATCCATTGACACATTGTGGCTTATGTGTCATTCATGATGGTGGATATGTATCCTTTCACTGATGATTAGCATATGTTAGATGATGTTATTTTATGCTTATATTTGTAGTGTATGTTAGGAGAGACATTCCTACTATGTTAACACCGATGATCTCCTCGGTGATTTGGAATGTTACACATGGAGGGATGGCTAGGATCCACGATGGTCTAATGATGCTATTAATGGTTGGGAGGAACTGTGCACTTAGTTTATTATGTTTGATCTTTATGATGGATGTCTATATCTTCTAAGATGATGTATCATGTATGACATATGATTATCTTTACTTTGATGTATCATGGATTAGAATAGGATGATGTACCTTATTTCACATATGTATATTATTTTAAGCTTTTCATACCCTGTGACATGTACAGTGGATGATTGAGCATTTAGAAATGTAATGTATAAACATTGAACGTATCCTTATTATTTCATGTGGTCGTTGTATTAGATGGATTCAATAATGTTAGTTGTTTTAGATGTAATTCAATGTTAAGGGATCCTTAAAGAATGTAATCTATTATGTATGTTATGTTAACTTTTAGATGGACATTACTATTGCTTCCATAAGTTATAAGTGGTATTTACTTTCATGTTTTAAAAAAAAAGATGCTACCAAACTTAGTGAAATTTTAGGTTAATTCTTTGGATCCCTTGGTGGGGCGTTACATTGGTAAGAGATCAAAATTGTGTATAGAATTAAGCTTTGAGTTTCTAGATAGGGGCACAAGTAAAGATAAATCAAGATCTAGATCCGAAGAAGTCATGGAGATCAAAGAAGGTATGATCTACTTATGAAAAGAGAACAAGAAGGTATGGAAATTTTTTCTTGTTGGACATGTAATGAGTTTGGTCATTTTTCATCTACATGCCCTTAAAGAATAAGGAAAATAAAAAGAGTTCACTTTCTGATGAAGGTGAAGAATTTAAAGCAAGTATGGAAAGATTCTTGAATGATTGTGATAATAAGCTTGAATTGATTAAGGAAAATGAAGTAGTAGAAGATATAGCTTTGGTACCTATGGTCAATCCAAAGGCTAACCATGAAAATGTGGAAGTTATCATTAGCAATGATTTGCAGAATGGGAATTAGATTGAAGAGAAAATATCCAATCATAGAGAAAAAGAAAGAGTTAAGTTGATGATTAGTAACAGAAGTAGCATGAGCTATGTTAGCTGAGAATGATGTATCCAAAAAAAATTGGAGAGAAGTTGTGAATACAACAGTCTACACTATGAATAGAGTGCAAGTCAAGAATGACATAAACAAGACCCCTTATGAACTATGGTTTGGTCACTCACCAATAGTTAAGTATTTTAGAATTTTGGTTAGAAAATGTTATATGAAAAGAGATGATGATGTTGGTAAATTTGATGTTAGAAGTGATAAAGGTATGTTTCTTGGTTATTCATTGAAAAGAAAAGCTTATAGATGTTATAATTTAAGAACTAAGACTATTGTTGAAAGTGCAAGTGTAAGAGTTGATGAGAAATTTGGGATATAAGAAAGAATAGTTGACTACAATTCTATTGATGAGAATGTTGTTACTAAAAATAGGAATGATGAGCTATTCTTTAAGACTAACAATGATTTCAGAATGAAGGTGAGAAAAGGAAGAGTTTAGAACCTAGAACTGAGCTAATAGTTGAGATAACAACTCCTACTTTTGGTGAGAATATGAAAAATAATCATCCACCATAGTATATCATTGGTAGCAAAGATAAAGTTGTGATGACAAAAAGAAAATCAATGAAGAACTATGTCTGATATCTCAAGTAGAACCAAAGAATGCATATGAAGAATAAAAAGATGACTATTAGAAGTAAGATATGAAAGAAGAATTAGATCAAATAGTGAAGAATAAGACATGTGAATTGGTTTGTAGACCAACAAAAAAAATGTGATAGGAATAAAATGGGTATTTAGGAACTAGATGAATGAACAAGGTGAAGTTGTAAGGATCAAAGCAAGATTGGCATGTAAAGATTAATCACATCAAGAAGGGATATAATATGACAAAACCTATGCTCTTGTGGCAAGAATTGAAGTAGTAAGGTTATTCTTAGCCTATGCATCACATAAGAAATTCAAAGTGTGTCAGATGGATGTCAAGTTAGCATTTTTGAATGGAGAACTTGAAGAAGAGGTATACATAGAACAACTTGAAGGTTTTCCTTTAATAGATGATAAGCACAAGGTATGCAGATTGAAGAAAGCATTGTATGGCTTAAAATAAGCACCCAGAACTTGGTGTGCAAGGTTGGACAAGAATTTGACAAAACTTGGAATTAGAAAAGGTATGGCAGACAATAATCTATACTGGAGAGAAATAGATGATAGATTGATAATTTTGGTAATATTTTTTGATGATATCATATTTGGAGGAGATGATGATGAAATTTACAAGTTTACAAAAGAAATGAAGAAGGAATTTGAAATGAGCATGATAGGAGAAATGAAATACTTCCTAGGATTATAGATTGCATAGGATAAAGAAGGAATATTTATTTCTTAGACTAAGTATTTAAAAGATCTATTGAAAAGTTTTGGTTTGGAAACATGTAAACCAGTTGGAACACCTATGATAACTAGACATGAGTTATCTATAAAGGATGAGACACCTACTATTGAGTAGAAGTAGAGATTTATGATTGGAGGATTGCAATATCTGACTCACACAAGGCCAGCTATAGAAAATGTAGTTGGAATTGTTGCAAGATTTCAAGTTGATCCTAGAGAAGCACATTATGTATTAGTGAAAAGGATATTTAGAAATCCAAAAGGAACACCAGAGTTTAAATTCCTATATGATAGATCTAATTATTTCACTTTATATGCTTATACTAATGTTGATTGGGTAGGCAGTATGGATGATAGAAAGAGCACCAATGGTGGAGCTTTCTTTCTTGTTGGAAGTTTGGTTTCCTAGCTAAGTAAGAAGCAAGATTATACCTCACAAAGTATAGCAAAAGTAGAATATGTTGCAACAACAAATAATTGTAATCAAGTTTTTTGGATGAAAAAAATGTTGAAGGATATAAGGATAGAATTTAGTGAACCTATTGGCATACATTGTGATAACACAAGCACAGTGAATAGGTCTAAGAATCTAGTGTTGCATTCTAAAAATAAGCACATTTCTATCAAATATCACATGTTGAGAGAGAAAGTTACAAAAAAGGAAATTAGATTGGAGTATGTAGACTTTTGAGTATTTGTGAGGTATGCTAGGGGTTATGCCCCTTCCTACATTAGAGTAGATGATGCAAGAGTGCATCGGTCTAGTGTAACAGAGCACTATTATTTATCTAGCCTAAATGATGATGCTTCCTATATAGGGGAGTATCTATGATGGACAGAGTCATCTAGGACTCTTGATAGATGTTGTTTTGAACAGTGTCTCTACACTCTTGAGTAGATCAGAGATAGCTTTTGTAGTGATAGATGGTTTCTAAAACCTTTGACATTGATGTCAATGGTCAAGACATTACAGCATGAAAAACATTTTGATATAGAGCACATTGAGGTATATCAATGGGGGAGAATGATTGATGAAGAGGATTTGAAAAGAAAGGATAACTATCTTTAACTGTTGGTATTCTTGGAACTAGATTTTTTTCATCTATGTTCCCATCAATGCCAAAGGGGGAGATTGTTGGAAGAATGAATGTTGATGATATACCTATGGGGGAGTATTGTAAAAACATTATTTTGATGATATGTTACATTAATGACTGTGTTTGTCATTGATGTCAACATAGCAGTTTTTTGTGGTATCTAACAGAAGAACAATGGTAAAGATCAAGTTGTTACAGATAGATCATTGAGCATTTTCATGAGTGAAGTTAATGGGAGATACTATTAAGTGTCTATTATATGCAGATAACCTTAGGAGCATAAGATATTAAGTCTAGAAGAATTTATACAAGTTTTGTTGAAGAATATTCTGAGATAGAGTTTATAGAAGCATGTTCTGGTAAACTTGTTATATCTCTTAGTAGAGTTGTTATTCTAAGAACCAAGGTTAAAATTATGTAGAAGATATGTTGGAGATGACATTTCTAAGCTTAATCCTCATAATATTACACAAATAGAAATGTATTCAACTTAAAAGGTGACAGATTGATGTTATCACTAACTATAATGTGTTCTTAATGAGGTCCTATAATAATTAATTGAGAAGGTGTAATAGCCAACTCAAGAATTGTTTTATGGATTTGGTATAAAGGAAGGAAATTTTTCTTTGTTATGTAGGAATGAATGAATGATTGCAAGAAGCATGAAGAGCATAGTAGAAGAGAAGAAATTTCATATGCAAGGATAAGCATAGAAAAGTGAAGTTGGAGAAAATTTCATTGCTGAGGTATTATTTTGAGATCTAAGGTTTGGGATTTGAATCTGAGGTTCATGACCTATTCTACAAGGTTTGACAGTGATTGGTCTAGTTGATAGGATAGATGAAAGAGGTTAAAGCATAGTATGAATAATTATTCTACAAGGAATAGCTGAGAGATCAATTGGATAGTGAAGTTCAGTGGTCTTTCCCCAGAAGCTATTTAGATATTGGGTCCTTCTGCCTCCTAATAGGGTTGGAATATCCTAATAGGGATTCAAAGTCTCCTAATAGGGACTCTTATGTACTAAATATGTTTATAGACTCCTAATAGGGTCCATCCTCTAATGAGGTATACATACATACATACATACATACATACATACATACATACATACATACATGCATACATACATACATACATACATACATATATATATATATATATATATATATATATATATATATATATATCTTTGTGGGCATTATTCCCACTAGGATTTTCCCTTTGATAAAGGGTTTCCCTAGTTAACAAATATGGTGTAATTGTGTATGTGCATCTTCTTATGGTTGTTTACTTTGGTTGCATGGTTAAGATTAATTAAGGTTGATAAATATTTTAACTGCATAATTGATCCATTCCCCCCCTCCTCTCAATTATCTTGGTGGACTATTATTTCTAACACTAAGTTGGAAAGGGGAAAAGGACTTGCAAAACTAATGGTAGAGACTAATTTGGAATCAAATCAGATAAATCAGCTTGATGATGACTGCAGAAGTTAATTGTGTGATATAGATGCCTATGAATGGTACAAAGATGTAGTCTATTACTTGCAATACATGAAAAATCCACCAGAAATGAGTGAGAACCAAAAAGGGCATTGAAGTTACAAGCCATAAAATATGTGATTATAAATGGGGAATTTTGGTGGAGAAATATAGAACGTATATTATTGAAATGTGTTGATGAGAAACATTCATCAAAAATCCTACATGAAATGCACAATGGGATATGTAGAGGCCATTATATGGGTAGGAAAACATCTCATAAGGTAATCAGAGCTAGATTTTGGTGGCCTACATTATTTAAAGATACATAAGAAATTATAAAGAAGTGTGATGGCTGTCAAAGATTCACTGGTACGTTGAAACTTTTTGGTAGCTTTCCATTAAGACCAATTGAGGTGCAATCACCTTTCAATCAATGGGGAATTGACTTCATAGGAGAAATTGTAAACAAATCAATTAGAGGACATTCATGGATCCTAGTAGCCACCGATTAGTTTACAAAATGGGTTGAAGCAATTCCTACTAAGGGGTCAACAAGTAAGGTGGTAATGGATTTTATTCTAAATAAAATTATTTTTTTATTTGGATGTCCTAATAAGATTGTTATATATAATGCTATGTGTTTTAGATATGAAGAATACAAGGTTTTTTGTGAGAAATGTGGTATTACCATATCATCCCCAAGGGAATGGATAGGAAAAATTTAGCAATAAAAGCCTATAAATATTATAAAGAGGATATTGAATAAAAATAAGAGGGCTTGGGACTCAAAGATACCCTTAGCATTGTGGGATGATAGAGTTACAGTCAAGAAGGCAATAGGTTGTGCACCTTTTGACCTAGTGTATGGTATACAAGCCAAAATGCCCCAAAATAACTTGAGTGGAATGTACAAGTTCATTCAGCAATATGATAATGAAATAATAGATGAAATACAAGTTAGGATGGATGATATTCTATAGTTAGATGAAACCAAGAGAAATGCCTCTACTAGAAATACTAAATTTCAATTGCAGATAAAACGCTTGTGTGACAAAAAGGCACTTGCAAGAAAATTTGATTCAAAACATTTAGTATTATTGTATAATGCCAGAATGGAAGACAAGTGTAAACATGGGAAATTTGACCCTGTTTAGCTAAGCCCATATCTAATTCATGAGAAATGGGGAGATGATTCTTATTTTATCAAAGGATTGTCAAGAAATATTCTAGAATTTCAAATTCATGGACGATTCCTAAAGAAGTACTTCTATTGAAGGTACATGATTTTTCCATGAGGAGTAATTTAGCTCCATGTACATTTTTAAACCTTGTAAATCTTTGTGTGTGTTATATTTTCCTTGTTTCGTTGGGTGTTTCTCTCTGAAAAAGTTGTCAACTCATCAAGTATGTGGTTTTCTCTCCTAGAAATGTTGAACTCTTACATGGATGCTAGCTATCCATCATCCCCAAATAGAGTCAATGGTAGCCTATAATTTTATTATGCAATTTTTTTTGGAAATTAAGAAAATAGTGTTCTACAATTAGGGTTTTCATGCATTTTGTTGTCTTGTTTTAAAAAGGAAACACTAAGTTGCTAAATTTGTCCCTTGTGATTTTTCAAAAATTTATCTAAGCCCTAGGTCTATGAATGAATCCAAAATCATGTACCTTATGCTTCACTAAGAAAATTTCATAGCCTCTAGTCAAATTTAAAATTTCTCTAGGTCATTTTGATAAGTGGGAAATCGTAAGCTCAATTCAAAATTTTCTAACATCTATATGATCTTATGGTGTAAGGTTAAGCATGGAGTCATAAGTTGATTTCTAAAATATCCCATAGTTACATCCAAAGGTCAATCATAAGAGTGAAAAAGTTATTCCTTAAGTCTTCTTACCTTACAATTATGTTGAAAATGTACCATTGAAAGTCTTTTTCTAAAAGTTTATTAGTGTTTACGATCTTACAAAGAAAGGGTTTAGCATGCAAGCATAAGGAAATTGGGCATGTGATTTAAAAGGTCTCTATAGATATGATCAAAGGGAGATCATGGGATCACAAGGTGTTATATCAAAGATTCTAAAGTTACAACTTATAGATAAGTGTAAGATTAGAGGAGTAAGGGAAAAAGATCTTTGACATTATACTAAAAGGGTTAGGCATATGATTGGGAGGTTAAGTCAAATGGTAATTTTAAGCTTCTAGAATTATGAGAAGTTTTAGTTGACTTTTAGCATATGGTCATGGGTGAAAGTAAACATGAACGATTAAGGTTTTCAATCTCATAATAGACTCAAGGACATAAGGCTATGAGACATATGATGGAAGCTTTCAATGCTGTGACAAGGGCTGATTGTAAAAGCATAAGGAGTATAAGGGAGATCCTTGATGCCATGAAAAAGGGTTCTAAATAGCCAGCATAAGTTTTTAGCTTAAAAATAGACATGGAAGACAAGATCTCTAATGTTACAATGAACTATTAAGCATAAGATCAAATGGTTAAGTTTTTATTGACATGGGGTGATGAAAGGCTAAATTTTTCAACAAAATATGAGACCAAAAACCCTAGGTTGACATAAAATACATGTTTTCTCTTCCTAAGATGGAGAAGGACAATGGATTTTTCCAATCAAATCCTAGAAAAGATAAAGTGAAAAGTTCTTAACTAGACACTAAGTCAACATCTTAGAAGTGACATTTGAGTTGTCAATTTTAAAGCATCATGCATACTGATAGTTAATGAAATAAATATGGTTGATGAAGCACATATGTGCATAAAAACACTCTCTGGAAGATAATAAGCTACCCATTACTAAGAAGAGTAAATTTTTATCAACCTCTTGAATTTTCGAAGATATCATATTGGTAAAGATTTGGGCAAAAGAACAAACCTGTGTCACCTTTTATAAAGAAACATGATATCAAAATGCAACAATTCAACATTAATGACAAAAAAAATGGTATTTGTGTTTAGAATTTGAAGATGATGTAAATTGATGAAATGTGTAGAATTGGATGAATTTTATGCCTATCATTTTTATAATTATTTTTAGTAAGAATTTATTCATTTTCTTTTATTTTGAAGTCCCTTTTTTAACTATAAAAAATATAGGGTGTAGTTCCCATCAAAAAAAAATGCAAAACATTTTTTTTTTGTTGTAATTTGAAAATATCTTATAAATAACATGTATAGCTAGGGGGAAAAAAAAAATGATTATTTTTTATGCATACTTTTTTCGTTATAAGTACTCAAGCTCGACCATCTCAGAAGCCAATAGTTTTTTTTTCCGTCAAAAATTCCCAATCAAATCTACACCTTCTTGAAAAAAAATTACATATTTATGAAGAGGACTCTCTCCTCTAGAGATAAATATAATTTTTAGTTTTTTTGATATGATTTACTATTTTTTTTTTCCTTTTTTGAGTGAGCATCTTCTAAAATGTTGAAATATCTATTGGTCTGACTTTTTGTTTGATAGAAGTCTTTTGTCCAATTGTAGGAAAGTCAGATTTTCATTCTAGTGGATAGTAGGGTTTCTAGGTAATTCATCGGTTTATTAGCCTTTGAAAAAACTTTGTGAAAACCCTATGCTTCTTTCTAGTCATAAATTGTCAGGCACGAAATATTTGAATTTTCAAATAAAGGTGAATATTTTGTTGTCTTTTTATCTTCCATGCCCCCGAGATACCTTTCCTCTTATATTTCCCAACCGTTCGATCTAAGTAGACCCACCGTTGTCGTTACCTTGCTTTGCAAACATGGGCATTTTTTATGTATGGGGAGGTAGCAAGTGTTGAAAAGTTTATAAAATGGGACTGCAAAATGAAGATACGGCAGTCAGAAACTTTTTTTTATGGCTGATTTATTAGTCAAGTACACACTGCAAATTACCGTCAAAATAGGAAAGGGGACCTAGCAAAAACAGTCTGAAGTCAGAGCCGGAATGATGATTTTTCTGATATTTTGCTACCTTGCTATCGAAAAAATTTGACATCTCACCATTAGCGAAGTAGCAAGGCCTTGTGAAATTGAAGAGTTGGTAACATTGAATTTCATTAGTACCATGACTAATCCAGGTGGCATGATAAGTAATAACTGCCTTTGTTAAAAGCAGTTAATAGAAACAGTAGTAATCTGATGGACCCTTGTATTTCACGGTATCAAAAATTATTAAAGTGTCGGAGGTTGCTACCTCACTATCAAAAAAATTTGACATCTCACCGTTAGCGAAGTAGCGAGGCCTCATGAAATCAAGAGCCGGTGGGACCTTTAATAATGTGGAATGATGACTAGGACTAAAGTAAGATCTTAAAGGGTGCCAACTGTGCAGAGTTTTGTACTTCATCAATGCCCTTCTAATCAAATGTGTAAGAGATCCTGAGTGTCAGATCAGAACAGAATCAACAGTCCTCGCTACCTCGCGTTGAAAAGTTGCATGTTTTTTAAGCTATGCAACGTAGCGAGTATAAGTCAAAAAACTACGTGCAGTTTCCCCACCTTTGATTAGGTCTATGATCAATGGTTGTCATCTTCTCACTATGAAGAGTTGCTACGGAGATACGTATAGTGAGATAGCGAATAAGGGCCCACTGCCATTTTTTGAGCAAGCCCAGTAACATATCATCTGCCAAATTCAGATCGGATCAATGGTTGTCACTCCTTTGCTATGGCAAGGTGCTCATTTTTTATGCATAATGAAGTAGTGACCTGCTGACATGTATCCTCAGTTGCCAGTGGGTCCAGACATAAGTGCCATCAAGGAAAGAGTTATGTATGTGGTAAAATTTCATTGGATGAATTTACCAACATGTCAAGTGCAACTCCTAGTTGTTCTCTCTGTATCGCATGATCCTAGGATTTTTGAAGATCGACAGCACAGCTTTAAACACAGAATGTGGTGCCACTCTCTGTATTAATTAGACATGAAAGCATCGTTCATGAGAAAAATAGAGTATAATATAGAAAGATTTCATCAGTTTCATCTTACGCAGGAAAAGATTCTGAGCCATTCCTATGTAGAAGTAATTACTAAAGGAAAGCATGTTGAAGTCTGGTAGAATTTGTGAAATTGTTAGTTCACAAAAAGTTTGCAAGAATACAGAGGAAAACATAGACAGAATTCAAGTAAGTAGTACTACCATAATCTCTGTAGGCTTTTTAGTTTTGTAAAAAATAATCCAAGATGCTTTCAAAGGAGGGATTTTCAGGTCAAATAAACTATTTGGATAGAAATGTGCATGATGACTTGCTTGAGTTGCTCCCAGAGTCTACTATAGAGACAGTGCAAGTTAAAAGGTTAACCTCATTGAACCCTAGGCTAAGGATAGCTGATGGATTGTATGATAAGGGTAATTGGGTCCAGGATGCTCAAACTTCTCAAACTAGTTTGAGTTTGTTCAAGAAATGGTTTGCAGAAAGAAAATTATATGCCCCTCATGCCAATATATGGAATTTTGATCTAGGAAAGCTAGTTGTTCCCAGTGTGTTTATGGATTATGACCTTCTTGAGGCCGTGGCAAAAAGTTATGATCAAGCCACTAGGGTAGTGAGAAGAATGGATGGTGAGGTTTTAATTACCATCAGTCCAGAAGAGATTAGGGAAGTTTTCAGTGTGGGACCTCTCACTAGGTATCATGTGCCCATTGATTTGATAGAGTTAGAAAAAGAATTTATGTCAAAAAGGGATGTAGTTAGACAAGGTGCACTGAAGGCCCACATAGGTAGAATTGGAAACCTACCAGCAATAACATCATCTTCTAAAGAACCTTTCAAGAAATCATGCTTTAATGCTAGGGCAGTAGAGATATATAGGACCCTGTGTAGAGACTTCAGAGAGGGTGAAGAAGATTTTATTCCTGTGAGCTTCATGTATATGATCACACAAATCTCCTTTTTTGGTGTAGAAATAATTTTTGATTTTGCATCTTACCTAGCTAATGAGATTCATAGTGGATTGGTGGGGATTGCAAAGGGAAAGGTGGAGAAGGTTTGGGGTTAGTACTCCCTATTGATGCATATTTTTCTATTTAAAGGGGTTACATATTTCGGTAAAGAAATGGTTTTAAATAGGGAACAAGAAGGGAAAGCACTACCAGTTCAGTTCTGGAGTGCAGACATGACTGGGGAAGTAGAGAATGCTAGTTTTGTTAGATTTGATAGGGACTTTGCTTCTAAACTAAGGTGCCTCATATTGAGTGACAATCCCAGAATTCTTAAGGCACTATTGCACCTTTTTAGGCCTATGGACAGACCCCATAGTCTAAAAGTTTCACATAATTGGGGGGATATCATCCCATATCTGGTCTCAACTGTCATTAGAGTTTATGGATCCAAGGGACACCCCATGTACTACCCTATTAGGTGCCTTTAAAGGTAGGACTAGCTGAATTTTTATGGCAACTCGGAGGAGTTGAGGAGACCTTTTTGCATAAAAGGGGAATAGGATCAATTTTTCCTACTTGCACTATAGCTCACTAGTTTGTAATAACTAAAGAGGGGTGGATCTTCCTCTACAAATTTTTTGATCAGTATAAGATGGTAGTATCTCAATCTTATTTTTGTGATGCAAAAGATTTCTTTAATTCTGCTCTTAGACTTAGGATCAAGCTTTGTCCAATTCATCATGATTTCTATTTCCCTGAAGATATAATAAGGAATGAATTTTCTCTCCAGGAGTAAGAAACAAAGAAAGAGAAATGGAGAGTCTATTCAAAAGTTTTGGATTTTATTAATTGTTTTGATAAGGATTACAGTCCTCTTAGTAATGTTGCAACTAATGCAGATAGAATAAATAAGCTCATGAGTACATTCCCCGGAATAATGGAGGTAATGAATGAGAAGAAACAACATTTTATTGATTCTTTTCTAGATAAAGCTAGGGAAGTAATGAGGAAATTGGGTTTCACCCTTAACATAGGGGCAGGTCCACTGGTTGTGCAAAAGAGGACAAGATATACTGTCATTCGGGATCAGATGCCCACTGTAAACAAAGGAAAGTAGATAATTGAATCTACTAGTACTATTTTTGAAGAAAGACCCCCTGAACCCTCTCCCAAAAGAAGAAGAATAATTAGGGAAGAGGAATCACATGATCAAGGTTACTCACCTTCCCAAACTCCAATAAGAATTGAGGAGGAGTAACTCACCAATGAGAAAATTGAACAAATGGGATCACAAGGATGAGTTTTTGTTACTTAGGCAAAAATTGATGAAAGGAACCCCCAGGAGCCTCCTATGCCGAGTTTTGAATTAACTATAGCAGATTTAAGGGGAAGGGAATTAGACCCTATTTTAGAACAAGCTAGTCAGCAATTTTTGTCTAATAATAGTTTTGTAAAATCTAGGGCTTTCCATCAATTCGTATGGAGGGCAAACATGCACATTTTTGAGAAAAGGTGTAGGAACATGAAAATAGAGCATCCAGAAATGGATGAAGCCTCTATTCAGAATCAAATAAAGGAACAAATGATATAAGAGTTCCAGAATATAACCCCTAAAGAGGGTAGAAAAATGGTGAAAGATGCAAACATTTTATTATTGCCCAATTGGGATATTGCTGATGCCTTAATTTTTAATTCAGTGTCAAATAATTTAGGATTATAGGATGCAGATAAAGAGGAATTCTTGGGAACAACATTTAGTAATGACCAAGCTGCTCTTGTTATGTGGTCATTAAGAAGAGGATCCAGGACTACTCCATCATAGCCTGATGATTCAGGACTAATAGGGAGTATCATTGTGAGGAGGGTCACTGATACTTCACATGTACAGGCAATGCACATGAATGTGGACTATTCTAAATTTTCCTTAGCCACTACAGAAAAAGAAGAAAAGGAAATGACTGATCTACAGAGTAAGTATGAAACAGTGGTGGATGCCTACAATAAAGAAGTAAAAAAGAGAATTGAGCTTGAGAACAAGCTATTGGGAAAAACCACTAGGCCAAAAATAACATACCCTTGCCCCCCAGTTGAACCTTTTAAATCCACCCCTCTCATAGAAATACTAGATACACCCCAAAGGCCACAATACTACACTACTAAGGACTTTGAAGAAGAAAAAGGCAAACTATGGGCTTTACATGTAGAATTGGAATCCAGATATGAAGATAAATTGAGAAAAGCTCTCACATATTTGGGGGACAAGATTGAATGGTTGCTCATTTATGATCAGTTGGCTAGGGTGATTAGTATTTGGGAGGATTTGAAATCTAATGATGAGGCTCTAATGCCTATTTTGAATAAATGGGTGACAAGGGAGAAAGAAATAACACTTTTGTGTTTCTCTGTCATAGATAATTCTTTTGACCAAATTGAAAAGACATTTGATATTGTTTATGATCTCACTAATTTTAATAATAAAAGGGTCCATTTACAAAAAGTAGTAATAGGCTACTTTGAAAAGCACAAAAGCTAGAAATTCAAATTGTTTCCTCATGCCTTAGATAAAGAGAATAATTTGAAAAGAAAAGATGAACGGGCAAAGGAACTTAATGATTTATTCTGTTTAAGAATGAATCAAGTCATTAATGAATCAAGGCATGCATGGTGGGCCAGCACAACAGAAGAAATGGTGAAGGACCAAATATTCTTTGATTCTTTAAAATAAGAATTTGTTACCATTAACAAGGATGTTGAATATGTGCTAAAAAGACAGAGGGATATTTTACAGTTCAATTGGCCAGATGATACATTTTTTGACAAATGGATGGCAGATATGGCTCCCATTGAGCAGTTTGATGAAGATTAAGATGATAGTGATGAAATGCAAGGTGAGGAGATCCAAATCATTGACCCTGTCACTACTCAGACCCAACTGGAAGAAGAAGACAAGGATAATCTATTACCTTCAGTTACAGACCCGGGACCACAGGATGCTGATACAACTAAAGAAAGGGAAAAGGTAGAAGTTTTTTTCCCCATACATGATAAAGATGGTGAAAGCCCACAGGTGGATGTTGACATGCCATCATCAGAACAAACTTCATCATTGGATAATTTGGCTACTGCATACGAGGAAGGATCAGAATCGCAACCAACTTAGCACACAAGAGGGCCCACGAAGGGAATGTTTGATGTAAAACTTTTGTTGTTACTCGTGTTTTCATCATCTTGTTACAAGTATATGTAAGTGTCTTTTAAAGTACACCTATCATTTGTCTTTAGCCTGAAGCTTGTTGCATCTCACACTATTTAAGTGAGATCCCAAGGCTAAAGAAGGGTTCAAATTCTATTTTTCTAAGTAATCTGCTTAGTCTATTTTTGGTCCAAATTTTGAAAGCAAATTTATAATGTATTTTTCTGTCAATTCTTTGAGAATACATGAATATAGAATGAGCTATGTTTCTTTCTGAAGGTCATTCTAAGTCTATTGTAAAGGATATACCATTTTCAAAGAAAATGAATAAAAATTGTGAACTGTCCCCATATCAGTTCTTTCTGAATCTTGTCTCCTTTCAATTACTTGGTTGTCTTGATATTGTATAAGTAAAGACTTGCGTAATTGAATGCAATCTAGATAGGTTGTATATCTATTTATCACTACTATTAATTCAAGGGATTAAATAAAAGCTTTAATGAATGTGATAAGGTTTCTTTAGTAGTGGAAAGGGTTTTGAATGATGAATTTTGATAAGAATTGCTGATAGAATTTGTTGTAAGGCAACAAACTAGATCTGAGAACTTGCTATAGACTCTGAACCCCAATGGATTAGGCACTGATCAAGTTGATACAACTGAAGGAAAAATATATCATAAATGGTTATCACAATGCAGCATTAAATCAAACTTTACTTTTATTTCTTGTAGATCTTCAAAGTTGGCCAGCACTTGTCTACATGGAATGTTTTAGCTTCAGTTAGCCACTATTGTTAAGAACATCTGCAGATCTATAGAAGAATTATTTTCCATATTTGTTTTATGGGATGTGCTTACCAAGTTAGTAAGAATTATGTATATGTCTGAGGATTTTGAAATAAGAATCAGAATGAAACTAAGAATAATCCTCATACAGTTGTTCCAGTTCTAAATCATCCCTGGGTACACCCACCCTAGTTTTGCAGAGCTAAAAGAGTAGAAAATTATCTATGGTTTTGTTGAAGTTGGGTCCAAATACTTTGCATATGCAATTGTTAATAATAATTGGCTAGTCTTTAGATTGTGTATGTATTGTCATTCTAGTATTAAGCATTTTGTCACTTAGTAGTTTTAGTGCATTTTAAAACACCAACAAAATGGCGACTCTACTGGGGAGTTGTCCAACACATTTGTGAGAAAGTACTACAGTTTCTTTGGTCCTGTTGTGTACGTGTGTGTCATTTGATCTAAGTTTTGCCCATGGTTATAAGGGAATCTTTTAGTGACAAAGCTTGAGAATTTAAAGAAGATAAAGCCCAAGTACCGTTGCTACACACTGACGTATCCAGCCTATCCAAGTGTCTTATCTAACAAGCAAGAGTTGCAGTCTTACGAAATCAGTGATTGGTCTATCTGTGCCAGATATTTTTGTTTCTACTTGTGTATTGTTTTCCTTCAATCAGCAAAAAGTGTCATTACATATTTTCCCAAAATAGGTTGGCGACTCAATCAAGGTTTTGAAGCTAGTGCTTGTTGTAACAGGAGGTGAATATGGCTGACAAGAGAAAAAAAACAAGAGCTTACATGAGAGCCAATCCCAATGTATCAATGTATACTAATCTACCCCAAGGTGGTAGGAAGAACCAAAATAAGAAGAAGACATATCCAAATCCCACTTGGAAACCCAGAGGTAATCCATCCATTAATTCCCAGTATCAACCAGTATTAGAGAGAGAGTCTTCTTCACTTAGTTTTGAATCTAAAACTACAAGACTCTTAGGAGGCATTTTCAGTGCCCCATTACCTGATGAGAGAGTTTTTCAAGATAAAGATGTGTCCACTATAGGAGTTTCTTCATTAAGGATAGATCTTGTAGCAGATATGAACTATAGGCTAGGATTTAGGAATTCATTTGATAATCCTTTTAATCCCAGAGCGGCCCCTTATGTAGAGCCAAATCTTATAGATTTGGATGACCCTGCTGATTTAGAGGCAACTTCTCTAGATCCTAAAGAAGTGCACTCTGAAATAGAATTTTTGAAGAAATGGATTGTTGAGGAAGAAGCTAAATGCATTCATCTTGAAAAAGAGAAGGAGCAAGCCACCTTGGATGCCATAATAGAAAGGGATGCTTTGCTAAGAAGGATGGCTGCTTTGAAAGAGCAAAATAAAAAGTTAGAAGAGAATACCACAACTCTCCATAAGGATGTTTTTGGAGATGTTGATAATCTGAGAACTAAAGTTCAAGAACAAAAGAAATGCCTAAATCAAAGGCAAGAACTAGTTATTGCTCAAATCCAAGCCTATAAACCTGTTCAAGTGGATCTTGTAGAGCCCACTGCAAAAGCTCTCAATAAAGGAAAAGGCAAGGCTATAGGAATCCAAATAAATGAGCCTCAAGCTATACCAAGCAAACCTATACAACCCTCCATGTCAAAATTAGATCTAGATCTTGAGAAGGCTCAAAAAGAGGGGGAAGATCTTGCAAAAGAACTTGAGAAAGTTGAGAATGAAGCTCAAGCTGCAAAAACTAGGAGAAAAATCCAATTCATAAAATCGAATTTTGCATTGGCTTCATGGCCCAATTTGTCTATCCCACCTACAATTCTTGCACCAGTTAGTGGTCCAATAATCTCAACTCAGGGAACACCCCAATCTGCTCCTACCTCATCTTCCACTATTATCGCCCAAGTCCCATTTGTCCCACCTCAACAATCCCAAGCTACTCCTTTAAGTCAAGCTAATATAGCTAGCACCTCAAATGTTCCTGGTTTCCAAAAGAAACCTATATATTTGGAAAAGTATAGACAAATATCTTTTGCTGGTATTCTTGGTGCTCCACATCCCATATCATTTGATTTAAGAGATAAAGTGGTTAAGTTCTTTGGGAATAATGTTGTTATTGGTGAAGAACATTTGAGAATTTTCATTGATATGTTGAATGATTATGAAGTTTAATATGAAGATATGGTAATGAAATTGTTTGTGCATTCACTAATAGAGGATGCAAGGGATTGGTTTAGGAGGTTGCCTGATGATAGTATTGCCTCATGGAGTGATTTGGAGAAATTGTTCAAAGAGCAATATGGAGACAACACTAATGTAGGATTCATGTTGAATGAGTTCAACAACATCAAGTAGAATCCAAATGAGTCTACATTTGATTTCAATGTAAGATTCCAGAAAGGTATGTACAGACTATTTCAAGTTATGAGGTTAAATGAAAATGTTTGTCTCACAACATATTTCAATGCCTTTGATAGCAAAATGGCTTATCAATTTAGGGATAAGGATCCTAAGACTTTAAGGGATGCCTATAAAATTGTAGTAAATATAGAGAATAATAGGAAGGCATCTGGAAAACTGGGTAGGAGGGATGATCCGAAGCTTTTTAATCCTAAGAATAATAATAAAAGGGAGGGTGACAAAATTCCTATAGGAAAGAAGCTTGAAGAACCTACTATAGGCCAGGTTTTGGAATTTCTCAAGAAGATGAATCCCACTAATTTCAATAAGCCAAATGTTGTTGAAAGACCTCCTGTGAATAACAACAATTTCAATAGGCAACGTAGAATGCAAAATTACCCTTACACCACTTAGTGGAAAGATGGTAAGCCAGCTCCCAACCAGAACCACAATGTAAAGGATAAAGGTACTCCAGATCCCCTGCAAAGGAACACTGTAAATATGAATGATGATGTACCATTGTGCATTATATGTCAATCACCTCATTTTGCTAACTGTTACACTATTGCTTAGTCATTTTCCCAAGGTCAAGGAGTGCAACTTGAAGAAGAAACTGAAGAGAAAAGCCACGATGATATAAGTTGCAATATGGTAAGCATGTGTGATGACTTGATAGATTCTGATTTAGAAGAGCCTAAAAATGATATTACTAGAAAGAGAATTGCTTACCAGCTACATCATCAGCAAGTGCTTTCAGATGATGAAGGGTATGATACAGATAAGGTATGCAGTACATTTTCTGATGTAGGTCTCACAAGCTTAAGAATGCCCTCCAAGGAGAAAATTGATAGAATTACAGCAGAAATGATTTCACAAGTCCATAGTAACTACAATTTGAGAAATAGAGCAATAAATAATGATGCAAGAAAGCCATCTAGTGTATTCATCAAAGATATCACTCATAAGATGAATGATCAAAACAAGAAAGTTAATATAGATGTGCCTAAGATCAAGGAAAATAAGGGTAAGAAATGAGAACCAAAGAATAAGGTTCAATTTCAGATAAGTGAAACAAAAAAACTAGTTGTGCAACCAAAGAAATTAGAACTTGATACTATCAAGCAAATAGTGGTACCTATTGCTCAAAAGATTCCAACTCCAGGTACTCTTGTAAAACCCACTGTTGTTGAACTTGTTGATATGATATCTATGTTGTCTCAAATCACTGTAAAAGTGCCCTTGTCTAAACTTTTTAGAATTAAAGAGCATAAGAATAAGGCTTTGTCATGGTTGGGTGGAATAGCAAACAATAATATTGTTGTAGATCAAACTATGTCCCAACAAACCCCATTAGTAATAGAGGATAGTGGTATCATATCCCAGATTCCTCAAATTTTTTTAGATGATTCCTTAGTTGCATTTATAGAAGATATTGATCCTTTTTTCCTCAGTCTAATCATAAAAGGGAAGACCTTAAAAAATTGCATGATAGACTCAGGAGCTTCCAAAACTATAATGCCTTTCAAAGTAATGGAAGCCTTAGGTTTGAAGGTGGATACCAAGTAGGGTAGATGCAGAGGAATGGATGCTAGGGAAGTCCCAGTCATAGGTACCATAAATGCCTTACCATTCAAATTGGCTGCATATCCTAAAGTAGAATTAACCATGTCTGTCCTTGTGGTAGATACACCTCCACACTATGGAATGTTACTCTCTAGAAAATGGAGTGTTGCCATGGGGGGAAGCCTGCAATGTGATCTCACTTATGCCACTTTTCATATAGGGGACAAAGCTATCAAGGTAAATAGGGAGCCAAGGGTTAACCACATTTTAGGAGAAGAAATTGACAAAGATACCACTTGTTTCCTAGATACTGGATTAATGCTTTCAGGGCTGAATTAATTATTTAGAAAGTTGAAAACTTACCTGCTATCATTGAACATGAAGTTGAATGTTGCATGAATTCACCAAAATTATGGACAATGTTCTTTGATGGGGCTAGTTCTAAAGAGAGTGTAGGGGCAGGTGTAGTTTTTGTGTCCCCTAAAAATAACACTTTTAGGTATTCATTCACTTTGAAGTTTTCTTGCACTAATAATATTGTAGAATATGAAGCATTGTTGCTAGGACTCAAAGTTGCCATACATCATAGAATTAAGAAATTATGTGTCATAGGGGATTTTGAACTAATTATCTCTTCGATCAAAGGAACCTACTCATCCAAGAATAAGAGATTGAAAAAATATAGAAATGAAGTCTGGGATCAGATAGAATTTTTTGATGCATTTGGGATCTTATGGAGAGATAGGACTCAAAATAAGATGGCTAATCTATTAGCAAATGTAGCAATCAAGCCAAAAGAGATATCATTTGCAGGAATCTCTTAGATTGAGGTGCAAAATAGACCTTCCATACCTGATCACATTGAAAATTGGAAGGTCTTTGAAGATGACAAAGATATTACAATTTTTTTGTTAAATGAAGACAAGTACCACAGTCAGGAAATGGATTGCAGTGGACTGATTGAAGCCATAAATGGGAAGGAAACCATTTTTGGTCAAGAGATAATGCAATTGAAAACAAATAAGATGCCAAAGGGGTTAGTGGTCTTGGAAAATATTTTTGATAACTAGGACAGAGTAAAATGAGGAGTTAATGACCCCAAACCTCAAGAGTTAGAAGAGATAAACTTGGGTACTGATGAAGTTCTCAAAAAGGTTTATATTGGCCAAAATTTACCTGTTAAAATTAGGAAAACATTGATTGACCTACTTAGAAAATATAGACATGTTTTTGCTTGGTCATATGATGACCTTAAGGCTTACAGGGAGGATCTATTCCACCATGTTATACCATTGAAGGAAAATGTAAAACCTTTCAGGAAAAAAAAGAGACCAATCAATCCTACCCTTGCCCCAAAAATGCAAGAAGAATTGACAAAACTAAGAGACGGTGGGATAATCAAACCAATTAGGCATTCCACCTGGGTTTCAAACTTGGTTCCTATCAGGAAGAAGAATGGAGATATTAGGCCCTACGTGGATTTTTGGAATTTAAATAGTGCATCTCTGAAAGACAATTATGGGCTACCAAATATAGAAGCCATGTTGCAGCAAGTGACTGGCTCTAAATTAATGTCAATGATGGATGGTTTCTCTGGATATAATCAAGTTCTAGTAAAGGAAAGTGAACAGTTCAAGATAGTCTTCACAACCCCATGGGGAACATATGTATATGTAAGGATGTGTTTTGGCTTGATTAATGCAAGAGCTACCTTCCAAAGAGCCATGGATGTAGCATTTCATGATTATATTGATAAATTTATGGTGGTGTACCAGGATGATCTTACAGCATATTCTAATAAGGCTTAAGATCACTACAAACATTTGGAAAAAAATCTTTATCAAAGCTCTGGAATATGGAGTTTCTTTAACCAAAAGAAATGTGCATTTGGGGTCACAGAAGGCAAACTACTAGAACATATAGTGTCTAAGGATGGGGTGAAAATAGGCCCTGAAAGAGTAGCGGCTATTTACAAAGTCCCCAGGCCAAAAAATGTAAAAGGAATTCAATCTTTCTTTGGCCAAGTTAATTTCCTTAGGAGATTTGTTACAAATTTTGCTGAGATCAGTAGACCTATCTCAAAGATGCTCAAAAAGGGAGCCACTATAGATTGGAATGGTGAGCCTTCACAAGCATTCCAGGATATTAAAATTGCAATAAAAAATGCTTAGGTATTGATAACTCTAGATTATCCAAAACCCATGCATATTTTTTCTTTTGCATCCTTCCACACTGTGGCTGCAGTCTTATTGCAGAAAAATCAAGAAGGATATGAGCAGCCTATTGCCTTTTTCAGTAAGTCACTGCAGCCTATTGAACTTAAGTATGAAATAAATGAAAATCAAGCATATGCTTTAGTAAAGGCTATAAAAGCTTTTAGATGTTACCTAGTAGGTGCTACTATTATCGCTTTTGTACCTAGTGCTGCAGTCAAGGATATATTTTCTCAACAGGAAGTATCAGGTAGGAGATGTAGATGGATAAATAGAATCCAGGAATTCAACATTGATATATAGATAACAAAGTTAGTAAGGGGTCAAGGTTTGGCCAAACTCATGGCTAAAGCTAATCTAGAGGCTAACCAGATAAATATGGTAAATGATGATCTCAGAGCTGACTTGTGTGACATGGACCAGTGTGATTGGTACACCAATGTCATATATTACTTGCAACACATGGAAGCGCCTCCCCATTTGCTTGAAAATGAAGAGGAATACTAAATTGCAAGCCATTAGGAATTTAATTGTCCAAAGCAACCTATGGTGGAGAAATTTTGAGGGAGTATTATTGAAATGTGTTGATAAGGAAAAGGCAAAAGAGGTTTTGAAAGAAATGCATGCTGGAGTGTGTGGGGGGCACTATATGGCCAAAACTACTACACATAAGATAATGAGGGTTGGATTCTGGTGGCCTTCGCTTTTCAAAGATGCTCAAGTTATGGTTAGGAAATGTGATCCTTGTCAAAGGTTTGCTGAAAAGCTAAAGTTCTCAGGAAATACCCCATTGAAGCCAGTGGAGATTCAAGCACCTTTTCAATAATGGGGTATGGACTTCATAGAAGAGATTTTCTCCAAGTCTAGCACTGGCTATTCTTGGATTTTGGTTGCTACTGACTACTTTACAAAATGGGTAGAAGCTATCCCCACAAGAAATGCAACAAGTAAAGTGGTCAATAATTTCTTACTGAATAATATTATTTCTAGATTTGGTTGTCCATAGAAAATTGTAACAGATAATGCTATGTGCTTCAGGTCTGAGGAATTCATCAAGTTTTGTGATAAATATGGAATGACAAGGTCATCATCTGCTCCATATCATCCATAAAGGAATGGACAAGCTGAGTCCACAAATAAGAGCCTGTTGAAGGTCATTAAGAGAACCTTGGATGATAATAAAAAGGCATGGGATTCCAAATTACAGTTGGCAATATGGGCTGACAGAGTAACTATAAAGAAAGCAATTGGTGTAGCTCCATTTGATTTAGTGTATGGGATTCAAGCCAGAATACCTCAGAACAACTTGATGGGACTCTACAATTACATCTAGGTGTATGATGAAGATACTACAGATGAAATGCAAGAAAGAATGGATGAATTGGTAGGACTGACAGAAACCAGAAGAGAAGCATCTCTAAAGAACCAAAAGTTGCAATTGCAAGTCAAGACACTCTATGATAAAAGAACTGTAAGTAGAAAGTTAGAAGATGGAGATTTAGTCTTAATGTGGAATACCAAAATTGAGGATATAGGAAAACATGGCAAATTTGATCTTATTTGGTTAGGCCCATATCTAATTGAAAATACTTGGGGTGAAGATTCTTATATACTCAAAGATGTATTTGACAATATTCTTGAATTGCCAGTTCATGAATAGTTCTTGAAGAGGTATTTTTCTTGAAAAATACTTATTTTCCTCCATGAACAATAGTTTTAGGGTTTCCTATTGTTTTGTACATTTTTAATTTTCTGTAAGTCTTTGTAAATATCCCTGTGCAGTCTTGTTCCTTATTTCACTGTGTTGCTCAGTTCTCTTTGAAGAAGTTGTCTTTTTTATGAGGTATGTGGTCTCCTCTCCCATAGATTCTAAAATCTTGTATAGACTCAAGTAGTCTATCATCCCTAGATAGAGACACTGTTGGTTTGACTTTTTGTTTGATAGAAGTCTTTTGTCCAGTTGTAGGATAGTTAGATTTTCATTCTAGTGGATAGTAGGGTTTCTAGGTAATTCATCCGTTTATTAGCCTTTGAAAAAACTTTGTGAAAACCCTACACTTCTTTCTATTCGTAAATTGTTAGGTGTGAAATATTTGAATTTTCAAATAAAGGAAAATATTCTATTGTCTTTTATCTTCCATGCCCCTGAGATACCTTTCCTCTCATATTTCCCAACCGTCTGATCTAAGTAGATCCACCGTTGTCGTTACCTCGCTTTGCAAACATGCACATTTTTTATTTATGGTGAGGTAGCGAGCGCTAAAAAGTTTATAAAATGGGACCGCAAAATGAAGATACGATGGTTGAAAACTTTATTTTTTGGCTGATTTATTAGTCAAGTACACAGTGCAAATTACTGTCAAAACAGGAAAGGGGACCCAGCAGAAACGGTCTGAAGTCGGAGCCGTAATGATGATTTTTTTGATGTTTCACTACCTCACTATCAGAAAAATTTAACATCTCACCATTAGAAAAGTAGCGAGGCCCCATGAAATTGAAGAGTCGGTAACATTGAATTTCATCAGTACCATGACTAATCCAGGTGGCATGATAAGTAATAATTGCCTTTGTCAGAAGCAGTTACTAGTAGCAGTAGTAATCTGATGGACCCTTGTATTTCACGGTATCAAAATTTATTAAAGTGTCGAAGCTTGCTACCTCACTATTGGAAAAACTTGACATCTCGCCGTTAGCAAAGTAGCGAGGCCCTGTGACATCAAGAGCCGGTGGGACCTTTAGTAACATGGAATGATGACTAGGACTAAAGAAATATCTTAAAGGGTGCCAACTATGCAGAGTTTCGTACTTCATCAATGCCCTTCCGATCAAATGTGCAAGAGATCCTGAGCATTATATTAGAATAGAATCAATAGTCCTTGCTACCTCGCATTAAAAAGTAGCATGTTTTTTAAGCTATGCAACATAGTGAGTATAAGTCAAAAAACTACATGCAGTTTCCCCACCTTTGATTAGGTCTATGATCAACGGTTGTCATCTTCTTGCTATGAAGAGTTGCTAGGGAGATACATATAGCAACATAGCGAATAAGGGCCAACCGCCATTTTTTGAGCAAGCCTAGTAACATATCATCTACTAAATTCAGATTAGATCAATGGTTGTCACTGCTTCGCTATGACAAGGTGCTCGTTCTTTATGCACAACAAAGTAGCGACCTGCTGACACATGTCCTTAGTTGCCAATGGGTCCGGACATAAGAGCCATCAAGGCAAGAGTTATGTACATGTTAAATTTTCATTGGATGAATTGACCAACATGTCAAGTGCAACTCCTAGTTGTTCTCTCTGTATCGCATGATCGTAGGATTTTTGAAGATCGACGGCGTAGCTTTAAACACAGAATGTGGTACCACTCTCTGTATTAATTAGACATGAAAGCATCATTCGTGAGAAAAATAGAGTATAATAAAAAAATATTTTATCAGTTTCATCTTACGCGAGCAAATATTTTGAGCCATTCCTATGCAGAAGTAATTACTAAAGGAAAGCATGTTGAAGTCTGGCAAAATTTTTGAAATTGTCTATTCATAGAAATTTTGCAAGAATACAGAGGAAAACAAACATAGAATTCAAGTAAGTAGTACTACCATAATCTCTATAGGCTTTTTAGTTCTGTAAAAAATAACCCAAGATGCCTCCGAAGAAGGCATTTTTAGGTCAAATAAACTATTTGGATAGAAATGTGCATGATGACTTGCTTGAGTTGCTCCCAGAGTCTACTATAGAGAGAGTGCAAGTTAAAAGGTTAACCTCATTGAACCCTAGGCTAAGGATAGTTGATGGATTGTATGATAAGGGTAATTGGGTCCAGGATGCTCAAACTTCTCAAACTGGTTTGAGTTTGTTCAAGAAATGGTTTGTAGAAAGGAAATTATATGCCCCTCATGCCAATATATGGAATTTTGATCTGGGAAAGCTAGTTGTTCCTAGTGTGTTTATGGATTATGACCTTCTTGAGGCCATGGCAAAAATTTATGATCAAGCCACTAGGGTAGTGAGAAGAATGGATGGTGAGGTTTTAATTACCATCAGCTCAGAAGAGATTAGGGAAGTTTTTATTGTGGGACCTCTCACTAGGTATCATGTGCCTATTAATTTGATAGAGTTAGAAAAGGAATATATGTCAAAAACGGATGTAGTTAGACAAGGTGCACTAAAGGCCCACATAGGTGGAATTGGAAACCTACCAGCAATAAAAACATCTTCTAAAGAACCTTTCAAGAAATCATGCTTTAATGCCAGGGTAGTAGAGATATACAGGACCCTGTGCAGACTCTTCGGAGAGGGTGAAGAAGATTTTATTCCTGTGAGCTTCATGTATATGATCACCCAAATCTCCTCTTTTGGTGTAGAAATAATTTTTGATTTTGCATCTTACCTGGCTAATGAGATTCATAGTGGATTGGTGGGGATTGCAAAGGGCAAGGTGGAGAAGGTTTGGGGTCAGTACTCCCTATTGATGCATATTTTTCTATTTAAAGGGGTTACATATTTCGGTAAAGAAATGGTTTTAAATAGGGAACAAGAAGGGGAAGCACTACCAATTCAGTTATGCAGTGTAGACATGACTGGGGAAGCAGATAATGTTAGTTTTGTTAGATTTGATAGGCACTTTTCTTCTAAACTAAGGTGCCTCACATTGAGTGACAATCCCAGAATTCCTAAGGCACTAGTGCACCTTGTTAGGCCTATGGACAGACCCCATAGTCTAAAAGTTTCACATAATTGGGGGGATATCATCCCATATCTAGTCTCAACTATCATTAGAGTTTATGGATTCAAAGGGACACCCCATGTACTAACCTATCAAGTGCCTTTAAAGGTAGGAGTAGCTGAATTTTTATGGTAGCTGGGAGGAGTTGAGGAGACCTTTTTGCAAAAAAGGGAAATAGGATCAATTTTTCCTACTTGCACTGTAGCTCACCACTTTGTAATAACTAAAGAGGGGTGGATCTTCCTCTATAAATTTTTGGATCAGTATAAGATGGCAGTATCTCACTCTCATTTTTGTGATGCAGAAGATTTCTTTAATTTTGCTCTTAGACTTAGGATCAAGCTTCATCCAATTCAGCATGATTTCTATTTCCCTGAAGATGTAATAAGGAATGAATTTTCTCTCCAAGAGCAAGAAACAAAGAAAGAGAAATGGAGAGTCTATTCAAAAGTTTTGGAGTTTATTAATTGTTTTGACAAGGATTACAGTCCTCTTAGTAATGCTGCAACTAATGTAGATAGAATAAATAAGCTCATGAGTACATTCCCCAAAATAATGGAGGTAATGAATGAGAAGAAACAACATTTTATTGATTCTTTTCCAGATAAAGCCAGGGAAGTAATGAGAAAATTGGGTTTCACCCCTAACATAGGGGCAGGTCCACTGGTTGTGCGAAAGAGGACAGGATATATTGTCATTCAGGATCAGATGCCCACTGTAAACAAAAGAAAGTAGATAATTGAATCTACTAGTACTATTTTTTAAGAAAGACCCCCTAAACCCTCTCCCAAAAGAAGAAGAATAATTAGGGAAGAGGAATCACATGATGAAGGTTACTCACCTTCCCAAGCTCCAATAAGAATTGAGGAGGAGCAGCTCACCAATGAGAAAATTGAACAAATGGGATCACAAGGAGGAGTTTTTGTTACTCAGGCAAAAATTGATGAAGAGAACCTCCAGGAGCCTCCTGTGTCGAGTTTTGAATTAACTATAGTAGATTTCAGGGGAATGGAATTAGACCCTTTTTTAGAACAAGCTAGTCAACAATTTTTGTCTGATAACAGTTTTGTAAAATCTAGGGCTTTCCATCAATTCGCGTGGAGGGAGAACATGCACATTTTTGAGAAAAGGTGTAGGAACATGAAAATAGAGCATGTAGAAATGGATGAAGCCTCTATTCAGAATCAAATAAAGGAACAAATGATACAAGAGTTCCAGAATATAACCCCTGAAGAGGGTAGACAGATGGTGAAAGATGCAAATATTTTATTATTTCCCAATTGGGATATTGCTGATGCCTTAATTTTTAATTCAGTGTCAAATAATTTAGGATTATAGGATCCAGATAAAGATGAATTCTTGGGAACAACATTCAGTAATGACCAAGTTGCTCTTGATATGTGGTCATTAATAAGAGGATCTAGGACTACTCCATCACAGCTTGATGATTCAGGACTAACAGGGAGTATCATTGTGAGGAGGGTCGTTGATACTTCACATGTACAGGAAGCCCACATGAATGTGGACTATTCTAAATTTACCTTGGCCACTGCAGAAAAAGAAGAAAAGGAAATGACTGATCTGCAGAGTAAGTATGAAACAGTGGTGGATGCCTACAATAAAGAAGTAAAAAATAGAATTGAGCTTGAGAAAAAGCTATTGGGAAAAACCACTAGGCAAAAAATAACATACCCTCGCCCCCCAGTTGAACCTTTTAAATCCACTCCTCTCATAGAAATACCAGATACACCCCAAAGGCCACAATACTACACTGCTGAGGACTTTGAAGAAGAAAAAGGCAAATTGTGGGCTTTACATGTAGAATTGAAATCTAGATATGAAGATAAATTGAGAAAATCTCTCACATAGTTGGGGGACAAGATTGAATGGCCGCTCATTTATGATCAATTGGCTAGGGTGATTAGTATCTGGGAGGATTTGAAATCTAATGATGAGGCTCTAATGCCTATTTTGAATAAATGGGTGACAAGGGAGAAAGAAATAACACTTTTGTGTTTCTCTGTCATAGATAATTATTTTGACCAAATTGAAAAGACATTTTATATTGTTTATGATCTCACTGATTTTAATAATAAAAGGGTCCATTTACAAAAAGTAGTAATAGGCTACTTTGAAAAGTACAAAAGCCAAAAATTTAATTTTTTTCCTAATGCCTTAGATAAAGAGAATAATTTGAAAAGCAAAGATGAATGGGCAAAGGAACTTGATGATTTATTTTTTTTTACAATGAGTCAAGTCATTAATGTATCAGGGCATGCATGGTGGGCCACCACAATAGAAGAAATGGTGAAGGCCCAAATATTCTTTGATTCTTTAAAACAAGAATTTGTTACCATTAACAAGGATGCTAAATATGTGCTAAAAAGACAGAGGGATATTTTACAGTTCAATTGGCCAGATGATACATTATTTGACAAATGGATGGCAGATATGGCTCCCATTGAGCAGTTTGATGAAGATGAAGATGATAGTGATGAAATGCAAGGTGAGGAGATCCAAATCACTGACCCTGTCACTACTCAGACCCAACCGAAAGAAGAAGACAAGGATAATATGTTACCTTCAGTTACAGACCCGAGACCACAGGATGCTGATACAACTAAAGAAAGGGAAAAGGTAGAAGTTTTTTTCCCCATACAAGATAAAGATGGTGAAAGCCCACAGGTGGATGTTGACGTGCCATCATCAGAACAAACTTCATCGTTGGATTATTTGGCTACTGCATATGAGGAAGGATTAGAATAGCAACCAACTTAGCACACAGGAGCGTGTAAAAAGAGGGCCTACAAAAGGAATGATTGATGTAAAACTTTTGTTGTTAATCACATTTTTGTCATCTTGTTACAAGTATATGTAAGTGTCTTTTAAAGGAAATCTGTCATTTGTCTTTAGCCTGAAGCTTGTTGCATCTCACACTATTTAAGTGAGATCCCAAGGCTAAAGAAGGGTCCAAATTCTATTTTTCTAAGTAATATGCTTAGTCTGTTTTTGGTCACAATTTTGAAAGCAAATTTATAATGTATTTTTCTATCAATTCTCTGAGAATACATGAATATAGAATGAGCTATGTTTCTTTCTGAAGGTCATTCTGAGTCTATTGTAAAGGATATACCATTTTCAAAGAAAATGAATAAAAATTGTGAACTGTCCCCATATCAGTTCTTTCTAAATCTTGTCTCCTTTCAATTACTTGGTTGTCTTGATATTGTATAAGTAAAGACTTGTGCAATTGAATGCTATCTAGATAAGTTGTATATCTATTTATCATTGTTGTTAATTCAAGAGATTAAATAAAAGCCTTGATGGATGTGATAAGGTTTCTTTAGTAGTGGAAAGGGTTTTAAATGATGAATTTTGATAAGAATTTCTGATAGAATTTGTTGTAAGGCAAAAAACTAGATCTGAGAACTTGCTATAGACTTTGAACCCCAATGGACTAGGCATTGATCAAGTTGATACAACTGAAGGAGAAATATATCATAAATGGTTATCAAAATGCAGCATTAAATCAAACTTTACTTTTATTTCTTGTAGATCTTGCAAGTTGGCCAGCACTTGTCTGCATGGAATGTTTTAGCTTCAATTAGCCACTATTGTTAAGAACATCTGCAGATCTATAGAAGTATTCTTGGCCATATCTGTTTTATGGGATGTGTTTACCAAGTTAGTAAGAATTATGTATATGTCTGACGATTTTGAAATAAGAATCAGAATGAAACTACGAATAATCCTCATACAGTTGTTCCAGTTTTGAATCATCCTTGGGTACACCCACCCTAGTTTTGCAGAGCCAAAAGAGTAGAAAACTATCTGTGGTTTTGTTGAAGTTGGGTCCAAATACTTTGCAAATGCAATTGTTAATAAGAATTCGCTAGTCTTTAGATTATGTATGTATTTTCATTCTGATATTAAGCATTTTTTTGCTTTGTAGTTTTAGTGCATTTTAAAACACCAACAATATTGACTTATAATATTTTGATATTATAACTAATCAAAACACTCAAAAAATTATATAATGATGATATTGAATCTGAGATCTATAAATGAGTATTTGAATTTTTTGAAAAAAAATTGAGTTTTGATAGAGAAATAAAATTTGACCAAAATAGGTTTTGGTATTTAAAATAGTGACACAGATCTATGCTTTTACCTATTTATTAAGCTATTCTATAGAAATAATTATAGAGTTTGAGTAGAGAAAATTTCTTAAATAGAGATAGAAGAAGTCTAATCCAAGAATACTGAGGTTCCTAATACTTTGACATCAAAGACCAGAAAGATTGGATAGGGAAAAGCTAATAAGTACACTAAGAATGGATAAAATTGTTCCCAAATTCATCAAACACTATTTCACCAAATGACCACAATTTTAGAGATCCATATGGATTTTGCATAGATACAACTTTCCCTACCACCAATGAGTAGGAATTGTTCATGTTCTTCTGATTAGCAACTTCTTCACTTAGAGCCTTTTTTCTCTACCAAGGATACTTCTTAGCCTTCTTAAGGTCTCTTCTCTAACCCTAATTTAGAGGACTCTCTCCCAATCCCATTTCACTAATTCCAAGCTTCACTCCTCTAACTTCCAATACCCTATTTGTGTATCTTTTGGCTTAACAAGCCAAAACTTGACCAAATACCACCAGTAGGTTTAAAATAACTTTTAAACCTTCCTTTTGAGGTTCTCAACACATTCCATGTCATTCTACATCATCTTGATAAGTTGCATACACCCACAATCTAATATTGTTCTATTTGTCCTTGTAGCCCTAAGAGCACCTATTAGCCCCTCTAAAAACAAGGAATCCTTAATAACTCAAAAAATATCTTAAAAAGGCCTATATATTCCTTCTATACTTCATTTCCAATTGACCTAGACTAAAATATTTTCCAGGTCTTAGGTGCCTATGGTGTTCATACAATACATTTTTTAAAAACCCCTATTTCGAGGGTTTCAAGAGCAATGACAAAAAATCAACTTATAAAATGGTTGAGACTTTGAATCAAACCTTATCCTCTAGTTTTTGGACAACTAACCCCCTACTCCATTTCCCATTCAATATTGGCATGTGCCAATCCATTGTTCATGTTAGAACTTCCTTGCAAGTATCTTTGTGCTTTGTCAAGCTTTCACTTACTTGCCTAGGGCTTTCTTGCAAAAATTGTTAATTTATTCCAACAACTTCCAAAAAAATTATTTAAATAGTGTACAAATTCCACTAATTTATTCCCAAAGGTTGTAGGTTTTCAACCATGGGAATTCAAGCCTTAGCCATTTTAGTGTTGTCTTCTTTAAACCAATTAGCAGGAATCCCAAAACTAAGTAATTTTTAAAACTTGTTAAAAATGAATTCAAAATGCTCACACAAAATGCTAAAAAATTCCTACATGTAATCAAGAAACTATCCCATTTGAAATAGAGAGAAAGTCAATGCAAGAAAATAAGCTTTCAATACAAAATCTTGTTTCTTATCAGCAACTTCTTGTTAACTCTTGAACTGTTTGTATATTCACATAACCAACCCTTTGAAATCAATTTGATGATGATTATATAAACTTTCCCTAACCACTTAGAACCTTGGACCAAGTTACAAACAGCCATCTTTCCTTTATCTTGGAAAAATGCAAAACTTGCCATTGCAAGTTTGCAAAATTTACAAAGTTGTCAATGAGCAATGTAACAGGTTTTGACAAATTTTCTTTTAGGCCTCCAAACCTATCTAGGTTGGTTTAAACCATTACAAAATAATCCTAAAACAACTAAGGACCCTTTCTAACCACTTCTTTCCCTATTTTACACATTTTTACATATTTTTCCCTTTAGAGCAATTTTGAGCAATGTTAAGCTTAACTGGACCTAATTGTTTAAAACATGAATCAACTTGAACTCCTACTTAACCACACATTCTAAATATACCTTGGAACTTTATACATAGTTATTATTCACTAAATGGTTGGCTAGACCATTTACAAGCCAAAATTGTCTTAGGGATTTGCCCTTCCCCTAGGTGCTCCTACACCATACTCCCCCTACAAGAAGAAGTCTAAGGTACATTTGGAGAGATGAACTCCTTACTGATGCCATGCTTCTTTAAATCACTCTTGGAAATCCAACTTTTCTTAGCTTTAGGTGTATCCAACTATTTCACTAGATATTCCTTATAAACTATTTTTCTTGTACTCTTGTTCACACTAGAATCCAATATCTTCTCCACTTATGGTTGCTTCTTTTCATATACCTGCAAGTCTGATATTTCCTTTTATATATCTATCTAATACTTCTCTTCATCCACATCTAGAAACATGTAAGGTATGAATTCTTTTACATTGAATATGGGGGAGATAGATAGGTCTTTTGGTAGGTCAACTTTGTAAGCATTGGACCAATATTTCTCTAGCACCTTGAATGGCCCAATCCTCTTCATTTGTAACTTACTAGGGATGACTTTCTATATCCTATATTTTTTTTAATAGACCATGACCAAATATCCTATTTGGAGCTGTAAGTCTCTCCTCCCTTTATCCTTCTTTTCCTTCAACTTCTAGTTGGTTTCCATCAAGGTCTTCCTAACTTGATCATGTTTCTCCTTCATAGACTGAAAAAAATCATCAGCATGACCACTGATGGTGTCATGTGTTGGTAGTTCTCTTAACTCCATTATGCCCCTTGGATGTGACCCATACACTATCTAGAAAGGACTTAAACCAATTGTTCTATTCTTGCTATCATTTTAGGCAAATTCTACCTAAGGAATGAATTGCTCCCAACTCTGCCTATATTCTTTAGTAAGACACCTTAAGAGGTTTCCTAGGACCTTTTTAATGACCTCTATCTACCCATCATTTTTGGGATGGTAGGTAGAACCATGAGCCAATTTTGTACCTAATCTCCTCCATAGGATCTTCCAAAAATGCCCCATAAACCTAACATCTTTGTCAACCACAATGCTCATTGTAGCCCATGAATTATAACCACCTCTTTGAAGAATAGATTGGATATATGGCTAGCATCATGTGTTGTTTTGCATGGGATGAAATGGCTCATCTTTCTTAATCTATCAACTACTGCAAACACACTATCTAACCCTATCTTGGTCCTAGTTAAGCCCACTATGAAATCCATGGTTATGCATTCCCAAGGCCTATGAGGAAAAGATAGTGGTTGATAAAGCTCTACATTGGATGAATTTCCCATTTCCTTCTAACATATGCCACATTGCTCCACATATTTTCTCACATATCTTTGCATCTTGGGCCAATAGTAAAACCTTTCCACTAGGTCTAGGATCTCATTAAGGCTAAAATGCCCACTCATGCTTCCATTGTGCTTTTCCTAAATGAGATTCTCTCTAATGGATCCCCTTGGGATGCACAATTGTTGACCCTTGAACAACAAAGCATTCTACAATGTATATTCAAAAAACTAACTATGAAAATGATTTCCAAAATTAGTGCATACCTTGTATGCCTCTAAGAAATTAATATCTTCACCATACATGTCCTTAAATCCTTCAAGCCCAACACTCTGTAACTTGACCTCTTGACTAGTAAGTAGCCTTCTGCTCAAAGAATATACTATTTTTTTGTTTGTTCCCTTCTTGTGTTTGATACTAAAGGTTTATGATTGCAAGAACTCCATCAATTCGATGTGTCTCCAGCTAAGCATATCTTGTGAGTTTATAAAACTTAATGCTTGGTTATTAGTAAAGACAACAAACTCCTTAGGAAATAGGTAATGCCTCCATTTCTTAAGGGCTTGAAAAAGTGCATAGAGTTCCAAGTCATATGCTAAATATCTTGTTTTGGCCTCATTAAGTCTCTCACTAAAAATTGTCACAAGCCTACCTTCTTGGCTTAATACTACCCACAATTCTATGTTACTAGCATTGCACTCTACCACAAATGGTTTCTCAAAACTTGGAAAAACCAATATTGGTCAAGTTGCCACCTTATTCTTCAACCTTTCAAAGCTCTCATCTATAGCTTTGGTCCATGTGACTTTGGTCTTCATGCCTCCCTTGATGGTGTCATTCATTGGTGCAAAAATCTCACTAAACTTCCTCACAAAATTTCCTAAGAATTGTTCTAAGACATCAAAAATTCTGACCTCAATAGAATATTTAGGAGTAGGCCAAATCAATATTTCCTCTACCTTACTCTTATCCATTTTCAGATTTCCTTGGGACACTAAAAAAACAAAAAACACACTAGTTATTCTTTCATTAATTCACTCTTCTCAAGGTTCACTGTCAAGACTCCTCTTGAAGTCTTCTCAACACCATCTCTAAGTGTTTCATATGCTCCTCTTTTATCTTTCTAAAGATAAGGATGACATCTAGGTATACCACAACATACACTCCTATGTAGTCCTTCAAGACTTCATTCATAACTCTCATGAAGGTGCTTGGTGCATTGGTAAGACCAAATGGCATTACCAACCACTGATAGAGACTATCAATAGTCTTAAATGTTGGACTAACCACCAATATTCCCCTTTAGGAATCTTGACATGGCTTAACTACCTCCTGTGGTTCTATAAGACTATTGGTTGAAATCAAGCATTCACTTGTCAATCTTTTGGTGCAACAGCAACCCTGTCCTTTCTAACAATTAGTATTAGAACTTGGTCATAGGTTCCAATCTCCTTAGGTAATACTAATGGGTGGATTTTTGGACTAACCACCAACATTCCCCTTTGGGATTCATGATATGGCTTAACCACCTCATGTGGTTCTATGAGACTATTGGTTCTATTAGGCATTAATAGGTAAATCTTTTGGTGCAACGGCAACCTTGTCCTTTCTAACATTAAATGCATACTTCCACTCATCACCCTCCTTCATCCTAATTTGATATTAGCCACTCTTAAGATAAATTTTTAAAAAGTATCTAGCTCCACAAAAATAGTTCATTAGATCCTCTACCTTCAGAATAGGAAATTCATAGCTAATTATGATTCTATTGATTCCCCTAGAATATGTACACATTCTCCACTTACCTCCATTTTTAGGGGATATGAAAATTGGGGCTACACATGGACTAATGCTCTTCTTAATTAGCCCTTGATCAAGTAATTCTTGGACTTTCCTTGATATTTTCTTGTTCTACTCTGGTGTCATCTTGTATGCAACTTTTTTGGGAAATGATGCACCTACTATGGATTCAATTTGATGAATTATGGCTCTCTTTGGGGGTAGTGTTGGTCATGCTCCATCACATATGATATCCTTTAACTAATCCAATAGTTCTTGCACTTTTGCAGGTATAAGTACTTGTGCTCATGACTTCTCCTACTTTGGCTTCACCATGATGACATACCCTACTTCTTCACCTTCCTTTAAGTCTTTGAGGAACTCTTTCCCACTCATCAATAATGTCTTATCAGTAGCCTTCTCAACCTTATCTTCTTCCAACAATGATTGTATCCTATAAGTGACTACATCATTCTTGAAGGAATACTTGTTTTCCTTTCCATGGTGCACTACCTCTCTCTCATACTTCCAATGCCTTCCTAACAATAGATGGCAAGAATCCATAGGAAGTACATTACATAGGATCTTGTCTTGGTAGTTTCCAATAGTGATGTCCAACCATACTTGTTCATTCACTAATATATTCTATCCTTTATTCAACCAAGTTACCCTATAAGGACACACATGTGGAATTTTTATCAGACTAAGTTTGTGTACTACCTCTTTTGATATTACATTATTAGTAGACCCTTAGTCTATAATCACCTTGCATACTTTGCCAAGTATCTTGCATGTAGTTCTAAAAATTTCTCTCCTTTGTTTAGATTGTTTCTTCATTGGATACTTAACCAAAAGCATTCCTCAACATTAGGTTCTCACCCTTTTCTAGATCAAGGTCTACTTCCCCTATTTTCTAATTATCTTCCTCTTGAACATAGCTTATCTTCTTCTCTCCATAAGATGTCAATGACTTATTTGGACACCTATAGGCAAGATGCCCTAACTTTCCACATTGATAACAATTCATGTTATTGAAATGTGATCCTCTGCTGCTATTCCCATAGCTTCCTCTACCACCATTATTGGATCATCTTTCTCTATTGTAACCTCCCCTTTGGATGGTCTTAGTAGGTTGCTCAGTCCATTTGGATTCTCTATCTAGTCCACTTATTACTTTAATAACAAAGGGTTGGACATCCTTTCACAGTGATTCCATGGTCAGACAACACCATGTGTTTACTTAAAATAGTATACTAACTTCATTTAATTTTTCAACCTGGGAGCGTAAACTTGAGAGGATGACTACAAAGTCTATTCTTTAATTCTCTCTCAATTAATTAAAACAAATGTGAAGGAAATGGTGAAGGAATTCTATGGTAGCAACTAAAACAAAAACTTAACTTAAAGCTTGAATGCAATGCTATAACAGTAAACCTATCTATTCACCTATGATGTAGGAACAATTCATTGATTTTTTTATCAACAAAATTCTATCTTGCAAGGAAACAAACAAGGAAATGAAATCTATTCTAATAAAATAGTTCACTCACCAAATGGCCCCCCTTGGATGAGTGAACAGAAAAGACAATCAAGATAAGAGAAATAGACTTAAACTACTCATTCTATTCATTCATGGTGAAGGAATTACACTTCACTAAAAAAGAATGAATCACACTCCACTGCTATAAAAATCAACCTATCTTTTTCTTTTTCCCCAAAAAACTCCACTTGAAGCTATAGAAAACATTTTTTAAAGGAAACTACAACTAATCCCTAACTCCATGATCACTCTATTAATCAGGATTAATTATAAAGTCATAAAGTTTGAAATAGAATCGTCATTAACCATGAATAAATCTTCTAGGATTATAGTAGGTTGTGGAAGCTAACATTTGTGCATTGTTCCAATAGAAAGAATATAATGACTTGCTCCACTCATGATGATTTAGCAATCTATTTGTCTTTGACTTTAACATTGAGGTGTTGACTCTTGAATATTTGTGGCAAGTACCTAAAAAGCATTCAATACACACACCACTTCCACATACATATATTTATTTTGTCATCAATATTAGAAAAGGTGTAAGTTCAAATTACCACTCTTACAAATTCTATGGCTATAGGAGGAAAAATAACCAAGACATAGCATAAATGAGGAAACATTTATCAGCATGCAACATCACTTCATTATACCATTATCATCCATAGATTCAAGCAATTATAGAATATTTGAACTATTCATACTTCTACTTAATGTCTCATCATATATAGAGCACATACATAAAAACATAAGTTCATTTTCTTAAAACCATAAAGCCATGATTATTTTTGCAAGATGACTATTTTAAACCAAGATAAAAAGATCTTAAAGCAATGGTCTTTTAGAGGCCCATCATTCCACCAACTGAGCTATTGTTGGTCCCTAGCAACCATGAAGTTTCTTATTTTGGCCCAAACTCTCCAATCACTGGTTGTCCTCTCCCCAGGCTCATTCTTAACATAGTCAAAGTACCCATAATTTTCCTTGAGCCTTCTCCATCATTAAACTTCTACTACCATATCATGATCTTTTCATTGTCATTTATTTCTAGTAGTGGCTACAGGAGAATAGGGGCCTAATACTTTAATGGAAGCCAATATTTTCACTGATTCCTTTCCAAATCAATATACTGTGAAACCCTAATAGTAACAAGAGTTAAATTTTGAGGAAAGTGGGGTTCTCTTATCTTTAGGTCATGTGGCATCCATGTCCACCTTTATCTTGAAGCAACACTAGTTGTCTCAACATCTCGAGAGGAGTGATGTTCCCAATCTACAAAGGCTTGTTCTCTAACTAAGCATACTTTACCAGCTCCCACAATGTTGCCTAGAATAGAAATCCAATCCAAAAATGTTTGTCTATAGTGTTGTACTTCTAGTCTCATGACCAGAGGTATTGTCATTTCACTATTTTTGTAAGGCATAGCTTGATGTTCCCTACTTATCTCATTCTACATCTAAGACATCACTACTCTCAACTGCACATCCACTATATATGAGAGTGAGTTCCACTCTATGTCATTAGTCACTGCTAAATTATGGAGATAAAATTCATGCAATAGATTCTTTAAAGGCATTAGAACATATCAAAATGCATAATAAAACTCATGTGGAGTTGTAATAGAGGGATTAAGCCCTTTTACAATTCTAGTCAACTTAAAATTTACAAGGTTCTCTTTGAGAAACAATGCATACACTATTGATGTTGATCTACATTCCATCAAATTAGGAATCAATCCCATAACTTGTTCAATCCTCCATTTTAAAACATCATTTTGGTCTAAGCTCTGCTTCAATTGATAGCTCTATTCATTAATAACATGTTTTAATTTTTCTTTTTCCAACTTCCATTGAACTCTTTCCCATAACATAGGTTAAAATAAATTGATTCCTATGAACAAAGGAAAGGAAACATTGGGTGGTGGCAATGGTTCCTGGTTAAAAATGTCTATCCATTTAGATGTCAAATGAGAAATTTTGTTGACACTTTGTGGTGTGGAGCATTCTCTTTCTCTTATGACAATTGTTGTTACCATATTCTCTTTCTTACTAGATTCAATTGTTTCTATAGCCAATGTATCTAGCCCATCCTGATTGAGCTCTCTCATTACTTCCTGAATAATTCCTTGCCTAAATTCTAGATAGTCCTTAGAAAGGTCTTTTAAATTCTCACCAATATCCTGTATAATATGGATTTCTTCAAATTCCTCAAATGCTTTAGGCTCATAAGACTCCTTATCACTATCAACAATCACATAGTTAACACTAAGCTCAACTTTAGGTTGTGGACTCTAGTTATTAGACTCATTATTAGTAGCTATGTTTAATTACAATTTTTCCTCTAAAGAAGACTCCTTATCAATCTCAAAAGATTCTAAGTTAACCACTAGAATAGAGGCTTCAATAACATTATTTCCCTCAAAAAGCCTCACACTTCTCCTCGTAGGAGGTGTAGACAAGCATGGAGGATTCTTTTGTTTCCTCTTGCCTGTAGACATTTTGATAGTAGGTGATTTAGGAGGTTTTTTTGAAATGTCCTCTTCTTGTAAGTGTAGGGTTTCATTATCATTACTTTATCATTAGGTTGTTGTTCTATTTTTTCTTCCTCAGATTCCATGGTTTTACCTTTGCCTTCCTTAACAATAGACCTAGTCTTAATAGACGATGGGGTCTTGGGGGCACTAAAAACTTCCCTATTTTTCTTTTCTTTTTGCTAGGGGTAGAGGCATTATCTTTATAGATTCTCTTCTTAGCTGGCCTATAACTAGAGGGAGAAGCTTTAGGAACATTTTTAGTCTTGGGAATGACCTTACAAAAACTAGTAGATGTATTTTCCCTTCGTCCAACCCCTTAGCCTCTAGGGCTAACCAACCTAGGCACTACCTCTTTTAACTTCAAGAACTTTTCCCATGTCCCAATTGATTTTATATTCAATTCTCTTTCCAAAATCAATTTTATCAACCAATGATGGGAGATAAATTGAACCCTTCCTAATTGCACTAAAGAAGCTTGTTTCTTGACAATGTTAAACAGGAATATCAGAAGATTTACCTATCGATAATCATGTCATAGATGAGTTAGAATCTTGAAATGTAGGGCATGCAGGTATTTGTAATGACCTGCACAAGTGAAGTATCAAATGATGAATACTCTTAGTTGGATAAACTCCAATGGTAATGATAGTCTGGAGGTACCCTGCTTCTTGTGAATATCCAATGGAGGGTTAGAATGCACATTGAACTATGCCCTAGCCATTTGTAGGTCAAGATCTTTTCCCCAGTGCTCTCCTTCCTAAGGTAACCTAGTGACTTCAGCTACTACTTCTTCTGTAAATTCAATTATCAAGCCCTTAACCATTACAAAACCATCCTACAGGGCTCTCAAAAATCAAAGGGCAACCTCCTCATCAAATCCATTAAGATTGAGGCAATAATATAACCATCCCCTTCTCTGAAACATTTCATAACTGGCTACATCACCCAACAAAACTCTATGATCAATTGGTTCATACCTGTGGAGACCTCCACCAATTGTTACTCATAGAAAATTTTTGACAAGATCATTGCATTTTCTAGAGTTCAATAATGGCAAGTTAATAGAATTTGCAATATTATGGCACTGGATAGAGAAAATGGAATACTATCACTTTGTGTTTCATAAAGGTTTTTAATGCATGTAATCTCATGATATCCTTCCTTACATTTAGTCTCATAATTTTCACTTGTGTATAGGTTTGTCACCCCAAAAATGTTGTTAGTTATTATTAAAGGTTAAGCTCAACTTTAATTTCCTTGACTTCCTTAATGATGCAATCACAAAAGGATGAGTCATCAATGTGTGACAAAAATATTACATAAGACAATAGCTTTTAAAGTTTACATGCAATTTGAAATTTTTGAAAAAAAATGAATATTCCTCCCCAAGCTATGTTTAGGCATGGGTCCCACTAGGCCAGGAAATACAAGAGGAATAAAGTTAAACAACACACATTTGAAAATAAAGAGTGAGTAAAATAAAATATATGCAAGAGTATGTGGCATGTACCTGGTGAGTTTTTAAAAAGATCATCAAAAATGATGGAGTAATGGAATGGGGCGGAAGGATGGAAAATAGAGAAGGTGAGATGAGATGTAAGACAAAGAAAGTACTTTATAAAGAAAGTGTTTATTATCAAAAGCTTGAAAGAATTCAAAATTTGGTAGCAGTCAAGGTAGAAGACCCAAATTTTTTGGTTGTAGGAACAAGGATATCTCTAGTATGCTGAAACTATTGTAGGAACTCCTCATGACTTACCAATTTTTTATAGAGCTTGAGGTGATTCCCATCAAAAAGTAACTTGAATTAAATAGGATCAATAGTGGAAAATTGGACTGCTCCATTTGGAAATACAACAAGAATTTCATATGGTCCTAACCAACAAGTTTGAAACTTTCCTAGATTGTGTTGATACTTGGAATCATAAATAAGTGTCCAATCTCCTACAAAAAACATTTATCTTTGATAAACTTATCATGTCATTGTTTCCATTGATGTTAAATGAGTTCAATGTTGTTTAATGCAAATTTGTGCTATTCATCAAGACCATTTGAACTCAAGACTTGGTCTTTTTGTCTAATAGTGAGTTTCGTACCGAGTTTCAAAGTGGTCTACAATGTTTTATATTCAAATTCTACACACATTATAGCTGACCTACCATAAAGGAGCTAAAAAGGAGTAAAACTTGTGGTAGATTTCTAGGTGGTTCTATAAGCCCAAAGAGCTTTAGGAAGGCATGTGACCCAATCCTTCCTATGAAGTGCTACTATTTTGGTGAGAATGGCTTCTAGATCTCTTTTGGTAACTTCTACATGGTCATTAGCTTATGGGTGGTAAGGTGATGATTTACCATGATGAATAGAATATTCTTCCATGAGAGTAGCTATCAGATTGGATGTAAACTGGGCTCCTTGGTTAGATGTCAACTCATTGGGGACTCCATAACATGTAAAGATGGATCATACAAGAACTTTGCAATATTTTTATCCCTTGGGTGTTTCATGGGTTTGGCCTTTTCCCATTAGTTAAATAATTAGTGCAAACTATGATATAGGATTTACCTTGTGAAGAGGGTTAAATAGGGCCTACAAAGTCAATCCCCCATTTATCAAAGGGTGCAACAAGTACTTGAGGTTTCAAGGGAATTTCATTGGATTTAGTGGGTCATCCCATACATTGATACTTATCACATTTCTTGGTGTATCTAGCTACAGCCTTGTGTAAACTTGACCAGTCCTTTTGGCTACAAAATGACCTCCACAAGGTTCATCATGGCATGCTCTCAAGATATCATATGTTTCATCTTCTCTGATGCATTGACTCATTACTTGATTAGGGCTAGTACAAAATATAAATCTAGTAATCCAAGAATAATTAAAACTATTTTCATAGAGTAACTTCCTTTCTTTGGCAGAGAAGTGAGCTAACATCTTTCTTGTGTTAAGGTAATTTACAATATCTACATACCATGGATTTTGTGTTCATAATAGGAAAATGTGTGCATGTGGAAAACTATTTTCAATGGCTGCAAGATCATCAGGGACATGCAACTAAGAGAGAAAGTTAGCTACCACATTGTCTTTGCTGAGTTTATCTATTATGGTGATATCAAACTCCTTCATAAGTAATAACCAACAAGCTAATCTTCCTAATATTGCAAGCTTATTCATCAAATATTTTATAGTAGAGTGATTAGTATCAAAAAATATTTCATATTTAGTAATGTAGTGTTTGAATTTATTCAATGCATAAATAACCACAAATAACTCTTTTTCAATAATTGTGTAGTTAAATTATGCACCTTGCAAATTTTATTGATGAAATAAATTGCATGTTCAACTAAGTATACATATTGACCTAACATTGTACCTATAGCATAGTCTAAGGCATCTATATGGATGTGGAAAGGAAATCCCTAATTAGGTCCACTTAAAATTGGTGTTGTCGTGAGGGCTTCTTTAAGCTATAGGAAAGATGCAGCACATGCAGAGTCTTAGGAAAATTTGGAAACCTTTTTTAACAAGTTATAAAGGGGTGTTACAAGTTGACTAAAATTATTGATGAATCTTCTATAATATCCAACATGTCCTAGGAAACTTTGGACATCATTTTGCTTCTTTGGTGTAGGCAAGGTATTAATGACTTCAATCTTGGCAGGATCTACTTGGTGTTGAAATATAGCTTATGTTGAAGTAATTCTAAATAGATCATATCTGATTATGTGGTTATGCTAGATAGACATATATGCCTATATATATACATATATATATATATATATATATATATACATATATATATATATATACATATATATATATATATATATATATATATATATATATATATATATATATATGTATGTATGTATGCATATATATATATATGTGTGTGTGTGTGTGTGTATGTATATATATATATGTATATACATATATACATATATATATACATATATACATATATATACATATATACATATATGTATATATATGTATATATATATGTAAATACATATGTATATATACATATATATGTATATATCTACATATATATATATATACATATATATATATATGTATATATGTATATATATGTATATATGTATATACACATATGTGCATATACATATATATAGACATATATATCTGCATATGAATTTAGACATCATTACCTTCAAATTATATCAGGCTTCTCATGGTATTAAAGCATTCTATTTTACCAATCTCACATCAGGTATAATACATTAATTATATGAATAGTATTGGGCAAGGTAAATACTACTGTCGATCTTGATCAATAATGTTTTGTTAAAGATAATTCAATAGTTGTGTCAATATAGGGTCATGACCATATGTGGCCTTTGGCCACATAGATTCATGCCCCTATGGGGATGAAACTCTTCATTGGATATATATTGGCACTGGTGGGACTTATCATATATCAATTACAAGTCATATTTGTAGTCCAAATGATTTGTTTCTCTTGTAGATTATTAGACATTATAATTCAACTATAAGATTCTCCAAGCACCAAAGCACTATTCTAAATTGAAGATCTGCAACATACAAATCTGAGAGCAAGTAAGTTACATATTTCATTACAGTCTGAAATATAGTTTATTCTATCAGATATCCTATTGCATTAACACTTGGATGTGTTTGTATGAAATGAAATGACCTAGCACTACTCCTTCCATCATCATAAATCATTTTTCACTATTTATGGAATGGTTATAGTCTTGAAATCTCTTGAGCACCACCTCTAAGTTAACTTTTTCTTTCTCAAAATTGGTCCCATAAATAGTGAAATCATCCATGTAGATCTCCATATAGTTAGTAGATACATCTAAAAAGATACTTATGATAGCTCATTGGAATGTGGGTGGTGCGTTACATAGGCCAAAGGGTAAGAATGAGTAGGAAAAGGTACCCCATGGGCATGTGAAAGTTTTTTTTTCTTGATCCTCTGGAGCTATTTATATCTAATTGTAACCACTAAAACCCTCCAAAAAAGAGAAATATTTCTTGCTAGTTAGGATGTCAAGAACTTGGTCTATAAATGGTAAGGGAAAGTGGTCTTTCTTAGAGGTTGAATTGAGCTTCCTATAATCTACACAAATTCTTCATTTTCCTCCCTTCTTTGGTACAATAACTAGGGGTGAAACCCATTGGCTATCAAAGACTGGTAGATAAAATTGACATTCAATAATTTATGTAGCTCACTTTTAACTATAGCCTTTAAAATAGGGTTAACTCTCCTCTGAGGCTGTCGGATAGGTTTAAAATTATGAATATTGTAAATCTTGTGAGTACAAAGCATAGGGACTAGTCCTTTTATGTCCATGTAGTCCCAAGAAAATTCTTTTTGATTTTCTTGTAGTAACTACAACATAATATTTTGATGGGAAGTTGATAAGGCATTGTTTATAGTTAGCTCCTTTTCTAGATCAACTTTCATCTTAATAACCTAATCTATCATAAATAACTAGGCAATAGGAGAGGAATCAATCACATGAGGTAATAAGGAGTGAAGGAATTGGGATGCTTCTAAATGTTGGGGTGTGTTCAAGGGTGGTAATATGGTTTCTAGGATACATTCTACCTAAGGACACTTGAGCTTCTACTCCATATTCATTCATGATAATGGATGAAATGATCTCATCTTCCTCTTAAGAGGCTACATATGACTCTCGACCTATCATCATTAGCTAATGGATGAAGTTTATCGCTAGATCTTCAACACCCAAGTTGGGCCAAATTACTTGGTCATCTAACAATAGTGGCTAAGTAGGGGAGCATAAGGTTAGGTTCTTAGTATGGATACCATTGGATATTGTCACTTTACCAAATCGAAAAGCTATATAGGCATCTACAGTGGCCAACCATGGTCATCCTAAAATTAAAGGATACCCTCCCATGTTAGCCTTTGGGGAAAGGAAAAAGAAGTCTACAAGATACTCCTAGCAATTCAAGGTGACTATGACATCTTATATAATCCCATCTGGTTTGATAGTAGAACTATCAGCAAGCTAAAGTATGGTTGGTGTTTCTCTAAGACCAATAATACACAATTGAGACAATACCTCCTTTTTCATGACATTTATAAATGTTCCTAAGTCAACTAAAACATTTTGGACTTGCATCCATGAATGGTGAAGTAACCACAGGACTACCAAGGTCAAAATATTTAGGTACAGTTATATTTTCCAACATCAAATTAGATAATTATCCTAAGACATGAGTAGTTTTTTTATCCTTCTTCTTTCTTCCTATTTGTTTGATACATGCTTCCTTGATAGCATCAAGTATTGGTATTTGCACTATCACTTTCTTGAGTTGATTGAGAAAATTAGTTACTATGTGGTTTTTTGTAGGCTAACCTTGTTCCAACAACCTATGAGGAAATGGGGGTTCTTTGTCTACATGAGAGGTTTGTGGATTCAACACATCTTCCTATTCATTCAAGGAATCCTCTACTTCAGTTATTATAGGCTTTTGGGGTGAACAAAGAGTAGTGACTGACCTTAAGTGGATATCATTTAAGGAAATAACATAGCTTTATTGTTGTGTTGGTTGTTTGGTATTGTTGGGATTAGGATTAGGCTAAACTAGTAGTTGAGTCTTCTTGGCAGGAGCATTGGTGATTTTAAGAGGATGCATTAGAGCCTGTTGCTAAGGTAGTGACATTAGAGCTCGATGACTAGGTTAAGTATTCCAATTTTCATTTTGCTGCCAACCCTGTTGAGATTGTTGCCAACCATGCTAAGGTTGTTGCCAACCCTGTTGAGGTTGTTGCCAATTATTATTTCCACTAAAACTAGTATTTGATCATTAATTATTACTATTATAACTTTGAAGAGGATCTTATGATATACCTTGTCTTTGAGCCCATGGTCTTTGTTGAGCAATATAGAGCACTTCTCCATTTTCATCAATGGTTTTAAGCTTAGTAGGCATTGGTTGTGTATCCAAGCTTGCAATAGACTTGCATCTACAATGAATTTTCTTTTCCCTATAGTCTGGATAGAATCTAGATAACATGGCATCAACTTCATCCTTTTTCCTTCTAGCCTACATGGTATCCGACTGAGTGGCTACATCATTAATGATGTCTTGTTTGAAATCTAACAATAAATTAGATAGTTCCATCTTTGATACTCCTAAACTACCATTAGACTTATGTGGTAGATCTCTAAGTCCCTACCTTTCTTCACAGTGGTTCTAGAATAATTTGGACATATACTCTATATATTAGTCTAGTTTTTCCTAAGTGATATCTCCTCCTACCATTAAATCTAGAGCTTCAATAATCCCATCATTTACACCTCTTAGGAAAAGGTTTTTCTTTGATTCTTCATTCAGTTGATGTTGTGTATTATGCTGGAGGTTGAACATGAATCATGAAACATAGTCTTCCAAGGTTTCATCATCCTTTTGGGACATTTTGAAAATGTCATCTCCTTTCAAATCTCAACCCTTATAGTATTCTTTGTACTTTTTTAGAAACAAGTTGCTCATTATAGGCCAGTCTACTATAATTTTGGCATCCAACCCCATGAATCATCTCAAAGTTGTTGCCCTTAAGGTAGATGGAAACAACTTTATCTTGTGAGCATTATTTGTATAGTTATAACTTTTGAAAAGGATATCAAACTCAAAGAGGAAGGTTTCAAGGTCTTTAGTAATTAGGCCATAGAACTTTGGAAGTGTAGCAGAAGGTATGTTCTTCAAGTTTTGATTATCTTGCTGATGAGGGATAGGAAAGGGAAATGTAGGATAAGGTTGAGCCATTCTAGGAGAAAGACCTGATGGTGGTGTTTAATACATAACAAGGGCAAGTGGATTATCTTGGTATTTAGGTTCAGCAAAGAGATCATTCAAATGAAAGGATTCATCAAAGGATGAGGGTATTTGATCTTGTGCAATAGTGAATGGATTTTCAAAAGGTTCTTCTTTGTTCTCACTATGAGGTTCTTGAAGCTTAGGATTAAAAATCTATTCCTAAATATTATGGGGAAGAAATCTCCCAAGAAGGTCTCTTCTTCTATGCATGAAAAATAATATAGAACTTAAACTAACATAATGACTTTAGGATTGAACTAGATTGACCCCTCCCTAGAAATGGTGCCAAAAATGGTTGGTTAGCTTATTACTTTAATAACAAAGGATTGGACATACTTTCATTGTGATTTAATGGTCAAACAACACCATCTGTTTACTTAAAATAGTACATTGACTTCATTTAATTTTGTCAACCCGAGAGCATAAACTTGAGAGAATGACTACAAATTCTATGCTATAAGTCTCCCTCAAGTCATTACAACTAATGTGAGGGAAATGCTAAAGGAATTATATGCTAGCAACTAAAACAAAAACTTAACTCAAAGGTTGAAAGTAATGTTTCACTAGCAAACCTATCTATTCACCTATATTATAGGAATAATTCATTGATTCTATTATCAATGGTTGTAGGAGCAACACAATTCTATCTTGCAAGGAGACAAATAAGGAAATGAAATCTATTCTAATATAACACTTCACTCACCAAGTGGGCCCCCTTGGATGAGTGAATAGAAAACACAATCAAGATAAGAGAAATAAACTTGAATTGTTCATTCTATTCATTCATGGTAAAGGAATTATGCTTGACTAAAAAAAACTAAATCACACTTGACTGCTATGAAAATCAACCTATCTTCTTCTTTTTTCCCAAAAAACTCCACTTGAAGCTATAGAAAATGTTATTTAAAAGGAAACTACAACTATTCCCTAACTCTATAATCACTCCATTAATGAGGATCAATTACAAACTCTTAAAGTTTGAATAGAATCATCATTAACCATGAATAAATCCTCTAGGAATATAGCAGGTTGTGGAAGCTACATTCATGTGTTGTTCCAATAAAAATCATATAATGACTTTCTCCACTCATGATGATTCAATAATCCAGTTAGCTCTGACTTTAACACTGAGGTGTTGACTCTTGAATATCCATGACAAGTACCTAAAAATCATTCAATGCACACACCACTTCCACATACATATATTTATTTTATCATCAATATTAAAAAAGGGGTAAGTTCAAATTACCGCTCTTGCAAATCTTATGGCTATGGGAGGAAAACTAACCAAGACATGTCATAAATGAGGAAACATTTATCAGCATGCAACATCACTTCATTATACCATTTTTGTCCATAGATTCAAGCAATTATAGCATATTTGAACTATTCATACTTTTACTTAATGTCTCATCATATATCAAGCATATTCATGAAAAATTAACTTCATTTTCTTAAAACCATAAAACCATGATTGTTTCTACAAGATAACTACATAAAAATAAGATTAAAATATCTTTAAAATAATGGTCTTTTAGACACCCATCATTCTCCATAGTTTTTCTTATCATTGGTCCTTCCACGAGAACCTCCTCTTGAGTTACCTCTAAAATCTCTTCCTTTGCCTTTGCCTTTAGAGCTTGACTCGCTCTTCTTTCTCAGCTTGTCTTCCACCTTTCTATCTATTTCAAAACAACTTTTTAAGGTAGTGAGACTGAACAAACTTAGTTCATCTTGTATAGACCACTTAAGGTCATTTAGGTATCTTGGCAACTTAATTCTTTCTACCTCTTGTACCCTTGACCTTAGAGCTATTTTTGGAACTCTTCAGTGTGGGATGCCACATCAAGATCCTTCTACTTGAGATTATACCTCTACTTATGGATTTGGATCTAATAGTCCTCTGGTAAATAGGTCTCCTTTATTTTTACTACCATAGCCTTCCAATTGACTATGGGCTTCTTTCCTTCATTCTCTTTCTCCTCTTGCAAAAACTTCCACCACATAAGTGCATGCCCTTTCAATCTTGACTTTTCCATCCTTTCCTTTTAAGCTTCTATTATCCCTTAACATTCAAAATGGTTTTCAATACTCTCAATCCATTCTAGGACCACTTTTTCATCCATCTTCCCATAGAATAGTGAAATATTCTCAAGACTCTTTCCTCCAAATTCTTTGAGGGCCTTAAGAAATGGTTCTTGTTCACCAAGTGGACGATTAGGTTTACATATCTCATCTCCCAAATATACCTTCTTCTTGCCTTTACTAGTGTTGGTATCTTCATCTTCCTTTGCCAAGGCTACCTCTTCCATTTCCTTCAATTTATATTTCATCTCTTCTATATCCTTATCTAGAAACCTAGTTTTCTCCTCCATGATCTTCTTTTTCTCATCTACCTCTTTAGTAATTTCCACATTGGTTACCATCTTTTTAGGCCCACTTGATTTAGTAGGATACATCATACCACCACAAGCCTTAATCTTATAGCTCTAATAACACATTGATGGGGAGCTTCTTCAGTTAGAGCCTTTTTTCTCTACCAAGGCTACTTCTTAGCCTTCTTATGGTCTCTTCTCTAACCCTAAACTAGAGGACTCTCTCATAATCCCCTTTCACCAAGAAACTCTCCACTCAATTCAAGTTTCACTCCTCTAACTTCTGAAACCCTATTTGTGCATCGTTTGCCTAAGCCAAAACTCCACCAAATACCACCAATAGGTTAAAATCAAGTTTTAACCTTCCTTTTCAGGTTCTTGACACATTCCATGTCATTCTACATCATATTGCTAAGTTTCATACACCCACAATCTAATATTTCTCTATTTTTCCTTGTATCCCTAAGATCCCCTATTACAATTGACCTAGACTCAAATATTTTCTAGCTCTTACGTCTCCATGGTGTCTGTACAGTATGTTTTCATAAAACCCCTATTTTGAGGGTTTCAAGAGCAATGATAGAAAATCACCTTAAAATGGTCTAGACTTTGCATCAAACCTTCTCCTCTAGTTTTTGTACACTTAAAACCCTACTCCACTATTTCCGATTCAACATTCTCACATGTCAATCCACTGTTTATGTCAAAACTTCCTTGCAAGCATCTCTCTGTCTTGCTAAGCTTTCACTTGCTTTCCTAAGGCTCACTTGTAAAAATAGTTAACTAATTCCCACAACCTCCAAAAAAAGTATTTAAATAGTGTACAAAATCCACTACTTTATTCCCAAAGGCCATAGTGGGAATTCAAGCCTTAGCCATTTTAGTGTTGTCTGCTTAAAACCAACTAGTAGGAAACCAAAAACTAACTAATTTTTAGAACTTGTTAAAATGGATTCAAAATTCTCACATGAAATGCTACAAAATTCCTACATTTAATCAAGAAACTATTCCATTCAAAATAGCAAGAAAATCAATGCAAGAAAACAAGCTTTCAATGCAAAATTTCATTTCCTATTAGCAACTTCTTGTTAACTCTTGAATTGTCTATACATCCACATAACGAACCCTTAGAAATAAATTGGATGATGCTTATATATAATTTCCCAAACCAGTCATACCCTTGCATTGGGTTACAAACACCCATCTTTCCTTTTCCTGGAAAAGTGCAAAAATTGCCTTTGCAACTCTGCAAAAATTACAAAGTTGTCAATGAGCAATTTGACAACTTTTGACAATTTTGCATTTTAGGCCTCCAAACCTATCCAATTTGGTTTCACTCATCACAAAATTATCCTAAAACAACTGAGAACCCTTCCTAACCAATTATTTCCCTATTTTAGGCATTTTTCCATATTTTTCCCTTTAGAGAAATTTTGAGCAATTTTAGGCTTAACAGGACCTAATTGCTTAAAACAAGACTCAAACCTAACTCCTAATTAACCACACCTTATAAACCTATGTTGGAACTTTATACTTCTTTCTTATTCACTAAATGGTTTACTAGACCATTTACAAGCCAAAATTGTCTTAGGGATTTTCCCTTCCCCTAGGTGCAACAATAGATTTGAGAAGGTGTCAGGTTCAAATCCATGGACGAGGCATCTTACAAAGATTATATTTCCAGATATATATGTGGATGTGGATTTTTTGAAAGCCCTAATAAAGTCATATAATCTTGTGACCAAATCTTTTCATAGGCATTACAAAATTATAATGCACACAATCGACCATTCTTGATTCATTGAAGCTTTTGGGCTTGAGGGTAAAATGAGTGTGCCAATTAGTATAGATGAATTTTAGAAGAATTTTGAGAATAGTAAGAGATTATACACTATAAATTTGATGATCCGCCATATCTCCTACAACCTCAAGGAAAAGGGAGATATTCCAAAAAATGTGTACAAGATGCTTCCTCTAAGCAACTTCAAAAACTACTTCTAGAAGACAATTTATGGTATGCATAAAGAATTGGGAAGTGATGGTTCAAAGGTGGTATTTGGATAAATATAGATTATTTCCTTGGATTTACAAGAAACCTTTCATAACTTAGAGTATGATTATGTAGGGTATATCATTGTAAATATGCGAGAAAAAATTGAGGCATCTTAGAAAGGAGACCTAGGGAATTTCAAGTTCCTCCATTATTCATTGTTGATGCATCTAATATTATATTACAATGTTGGATACCTCAGCCCAAATTTTATTGACCAGACATTAGATGAGGATGGAGCTCTACTTGTATGATTAAGGACATGAGTATGGGATAGGCATTACCATTACTTTGATTCTTTGTCATTTTTAAATAATTTCAGCGTTGTGATAATGAAAATGTTAAACCATAACTTAATTAGAGCCTCTAAGATCATGAAAAGATTAATGAGGCCATCCCTTTTACCTGATATTATAAAACTTGACCACAATTGGGGTGATGTATTTTTATTCAAAGATTTTTTAGTCTCCAGAGTTTATGCTTGTCCTTAGCCTACCCTTGTACTACCAAAATTTATTCCTCCAAGGGTAGCTATAATTGAGTTTATATGGAAATTAATTTTGATGGATAGAGAATACCTAGGCCCCAAGTTACATAAGGGAACATTCTTGTGTAGGTGCTTTGGGATAGGGGATTTTTCAATTGGAAAGGAATGTCTTCATAAAATTAATGAATATTTGAGGTACTATAATCTATCCACTATGCCTTATAGAATTTATGATCTTGAGGGTTTTTTTAAGCATACTCTAAAGGAAATTAGAAATTACACATTTCCAAATAACAAGGAGTTTCCACATGATAATTTGATTTAAAAACATAGTAGTTGAGGGAGAGGCTGATGAAATATTAAGAAAGTATGAAGACATATTGAGGGTAGAGAATGATCTAAAGAGGATAGACCTAGATTTCATGGTTTTTTATCTAGAAGTATCATATCCTAATAGACTCTATAAGATACTTGAAAATTATTCCCATATCATGTCACAAATGCCACAAGAGCCTAAGGGTGAAGAGAGGAGAGTGGATCCTGATTCCTCAAAGTTGGATGTTGTCCTAGAAGTGACACAAGAAGATCTTGAAACTTCTACATGGGTGGAAAAGTGACACAAGAGATAGAGGGTTATCTAGATGCCTAAGAAAGTAAAGGAGAGAACAATATAGTTAATACTAAGCAAGACCAATATTTTGCCAACATGAGGCAAAATTAGAGCTTGTGCAAATAGATGTATGGGTACCAACTTAGGTATCTTCCTTTACTGGATCTTATTATTATATTATATTCATTGATGATGCAACTAGAAAAGTATGGGTTTATTCCCTTAGATAGAAATTTGATGAATTTCAAACTTTTAAAAAATAGAAATGCTTGGTTGAGAATGAGACTAGTAAAATATTAAAATGTCTTAGATCTTATAATGGTGGTGAGTATTTCAGCAATAAATTTGAAGATTATTATTCAACTAATCATATTTGTAGGAAGAAAACTATTCCAAGGACTCCACAAGAAAATAGAGTTGTTGAATACATGAAAAAGACAATAATGGAACATACAAGGAGCATGAGGTTGCATGTTGGGATGCCCTTAAGCATGTGGGTTGAGGATGTCAATATTGTTGTATATTTGATCAATAGATGTCCCTCTACTCCTTTGGGCTATAGTATTCCAAAGGAAACATAAACTAGTAAGAAAGTGAGTTATTCTTTTCTCATAACCTTTGGTTCTAAAGCTTGTGCACATATAGATTCTGAGAATAGAACAAAGTTGAAGCCAAGTCAAAGAAATGTGTATTTTTTGGATATGATATTGATGAATTTGGCTATAGACTTTGGGATTTTGAAATCATAAAATTGAAACAAGTAGGGATGCCATATTCAATGAGAAAGTGTTATGCAAAGATATGCATCATGAGAAGAAAGAAAATAATTATTTACTATTGGATGATACTCAAGAATGATGTTTCAATAGCCTCTGATGCTTCACAATAACCATAACAACAAATACCACACACCTCAATGAATGTTAGATGATCAACAAGGCTAAGTAGACCTCCTAGAAGATCTTCTCCCTCTTTGTATTCTATTTTATTAATATTTGTTGGTGAACTTGAATGTTATGATGAAGCTATGCAAGTAGATACCAAGATTTAGCAAAAGTCAACAATGATAGAAGAAATGGACTCCTTACTGAAAAATAAGATTTGGGATTTATGTAAGTTTCTTGCAGGTAAAAGGAATTCATAGAATTAATTGGTTTATATGTTGAAAGAAGATGATGGAGGAAAGAAAATATTTAAAGATAGGTTAGTTGTAAAAGAATTTGCATAGAAAAGGGGAATTGATTTTGATGAGATAATTTCTCTAGTTGTTAAAATAACTTCTATTTGTACTATTTTATGTATTGTGGCTTCTGAAGATTTACAATTAGAGAAGCTTGATGTTAAAAAAAAATTTCTTCATGGTGGTTTGGATGAAGAGATACATATGGCACAACCATAGGGATTTAAGGTCAAAGGTACAAAGAATTTAGTGTGAAAATTGAAGAAAAGTCAATATAGATTGAAGCAAACACCTCGACAATGGTATCTTAATTTTGATAATTTTATGCATAAGCATGGATACACTAGGTGTCATTTAGATTAGTGGGTTTATTTTAAGAGGTTGGATGATGACAAGTCTATTATTTTGTGTTTATATGTTGATGATATTCTTGTAGTTGGGTCTAACATGGATCACATTAAGGAATTAAAACAATAGTTAGCACATTCATTTGCTATGAAGGATTTGGAAAAAGAAAAAGAAATCCTTGGTATGAAAATTTTCTGAGAAGGGAAGAATATAAAATTGACGTTATCTCAGGCTGATTATATTGAGAAGTTGTTGTAACATTTCTCTATGGAGAATGCCAAAGATGTCAGCACACCTTTTCTTGGTCATTTAAAATTGACTAAGGAAATGTATCCAAAGACATAAGAAGAGGAGGATAAGATGTCTTAGGTACTTTATGCTTCAGTTGTAGGGATTTTGATGTATGCCATGGTATACAGTAGGCTAGATATTGCACATGCACTAGGAGTTATTAGTAGGTATATGAGTCATCTTGGGATTGAGCATTGGAATGTAGTCAAATGGATTCTTAGATGTTTAAGAGGAACATCTAGTAAATGTTTACATTTTGGGGGCTCTACTACTGATTTATAAGGTTATGTTGACTCATATTTGGCAGGGGATATTGATACAAGGCAAAGTACGAGAAAAGATATGTATTTACTAGTAAAGGTAGAGTATGTTGATGCTATAAATTTAGCCAAGGAGATGATATGGCTTCAATTCTTCATGGAAGAATTGAGACACCCATAGAGAAATAATTATTTATTTACATATAGCCATAGTTTCATTCATCTTGTGAATATTTATATTCTATATTCATAGAAAAAGCACATACAATTGTGGTACCATTTCATTCAATTAGTTTTGGATGATGGACTATTAAAGATAGAAAAGATACATACATATATGTTTACAAAGGTAGTGACAAGGGAAAAGTTGAACTCCTCTTCAACTTTGGTTGGTCTTTTAGATTGAACATAATAAAAGAATAACAGAGTCTAGGGTTTTTTACATTCTAGTGGGAGCTACAAGGTTAGGATGTTATAACTAGTCTTCAAGTAGGAGGTTATTGTTGTGGAGTTTGATCAGTCTTTATTGATTTCAGATTGGTTTTGACAAGTGAGTGTCAACACATTTAAGCCATTTACTTAGTTCATGCTAAACTAGTAATACATGTCAAGCACAACTTGTAAATGTTAGACCATGTCAAGTTGCGATGAGTGTTGAGTCACTTGAGTGCCAAGCAGATAAACCAAGCTGAGTGATTCAAGTGCTAAGTAAATAGTGGATGTTGAGTAGTTCAGGTGTCAAGTCTAAAGCATAAATACAATGTATGTCAAGCATCAGAGACTTCATATGTCAAGTGACACAATTTGGACATATTTGTTTGTAATGGCACAAACAACTATGTAAACCATTTCTAAGCTAACTTAAGGATAGATTTTGATCTCTTGGAGATAAGGACGAATCTATATGTGGATTTCTTGTGTAATTACATGTAGTCAATCAAAAAATGGGAAGGTTTAAGTAGCAAAATGGATGAATCTCAGCCATAGATTCACACCTAACCCTAAGACACAAGAGTGTTCTTAAGGATGACGAAGCCCTAAACTATTAACAATGAGTGGATAGTAAATAAGGGGTGAATGATTGAATTGGAAGAGCAAACAAAATAGTTTGTAGAGCATTCAAGGTGGCTTAGAAGTAAGAATGAATTGCAAGATCAGTTAGAGAAAGATAGAGGATAGAGAAGGATATAACATTGATACATTAAATCACGAAGGATCAATTAGAGATTGTGTAGAGGTGATCTATTATCAAGCAAGCAAGTGCCACCCATAGGATCTATGCTAAGACATTTTAATAGGTGATTTTAGTTAAATCTCTTAACAAACTAGTCCTCACAGGCTGTATGAAATCATTTAATAGGGTGTTTACTTAATTGTAAGTTGAAGTCCTCTAACGAGGCACACTTCTAACAGGGTTTTGAAATCCTCTAACAAGGTGGGACTTAACAATCTTTGTAAGCCTTTAACAAGCTAGGCCTTTTGTAGGGTAGATCATGATTCATGGTCAAACCATTGTAACCTTAATTGGATACACTTTGTTGCTACAGTAGTGAAGATTTGTATGTGTCATCCCCACCCAAGTTTTACCTTCTCACTTAAAGGGTTTCTGGGTAATCATATCTGGTTTTATGTGTGTGTTTGATTACATGTTTATATAATTGATGCGTATGCTTTATATTTTATTTTAGTATATTAATGCATGCAATGTATGAATGGTGAAAGTTTTATGGGTCCAAGTTTAAACTCTTGATTCAACCCCCCCCCCCCCACCAGAAGTCTACTTTGTTCCCACTTGTAATTCCAACAATTAGTATCAGAGCCAAGTTCTCTGAAAGAGAAGTTATGCAGTTTAGAGGAAAGATCTTGAAGTGGAAGTATACAAGCTGAGAAAAACTATTGAGAACTAGGAGACTAAAATACATCTCATTCTACATCAGCTAAATGAGGCAAGCAAGGAACTAGAAAAATCCTTGAAGAGAAGGAAAGAGATTGCTATTGTAGAGAATGACACACCAAGCTATTTCAGATGGTAACTTCAATGAATTTGATGTAGTAGTTGTAGATCTAATGGAAAAGAATAGAATCCAAGCTGAGGAAATCAGAAATCTCAAGCTAGAGCAAGAATCACAAGCTATACTACCATGTCAGGTGACTAAAAAAAAGAAGAAAGCCATGATTATAGAAGACAAAAGAATTCTGGAAAATAGATTGAAAGAAAAGACAACAGAGCTAACCAAGATCTCCAACATGCAATTGGATACTCTAAGTCAAATGATTAATGCCAACTATGAATTGAATGTCAAGGACATTGAGATAACCACATTGAAGTTGTAGAATGAACAATTGCAGAATGACCTAAAAATAGAAAAGAATTTTGTTGAAATTCTCAACAAGCCAAATAAAGCCATCAAATACTTTGAGAAATTATTGAGATCCCCTAGATCCAAAAAAGATGTATTAGGATTGGGCTACACAAGCACTGAAGAAAGAGAATCAACCAAAGCTGCTAAAGATGTTAGAAATTCTTTAGAATAACTGAGTTTTGGGGGGGGGGGGGGGGGCAGCGAGGGGGAGCGTGAATAAGTTATTCAAGGTCCAAATGTCCTATTGAAGCTTTTCACTAAGTATAGTGAGCCCATTCAATCATTTATTTATCCAAGCTTTAACTTTTCTAACTTGCAAGTTATTGTAAATCAACATGCAAGCATAACATAGAAGAAATCAACACATAACACAGTGATTTATGTGGAAACCCAATTTGGAAAAAACCACCAGTAACATGCTACTCAATTTCTACTCTTCTGAAGTGATGCCCTGTGAAATGCCTGCCTTGTTAAAGGCTTACAACACACTATCAAATGTGACCTTGTTAGAGGATTTAACCACCCTGTTAGAAGTGGCCCTAGTTAAAGGACTTCAGAATATTCACTTGGAATGCCACCCTGTTAAAGGATTTACAAATAGCTATTAAACTAGCCTTAAGTCCATAGAATTTTCAGATCTAACACAATTTCTAGAGAGTATTAGAAAATCTTTGACCTAACTACAACATACAACTTATCTTGAAGATCTCAAATCACTTCTCAGCTCATACCATTGCCTGGCCTTCAATCTCTGCAACTCTGATAGCTTGCCCACCTTTCAAGCTTAGTCTCCTTGAGTCTCCATGCTCAATGTACTAGTGTAATCATCTCTTCATGATCACTTATAAAAGTAGAGCCTCTATGCTCTTCCTTCTCCTAGATGTCTTCTCCTTGAAACCCTTCAAACCACTTCATAAATTTGGTTCTTTGGCAACAACAGTATCAGCAGCATTTGCTTCTTGGTCTATGACTTCTTAAATAGAAGTCTTGGACTCCTTTTCCCACTCAATTCTTCCATTCTTTAATTTCAATTCATATGGATTAGTTAGGATTCATTATATCTAACCCATATTTTGTTTCCTCAAGAAACTTCTTGAATAATCCTTTAGAATTCACCCAAAGACAGTTTACATAGAATTTTATGCCACCAGCTCATCATCCTTATTTCCAACTTGTTCACAAAATTCAAGGTAACCACTTTATTAGCTCAAATTTGGTGAATCTTTGTCATTTAAAATAATGTAGCAGCTTGGCACTATTGAAATATTGATGCTCGGCACATACTGTGTTACTTAGCATCAACTATGTTTTTTCTGATGCTCAGCACCTGAAGATCACTTGGCACCAACTAGAATTTTTTGATGCTCAACACCTAATCTTCACTTGGTACCCGAAGATCACTTGGCACACACTAGAATTTACTGTTACTCAGCTCCAATTGAGAATTTACTCGACTTCAACTAAATTGTTTAGCACCCACTAATGATTTTATTTTAAGCTTTGCAATCAACCTTGTTACAGCTTCTTCCTTAATTTTTTCTGTGTGACCAACCTCTGTATCTTTGAGTATGCTATCAATACATCATTTAACCATTTTCTTAACTGATCCTTGCACTTAATTACAACATCATAACTCAACATTTCCCTTAGGTGCTCTTGTTACATCTTGTTGATCAAATCCTCTTCATCAATCAACTAAGTGATAGTACTTGGTGTAATACCTCAAAATTGGCTCATTTCCATCTCAACCAATTCTGGTCTATTTCTGATAATTTCTAAGTCCTATTGTAATAGGCAATTCTCATTCTGCTACTCGCTACTTGACTTAATTGTCAGCTGCAGAAAACCCAAATCTGCATTCATCATACTCTTTATTTAATTCTTATAGTACGTACTCATATTAGTCGCATTAAACCTATTTGATTTAATTATAATTTAATTATTAAGTATTTATACTTTAATTAAATTAAATTATATCCTAAGGCTAATGTACTATGGAATTAAATTTATTTAATTTAATAAATGTGCCTATTTTAATTAATTAAATAAAATTATTTAATTAAATGGAGAAAGCTATTTCTAATTAATTAAATGAAGTTATTTAATTAAATGGGAAGTCATTCCTAATTAATTAAATGAAGTTATTTAATTAAATGGGAAAAGCATCTTTAATTAATTAAATAATATTATTTAATTAAATGAAAAAGGTAATTATGAGAGCATATCTCATTTTATTAAATTAAATATCTCAACAAAATCTCTCTTCAGTTCAAAAAGGAAATTCTCAGTTCACTGTGAATAAAAAAAGGAACTAAATCAGTTAACTCCTTACTTTTCTCAAATTAAATCAATTAACTCCCTTTAATTTGGGAATCTTCCTTTATGATTGAACTTCATCTTCAATCCTAGCCGTTGATTGAAATTGATCTCAACCGTTGATGGATTCCAGGGAAGTCTATTTAAGAGACCCTCCTCTCTTCATTTCAAGGAGGATGAATTGATTTGCTATCGAATTGCTATTGAAATTCATGCTCACATTTACTTACGTTTCTTGCATACATTCTCATTCTTAGTTTAATCTCATTTTAGTTTAATCATGCATATGCTTAATCTAGTTTGCTTTATTTGTTCTTAAATTATATTGCATCTTTCATTCTAGATTAATCTGCATACTCATTCTTAGCTTAATTTCATTGTCAAATCCTTCATTCTTAGAGGGTCTGGTTGCCTACACCTGGATTCTGAGGATATTAACAGGCAAAATCTCTTTAGATAGAAGGCAACAGGTCGCTTTGCAGGTCGATTTTCAGATGAACAATCCAATGTTCATTCCGAGATGAATCCGCATGCAATGACTATGTTGAAGTGTGTGTGTTAGCATAGGCCACATTTTCACATATACATTTCTGGCGCCCACCGTGGGGCTAAGAAATCAATTTTCTAGCCTCATTCTTTTTGTTTTGCATTTTAGTTTTTTATTTATATCTTGTTTTGCAGATTTGTCTTGTTGTAGGTTTGAAGACATTTCGAGAAGGCATCCAACAATGATGAGAAAATGAGCATTTGAGAAACCTCTTCCTCTTCTCCTTTTAATCTTCTTCTATTTCTCTTCTTCTTCTTCTTCTTTTTCTTCCTTCTCATGTTCTAAAGTATTAAAAAAAAACAAAAAAGTCTTGGGGTTCTTGAAATATTTGATCATATCCTTCAAATGGTTCATTATTTCAATCTGAAATTTTTATTGCATATTTGACATGCAATCTGTAGTTTACAGTAAAAATTTCGGATTTATCTGATCAAAAATGAATTTTTATTTTATGTGTTTTCATAAAAAAATTATTTTGCAAGTCAAATAATTGAATTTAAATCCAAAAATTTTATTGTACATTTTAAAAATTCTGCACAATTTACAGTAAACATTTTGGATTTGTTTGAGCAAAAACAGATTTTTTATAATTTTTTTATGTATTTTCATAAAAAAATTAATTCTTGACATAAATCAAAGAATTTCAATCCAAAAATTTTATTGAATGTTTTTGAGGCTTTCTTTAGACTACAATAAAATTTTCATATTTTTTGGATCAGAATTCTATTTTTAATAATTTTTTTATGTGTTTTCATAAAAAAAAATTATTAACTCATGATGCAAATCTTGGAATTTTAATCAATAATTTTTATTGCAGGTTTTTTATTTGGAAAACAGCAAGGAAGAAAAAAAGGCCATCCAAATATGACAAAAGAAAGCAAAAAATAAAAATAAAAATGCATCTCGCTTTTGCTAGCTTCGAAAATAGCACAAGAATTGCTAAAAACAGGTAAAACATCTACTAAGTGCGTTGCGAGGATTACCAGGTAATTCTCTTTAACTGATAACACTTCATTTGGATCTAAAACGAACATCTCTTGTGTCAAGCTTGTGTGTATTTCCTTCCATGTTTTCATTTTACAACACATGCATAATTTGATACTAGGTTGTGATCTCTATTAGTTTCATCTAGCAGGCTTGGTTATTAGTGATAGATCTAATTAGCTATCTTGGGCTATTGGACTTGCTAATCCACCAGCCCCTCGTTCCACCCTATGGTTGCAAGATCAGCACCACGTTAAAGGGGATGGGTCTACAGGAAAGAAGCGTTAAATGCTCCACAAGACAACCCTTTTGTGCTTTCTAGAACTCACTAGTTTTTGAGTTGTGGACTCATTTTGGCTTGTGTGAGGGGTTAAATGTTCCACATCTTTGGACTCACCTCACATTAGTTAAAGCGTTAAGTGTACCACCTTGTGCTTTTTGATTGCTTTTGGATAGATTTTCTTTCGAAAATTAACATCTGTACACACATAGTAATTAAGCCCCCATGAACACTATTTGTGGATCTTGAGGGAGTGGGTTCCTAGTGAAACTCCTCTCTAAGATGGATTCCTTGTAGGTGGGGAGGATACTTTGAGCATCATACAGATAGATGAATCTTCAACTTTTTGATTAAGGCATCCTTTCTCTGGAGAGGTTGATAGATCACTGGGAGTTGATATCATAGATCTTTAAGAGATACTCTTAGTTTAGCATGTCGGATTAATCTATCTACTTTGATTGGGCTAAAGGTGAAAAGGTGTCAAAACCTTGAATCTAGAAGCTAAGTCCCCTTGTGGTATACTATTGTGAGTCGGTCACCTTTAGAGAGGGTTAACTGTAGCAGATAATCCCTCTACAGGGAAAACTGCGTTGACAGAACCTCAAGTGGTAATAGCCATTTTCGCCATGGTAGTGACAACCGCTATATAAATATCCTTGTGGAATAAATATACATGGGTGTGGTTCATTGTAGGTTGTCAGATCTCCCTAGTAGCTCTTGAAGATTAAGTTCTCAGACTGTGTCAAAACCTCGGTGCGCCGAGATTGGAGGTCACCCCTATGAGTCATAAAAGTTGCAAAGTCAAACCATTACTAAAAACCTTAGAGAGGCCAACTTTTATTTTCTAGGGATGTATGCGTGATTGCAAAACTCTTTGAAAACATACACAATTAGCTCTCTTAAGAATTAGCACGTACTAAGTCACTTGATTGTTCATGCGCAAGGTTGCTTTTGCCCTTGCTCATTGTTTTCAAACATGCTTGATATCACCTGCTTGCTGTTCTACATGCCTGTTTATCTGCTTGCTTACTAAAACGATCAAATTTGCTATCTGTTAAATTGAACTTGTCTCGAAAATCTTCCCAATCTGTCTAAAAAGTCCAAAAATCTTGCCAAAATCAATCGCTGTTCTAAAATTGATCTGCTTTCTCACACGAAAACTTTTTTAGCCTCGCACAAAATCATTTGGTCCTCGCGCAAAATCATTTTGTCCTCGCATGAAATTAAAAACTGTCACTAAACTTCGCGCGAGACAGAAACTTCTTCGCGCAACTTATAAAACTTCTTTGTGCGATCTACGAAACTTCTTCGCGCAGCCTATAAAGGTTTTTCGTGCGAAATCTTGTGTCAACATTTCCACTTTTGGTCTAATCTAGCTATCTGCGATCTGCATGCTACCCTTTTCTATGTCCTTTTATCGCTCTTTGTCTGCAAACAGTCTCAAATAGTGGCATCTTGCTTAGCTAATGACTTGCAATCCATACTTTAACTAGTCTTGTCTCTCAGTTATCTTGCTCTTGTCCTTTAGTGCTTGTTGTACTCTGTGTCATGATAGTCATAATCTTTGGCTATTCTAGCCTTCAAATCAGACTATTCATACCTTAGTATATTGCACTCTTATCTTGCTTTTCTGAGACTACATTCTAGTGTGGTCCTTGTCTAAGCTATTGCTTCTTGTCATTGTTTATGACTGTGGCAACTTGACTTATGTTCTAAAACTTGGCTGTCAATACTTGAAACATAGTACATCAAAATGGCTAACAACAAATGTGCTAAATCCAATATTCCTAGTGAGGAAGAAGGGATTCTTATTGCAAACATGAAGCAACAAATCCAATCAATGAATTCTCAACTTCAAAGACTAAAAGAAGAGGAAAACGCATCATCAAACAAATTCTCCTTGAGAGAAATTTTCCCTTCCTCCTATGATAACCAAAAATCAAATTTTTGTGATCTTGAATCCAAGATATCTAAGAATACTTTAGAAACACCCAAGAAATCTAGAAATATCTTTGAAGAAAAACCTTGGGAATCTAAACCAAAGCATGATTTCACCCCTTTGGGAAGATCTTATGAATCAACTTCGGAAGAACTTCTTCAAAAGAAACTCATTGTGTTACCTAAGGTCACTTTTGCAAGAGTTTCCTTTATGAGTAACTATTGTGCCTATCATAGACATAATTTACATAAAACTTCACATTGTAAGGAGCTAAAAAATGAGATCCAAGATCTCTTTGACAATGGCATAATTCAAAAATCTAAGCTCTCAGCTACTATAGATTCTACTCTCAAGAAGGATCAACATCATGAAACCATGTCTAGCAATGGTTCGAATGCAACTTCTACTTCCTCCAACATACATCCACCTTCTAAATTGTCCAATCTTTCCAACACATATTCACCAAAAGAACTCACTACTCCCCCAATTGATTATGTGTACCCTCAAGGACTACCTTTAAAGGAAACTCAAGCTAATCTTAACTTAGCTGCAAACCTCTCCCATACTACACAAAGCAAAGATCCAAAACCTCCATGTGTTGCTCCTCCTATTATCCCCAATCCAACTATTGCTCCATTGTTCTTTCAAGATCCTATTATGGAGACTCTAGAAATATATTCGAATACAGATTTAGATACTCCCTTATCCTTGGATTTGGTTTCATGTCAAGAGGACCACTTAAATGATGAAGAAACAAGTGGTGATCAAGACCAATATTCCTTAATCCCCTTTCAAGTCTTCCAAGATCTTGTGCCTCCATCTCAAGAGCAACATAGTCCTCCATCTCCCATGTCATGCACCTCTACTAAGCAAGATCAAGATGTTCCTTCCACCATCCTTAAGGAGATTACAAAAGACCAAGAGAAGGATAATTTTCCTATGTTACCCAAAATTCCTTTTGAAGAGAAAAGTGTTCCCTCGCTCTCTTATTCTACCTCGCTACATTCACTTCAAAACTATGCTCAAGCTTTAAATACTCCTGTCAAAGGTATTGCTCCTATAACAGCTACTCATAAATCTATTGATGGCTTTGGTCATATTGCTCACTCTAAAGATGTTGATATCCATACTCATGCTCGATTCACATCTTCTAAATCTATCCTTGGTCCCTACCCTTCTAAGCTAAAAAATTCAAGTCTTCCATCCATATTGGGACCTTATGTTCCTCTATCTCCTACTTCCATGCTCAACTCATTACATGTTCCTCCTACCCTACCCCAAGATCAACAAAGATACACATACTTGAACTCTTCATGTTCACCTTTCCATCTAAACCAATCATATTTGCCTCATTCATCCACAAGCCCCAAGTCCTTTGGAAGTAATTTGGATGATCAGCTCAAACAAAAATGCATGAATCCATCCTCAAAAGTTCACTATGTCTCCTCTAATCGACATGTGAATGTCAAGAAGGAAAATACAAAAAAGAGACCGCAAAGGTCCACTATTCAAAGAGCTCAACCAAAGAAAGTATGGGTTCTTAAATCCGTTATTGAAGAAATGTGTTCCAAAGCATCTAATGAAAAATCAAAAGCTATATGGATTCCCAAGTCTCTTTTGAAGGACTTGAATATTGAAAAAAATCAAAGTTGACATTCAAGCTTCCAAAGGCTTTCACTCCATCTCCTTTCCAACATCTTCCTAAAAAGGTTTCAAAACCTTCTACTCCACCCCTCTCCAAAATGGCTTTTCTACCTCATATATCTAAGCCTCAATCTATTTCATCCATATTTCCTCCATCATTCCACTACCCTTCAAGGCGTGTGTCAATGTTGATCTTGCCTAATATCTCATCCACCCTCATGAGATTCTCTAAATCTTATGCCTGCTTGCCATTGTTGCTTGTTTCAATCTTCCAAAACCAACAACCTTATCCTCCATCTACCTCTCATTTTTCTATCATTTCCCTTCCATTACCTTATCAGCATCTTTGAGTGTACCTTAATATGGCCTTGGCTTATCATAACTTATCTTTCTTATAGGAGCACTATTCAAATTGAAGAAGGCTTGAATTCTTTCCAAAAACTCTAAAAAGCCAAAAAGAAAAAAAAAAAAAAAAAAAAAAAAATGTGCCTCGGTGAAAACTTGGAAATAGGCACCTTGGTATCAAAAGTAAAGATAAATAAATCCATCCTATGGTGAAAACCACTTTTTGTGGTGCCTTGGATAAGTACCATGATGAAAACTTGGTAAACAGGCATCATGCATAATTCTTCCATCCATGACATCCTATCATGGTCTTGCTTATCTTTTAGATGTCCTCGTCTCAAGTCACTCACTCATAACCTCCATAACAAACTTTTCTATCCTATTCAGTTAACCCTTTGGTCTTGATCAATGAAAGAAAGAAGAAAACTCAATTCTTAGCAATCTCTTGACATGGTCATTTTCTTGGATTACTTACGTGACATCCTTCATTACACCATGAGCTCATATCTTTATATCCTTTTCCCTAGCTTGGGTAATCTTGTGAAGGCTTTCCTTGAGGGTAAAATTCACCACTTCATACTCCTTGCCTATCCATCTCCGCTTGTCCACTCACTTGCTACTACATATTTTCCTACACCTTGCTAGACACTGGAACAAAATCAAGGTAATCCTTCTTGAGAGCTAGTAATCTCTGAAAAAGTTCTAAAATTTTGCAAAAACTCTAAAAATTAGAAAAAGTCCTAAAAAAAAATTGTTACCCTGGTAAAAACCTAGCAATAGGCGCCTTCGTAACACCAAAAAAAGTGAAAAATCTCAAAAATACAAAAAAAAAAAAAAAAAGAAAAACAAAAAAACAAAAAAAATTGAAAAAAGAGAAAACTTGCCAAGAAGGTAAAAACCTAGTAAACAGGCACCTCTTGTTCCCAATGCCTCACCTTGCAGTGCATCTTTTGGCTATTCTGTATAGTCACTTTCATGCTTTCACTTTTCTACTTTTCCTACTTTCTGCTCATGTATCCATGGATTGAGTCTTGTCATAGCTCGGGGGCATTCCCCCTTTAGTTTCACTACTTTCGAGATTCTCATAGAATCTCCTTCCCGACAGTCACCAGTGGTCCTCACTGTATCTGCCTACTATCGCCAGTGTCACTCTTTTTGAGATTCTCCTCATAGAATCTCCTATGCGACAGTCACCAGTGGTCCTCGCTGTGTCTGCCTACTGTCACCAGTGTCACTCTTTTCGAGATTCTCCTCATAGAATCTCCTACGCAATAGTCACCAGTGGTCCTCACTGTGTCTACCTACTGCCGCCAGTGTCACTCTTTTCGAGATTCTCCTCATAGAATCTCCTACACGACAGTCACCAGTGGTCCTCACTATGTCTGCCTACTGTCACCAGTGTCACTCTTTTTGAGATTCTCCTCATAGAATCTCTTCCATAACGGTCACCAGTTGTTTCAGTTGTGTCTGCCTACCATTGCTCAGGTCATGTCTCAAGATTCCTTTATGGAAGATCTCTTTTGTGTCAGTCACCAATCATCTTGGCTATGTCTGTCTACTATTGCTTAGTCCTTCTTAAGTTCTTCATCATGAAGATTCCTCTTTGACCTCAGTCACCAATCATTTTGACTGCGTCTGCCTACTTTTGTTACCCTACTAAAGAGATTTCTTTCAAATGTATTTTGGACATTAGCACTTGACATCAATCCCAAAACATTGAACTCAAAATTGATATACTTGTTTGGATATGCTGAGCATTTTCTTTGTTTTCTTTTCTTTGCTTTATCATATCTCCTCGAGCAACTCGATGATGTCATCTTCGACTAGAGAAGTAATGACTTTCTGTTTGCAGTTTAGTTCCAATAAGTTGATCTGCTCCTATAAGAGGGGTGTCCACTATAAGAGCCTCCATCTCGTATTGGATGGTCGTGTGTACCTCGACTCCTTTTATACAGATACGTCAATGACATTGGTTCTTCTCCTTGTTTGTTTGAGTGAACTCTTCATGCTATAGTACATACTAATACTTGTCCTATTAAGTGAACGTACGGGTCGCTGCAAGTATATCTAGCATACTTCTGTCTCAAGTTATGAATGCAAGGGTCGTTGCAGACAAAATGAATACTAAATACTTAGCATAAGAGGAATCTCCCATGTGTTTGGTGTGCCTATCATGCAAGCAACATTTAGGTCATCCTAGCATTTATTCTCTGATGCTTATGTTAACTTGCTACATTAAAAGGGACAAATGTTCTGGTCATTTTGGCTTGTTGTGCCTCGAATGCTTACATTTAATCCCAACAAACCAATAATGTATGTTATATTCATATTTCCATGATTGCAATGTTAGTGGGAATTGTATGACATACGAGCTTTATTTTATATCCAATGATGATAAAACATCGAGGCTTGGTAACCAGATCTAGGGTTGCATTTAACATAGTCTTGTATTACATACTTCACTTGCATAAGATTGCGATTCAATTGCAAATCTACTTTCACCTTCTCTGATGAGGGATTGCTGATCTCTTCAAAGTATCATGTTCTTTCATGAACTGCACAAATGATTGATTAATCACCCTCTTGGCTACTTTGGTTGCTCTTAACCCATTTTTGGGATCAAATTCAAAATCTGACACACTTAAGTGGCTCAAAATGCATTTTAAAATTTTTTGTGCAATCCAAATCTTTCTGATACTTTGCAATTCTTGGAATCTTTTCAACACAAACTTGGTCTTTTGGACCTCGAGATCCTTTTGATCTCTTCATATTTCTTCAGATTATTCTGATCTCTTCATATTTCTTTAGATCGTTCTGATCTCTTTATATTTCTTCAGATCATTTTGATCTCTTTATATTTCTTCAGATCATTCTGATCTCTTCATATTTCTTTAGATCATTTTGATCTCTCCAAATTTCTTTAGATCATTCTCATCTCTTCATATTTCTTCAAGATCGTTCTGATCTCTTTATATTTCTTTTGCTCATTCTAATCTCCTCTATATTCTACTAAACCTTGGATTTCTTCTATATCTTTCATCACTCTCCTTACATCATACTTCTGGTGTGTCATCTTTCAATTTCACTCTCGAGGAGGCATGATGATTACATCATTGAACTAAATTTCAACTCATTTGAATCTTCATTGTTTGGGGCATCTTGTTCCCATTTTATGTCCTAGTCACTTGGGGCATCTTGTTCCCTTCTATCTGCCATCTTTGCCATCTATCTTATCTTTTCATCAATTGATCAACCTTATAACAACACTTCTCAGAGTTCGATGGACAGGTATTGGGACAGTCTAAACCCTGACTTCTAAGGATCAAGCCTCATTCTAGGGATGATTCTACGACTCATGATTGGACCTTGTTATCTTTTATCAATCTTAGGTATCTAGGTGTTCTATCTAGATCCTTGAAGGTTAAGCTTCGTTCTGGAGATAATCTTCTAAATGCTTTCAATCTCAGGTATCTAAGTGTTCTATATGGATCCTTGAAGGTTAAGCTATGTTCTGGAGATAGTCTTCTAAATGCTATTATTCTCAGGTATCTAAGTGTTCTATCTGGATCCTTGAAGGTTAAGCTCCGTTCTAGAGATAATCTTCTAAATGCTATCAATTTTAGGTATCTAGACGTTCTGTCTGGATCCTTAAAGATTACACTTCATTCTGGAGATAGTCTTTTAAATGCTACCGATCTCGGGTATCTAGGTGTTCTATTTGGATCCTTGAAGGTTAAGATCTATTCTGGAGATAATCTTCTAAATGCTATCAATTTTAGATATCTAGATGTCCTGTCTGGATCCTTAAAGATTACGCTTCATTCTGGAGATAGTCTTTTAAATGCTATCAATCTTAGGTATTTAGGTGCTCTACTTGGATTCCTTGGGATTAAGCTCTGTTCTAGAGATAATCCTTAAAAGCTTATCAATTGGTCTCTATGTCATCAACTTTGGAACCAATCTCATCTTCACATCATGCTTTCTGATGATCTTTGAATTAAACATGCTGCTCACACATTCATTCAAAGAGGGGCAAAATGTAATACCTCAAAATTGGCTCATTGCCATCTCAACCAATTCTGGTCTATTTCTGATAATTTCTAAGTCCTATTGTAATAGGCAATTCTCATTCTGCTACTCGCTACTTGACTTAATTGTCAGATGCAGAAAACCCAAATCTGCATTCATCATACTCTTTATTTAATTCTTATAGTACGTACTCATATTAGTTGCATTAAACCTATTTGATTTAATTATAATTTAATTATTAAGTATTTATACTTTAATTAAATTAAATTATATCCTAAGGCTAATGTACTATGGAATTAAATTTATTTAATTTAATAAATGTGCCTATTTTAATTAATTAAATAAAATTATTTAATTAAATGGAGAAAGCTATTTCTAATTAATTAAATGAAGTTATTTAATTAAATGGGAAGTCATTCCTAATTAATTAAATGAAGTTATTTAATTAAATGAGAAAAGCATCTTTAATTAATTAAATAATATTATTTAATTAAATGAAAAAGGTAATTATGAGAGCATATCTCATTTTATTAAATTAAATATCTCAACAAAATCTCTCTTCAGTTCAAAAAGGAAATTCTCAGTTCACTGTGAATAAAAAAAAGAATTAAATCAGTTAACTCCTTACTTTTCTCAAATTAAATCAATTAACTCCCTTTAATTTGGGAATCTTCCTTTATGACTGAACTTCATCTTCAATCCTGACCATTGATTGAAATTGATCTCAACCGTTGATGGATTCCAGGGAAGTCTATTTAAGAGACCCTCCTCTCTTCATTTCAAGGAGGATGAATTGATTTGCTATCGAATTGCTGTTGAAATTCATGCTCACATTTACTTACATTTCTTGCATACATTCTCATTCTTAGTTTAATCTCATTTTAGTTTAATCATGCATATGCTTAATCTAGTTTGCTTTATTTGTTCTTAAATTATATTGCATCTTTCATTCTAGATTAATCTGCATACTCATTCTTAGCTTAATTTCATTGTCAAATCCTTCGTTCTTAGAGGGTCTGGTTGCCTACACCTGGATTCTGAGGATATTAACAGGAAAAATCCCTTTAGATAGAAGGCAACAGGTCACTTTGCAGGTCAATTTTTGGATGAACAATCCAATGTTCATTCCGAGATGAATCCGCATGCAATGACTGTGTTGAAGTGTGTGTGTTAGCATAGGCCACATTTTCACATATACACTTGGATCTTATAAGCAAATGTCATTCCTACAAATAGTAGGTTTGACATAAATGACAAAACAATGATTGAAAATATTATTTTAACAACAAACTTCTTTCTTTACAACAATCTCCCTCTTTGATCTTCAATAATGAGTTTTTCAATAAAATTTCTAACAATCTCCCTCTCTGGCATTGATGGCAAACCAAACTGATCAATCATCAGACTAAACTATTCAACCACAAGCTAACTAGGTTAGAATAGTAAGTCAAATGCCAAAAAGTAAATTGTGACTTCATATTTCCTCCTACTATTCTAATTACTTCATTTCTGCTTCTCCCTCTTGGCTATTGTATCCTTGCTTTTGTTTTTCTCCCTTTGTATTGCTAATCTTCTACTATTCTAATCAACTTCTGATTATGTCTATCAACTTCTCCCTCTATCTTCATTTGATCAATATCTCCCTCATATCTCCCTCATACTTCTAATCACCAGATCATCAGCATGTGATCAATTTCTCACAACTTCTCCTGTTGATAAGTTTCTCACATCTTCTCCCTCTTTGTCAACAATGCCAAAGATATATTAGCATCTTAGTATGCAAGTGTAGCTTTTTTAGGTTCATTCAATTTCTCCCTCTATCACCTTGCTTGTGACTAATTTGGAACTTCAACACCACTACTACTTTAGGCATGAATCCAAAAGTAAGTATCCTCTGCATCAATGTGTAAAATCTTCAACATTTAGCTCATTTGGTGCTAGCAGTCTTGTTTTTGCCTCAAGTTGCCTTAGCTAGGGCTATCACCCCTAACTTACCTCTAGGATACTCAAAAGCATCTTTAGGTAGTACTTTTGTGAAGATGCCAACAATGTATTCCTTTGAGCTAACATATTTTATCTTCACTTGTTTGTCTTCCACCAACTCTCTTACATAGTGGTACTTGATTGTAATGTGCTTGGTTTTTGCATGCATTAAAAGTTTCTTTGATATGTTGATAGCACTTTTATTATCACAATAAAGTATCATAGGCTCAGTTACCTCTTACTTCATACCTTGCAGAAAATGTTTGATCCATACAATATTAGTGCAATTTATAGCAGCTACAACATATTCAGCTTCAGCAATCGACTGTGAGGTATAGCTTTGCTTTTTGGTTGTCCATGTAATCAACCTTTTTCCCAAGAAAAGTTCTCCTCCACTGGTACTTTTCCTATCATCAATGTATTTTCCCAAATTTGCATCAGTGTAAGCTCTTAGTTCAAACTTTTCACTCCTATTGTAGTGCAAGCCAAAGTAATCAATTCCTTTTAGGTACCTCAGTACTCTCTTTACTTCCATTAAGTGATTTTCTCTTAGATTTGCAAAAAATCTTGGGACTATTCCAATAGCTAATGCAATGTTTGGTCTACTATGTACAACATATTTTAGCTTTCCAATCATTGATCTATACAATGTCTAATTTACTTCAACTGATTCATCATTCTTGGATAGCTTATGTCCTATTGCCATTGGTGTGCTAACTAGTTTTGACTCTTCTAATCCAAATTTTTTGAGTATCTCCTTGATATATTTTGATTGGGTCACAATTATACCATGCTTCAATTAATGTACTTGTAATCCAACAAATAATTTGATTTCTCCAAACATTGACATCTCAAATTCATGTTTCATTTGATCAGGAAAATCTTTGCATAGAACATCTTTTTCTCCAAATATTATATCATGAACAAAGATTTCTGATATCAAAATGTCTTTACCTTTTTCAGGTTTGATGTACAATTTTTTGTTGTTATCTATTCTCTCAAATCCTATCTTCACAAGATATTTGTGCAATCTCTCATACCATGCTCTAGGTCCTTGCTTCAATCCATAAAGTGCCTTGTGTAGTTTGTGGACCATGTCCTTGTTCTTCTCATCAACAAATTCCTTTGGTTGTTCTATGTAGACTTCCTCTTCCAGTATACCATTTAGAAAAGTAGACTTAACATCCATTTGGTAGACTTTGAAACCTTTGTATGTAGCATATGCAAGTAATGTTCTTACTCCTTCCATTCTTGCAACAGGGGCAAATGTTTCCCCATAATCCAGTCTTTCTTCTTGTGCATAACCTTTGAAAACTAATCTAGCTTTATTTCTTGTTATCTCACCACTCTCATCAAGTTTTTTTTAAACACCCTTTTGGGACCAATCACATTCTTATCAGTTGATCTAGGAACTAGGGTCCATGTTTTGTTCTTTTCAATCTGATCTATCTCCTCTTCCATGGCTTTATACCAATCATCATCTTGTAGTGCATTTGTCACTATTTTAGGTTCAACCTTGCTCAATAGACATGATTTATTCTTGAGTCTATTCCTTGTCATTATTCTGGCATCCTTGTCACCAATGATTTGATCTATAGGGTGATGTCTTCTCACATACTTGGCTAACCTTGGTTCTGTCCTTCCTTCCATGTTTGGTCCTTCATCTTCAGAGTCATTTTGTTCTTCTTCATCTGACACTTCATCATTTCTTTCATGTATACTATTTTTAGAACCAAAATGTGCATTTTCTACATTCTATAGCTCGGCTTTTGAATGCAGCTCAGCATTCACAGGCTTAGACTTGGTAGATACTAAAATTTGTTGTTGATTCCCAACTTGATTTGCAGCATTTTTTTCAACAGTCATTCCTTCATAGAAGTATACAAAGGATCTATAATCCTCTGATTTCTTGGACTCATCAATTTAAAATTATGCATGCTCATCAAAATTTACATTTCCACTCTCTATAATCTTGTTAGTGTTGGTGTTCAAACACTTATATGCCTTACTTCTAGTGGAATATCCAAGGAATATGCCTTCATCACCTTTTGCATCAAACTTGCCATTTCTAGTATCTTTTAGAATATAGCATTTACAACCAAATACTTTGAAATGTTTAACATTAGGTGAGTGACCGTACTATAATTTAAAAGGTGTTACATTTGTACCTTTCGTGACTTGAACTCTATTTAGTGTGTAGACTACAGTACTTACAGCTTCTCTCTAGTATTTTAGTGCAACATTTTTCTCCATCATCAATGTTTTAGTATAGTCAATCACTGACCTATTCCTTCTTTTAGCAATACCATTTTGTGGTTGATTTCTTGGTGTTGATGTTTATCTTTTGATACCTTTGTCATTGTAGAATATTTCAAACTCTTTTAATGTGAACTCACCTCCTCTATCTGACCTTAGGAATTTCATGTTCTTACTTGTTTCCTTCTTAACTCTAGCCAAATACCACTTAAACATTTGAAATGCATCAGATTTTTACTTTAAAAACATAGCAGTCATCATTCGGGAATAGTTATTTACAAATAACATCATGTATCTATCTCCTAGGTAGCTTTGCACTTCTATTGGACCACATAAGTCTATATGGACTAACTCTAGTACTTCATTGGAAGTGTATATTTTTCTCTTGAACCTAGACTTAGTCATCTTTCCTAGTTGACATTGTTTGCACATTTTGTTTTTAAGTTTCTTCAATTTGGGCAATCCTTTGACTTTCTTCCTTTTGCTAATGTTGATCAGATTATCAAAGTTAACATGACATAGCCTTTTATGCCACAACCACACATCATCAAATATAACAACAAGACATGTTGCATCTTCCATATCTAGGTAAAATAGATTACTCCTAGTTTGTTCACCTTTTCCTATCAGATTTCCATCAGTGTCATAGATCTTGGCAGTTTTGTTTCCAAATTCAACTTTGCAACCTACATTACCTAACTGTGATACACTCAACAAGTTGTAATTCAATCCTTCAACATAGTGTGCATTATCACATGAAATTTTCTTTGTGAATTTAATAGAGCCTTTTCCTTTTCTTTGACATGGAGCATCATTACCATATCTAACACTATTTCCATCATATTGAGTAAAGGTAATGAACTTACTTTTATCTCCTGTCATGTGATGTGAGCATCCACTGTCTATGATCCACTTGTCATTATTGTTCACACAAATAACCAATGTTCTTGCTTCATCTTTATCTTTATCTAATTCATCTTTCATAGCTACATAGACTACTTCATCATCATTATCATCATAATCTTCTTCAACAATGTAGCATCTTTTGCCTTTCTCCTTGTAGTCTTTGCTATCATCTTTCCTCTTGTTCCTATACTTGTTTCCTTCCTTATAGTTCTTCTTCTGTGTACATCTTGTAGCAATATGACCTAATTCATTGCAATTGAAACATATGATAGGGAGCTTACCTTTGAATTTACCTTTGCTTCTATAGAATCTCCTAACCAGTAGTGCTTCTAACTGTTCCACATCTTCCTCATCTGTGCTGCTATCATTGGATGCATTTTTTCCCTTTCTTATATTTTTGCTTGATGTCTCCTCCTCAGTGTGTTTTATTATCATCTTGGCCTTGAAAGTAGATCCAAGGTTCTCTAGTCTATAGTTATCAAAATTGGACATTTCAAATGCAGTAAGTCTTCCCACTATTCCTTCAAAGGTTAGTGTGTTTCCTTGTACACACCTTAACTCTTGGATGGCTGAAACTCTAATAGCATAGACAAGGAGTAGAGTTCTTAGGTATTTTCTGATGAAAGTTTCTTCTTCCAATTGACCACGTAAACTTCTTATTGCACTTACCACTTCTTTCATTCTTGCAGCATATTTAGTAGCATTTTCACCTTCCTCCATTTTCATGTCATCAAACTTTCCTCTTAGGCTTTCTCTCTTTGCTCTCTGGACATTATAATCTCCTCCATAGATATCTGATAAGGATTTCCACATCTTGAATGCAATGTCACAATCTTTGATGTCATCATATTCTACATAATTAAGTGTAGAGGCAATCTCCAGCATTGCTTGATTGTGCTCCTTCTTTTTATTTAAATCATCTGTAGTAAGAGGTCCTACTAGATTTACATGTTCTGTTCCAATTGAGGTTTGTGCATAATCACCTATTGATCCAAGGTGCAATTTCATTAGACTCTGCCATGTATAAAGATGTCTTTTTTGAGCTTGAGAACTTCTCTCTTGGACATCTTGATCTTCCTACTTCTAGTACCTTGAAACTAAATCAGCAAATGGCTCTAGTACCAATTGTTAGAAATTCTTTAGAATAACTAAGAGGGTGGGGGGTGAATTAGTTATTCAAGGTCCAAATGTCCTATTCGAACTTTTCACTAAGTGTAGTGAGCACATTCAATCATTTATTCATCCAAGCTTTAACTTTTCTAACTAGCAAGTTACAGTAAATCAACATGCAAGCATAACACATAAGAAATCAACACATAACACAGTGATTTATGTGGATATCCAATTTGAGAAAAACCACCAGTAACATGTTACTCAATTCTAACTCTTCTATAGCGATGCCCTATGAAAGGCTTCCAACACACTGTCAAATGTGATCTTGTTAGAGGATTTAACCACCCTGTTAGAAGTGGGCCTAGTTAGAGGACTTTAGAACATTCACTTAGAATGCCACCCTGTTAAAAGATTTACAAATGGCTATTAAACCAACCTAAGTCCATAGGATTTTCAAATCTAACACAATTTCTAGAGAGTATTAGAAAATCTTTGACCTAACTACAACATACAACTTATCTTGCAGATCTCAAATCACTTCTTAGCTCATACCATTGCATAGCCTTCAATCTCTGCAACTCTGAGAGCTTGCCCTCCTTTCAAGCTTAGTCTCCTTGAGTATCCATGCTCAATGTACTAATGCAATCATCTCTTCATGACCACTTTTAGAAGTAGAGCCTTTGTGCTCTTCCTTCTCCTAGATGTCTTCTCCTTCACACCATTCAAACCACTTCATAGATTTGGCTCTTCAGCAGCAACAGTAACAGCAGCATTTGCTTCTTAGTCTATGATTCCTTAAATAGAAGCCTTGGAGTCCTTTTCCTACTCAATTCTTCCATTCTTTAATTTCAATTCATATGGATTAGATAGGATTCATTATATCTAACCCATATTTTGTTTCCTCTAGAAACTTCTTGAATAATCTTTTAGAATTCACCCAAAGACAGTTTACATAGAATTCTCTACCACTAGCTGATCATCCTTATCTTCCAACTTGTTCACAAAATTCAAGGTAACCACTTTTTCAACTCAGATTTGGTGAATCTTTATCATTTGAAATAATGTAGCAGCTTGGCACTATTGAAATATTGATGCTCGACACATACTATGTTACTCAGCATCAACTGTGTTTTTCCTAATGCTCGGCACCTGAAGATCACTAGGAACCAACTAGGATTTTATGATGCTCAGCACCTAATCTTCACTCAACACTTGAAGATCACTCAGAACACACTAGAATTTACTATTACTTGGCTCCAACTGAGAATTTTCTCAGCTTCAACTAACTTGTTCGGCACCCACTAATGATTTTAGTTGAAGATTTGCAGCCAACCTTGTTACAACTTCTTCCTCAAATTTTTCTAAGTGTGACCAACCTCTGTATCTTTGAGTATGCTATCAATACATCATTTAACCATTGTCTTAACTAATTCTTGCACTTCATTACAACATCATAACTCAACCTTTCCCTTAGGTGCTCTTGTTACATCTTGTTGATCAAATCCTCTTCATCAATCAACTAAGTTATAGTACTTGGATCTTATAAGCAAATGTCATTCCTACAAATAGTAGGTTAGACATCAATGACAAAACAATGATTGAAAACATTTTTTTAACAACAAACTTCCTTCTTTACAATAATCTCCCTCTTTGATCTTCAAAAATGAGCTTTTCAATTAGATTTCTAACAGAAGAAAGGAACATCAAAGGTAAGAACTCCAAACCTACTTGTCATAATTGTGGTAAGAAAGGACATACTGCTAATGTGTGTAGGGGCAACAATACAAATTACAATGTCAAGCCTAAGAACATGACTCATTGTCATAAGTGCAATAAGTAAGGTCATCAGGCACATGAATGCAAAACCAGGACCATGCATAAACAAATATTTGAAGGATATTGCTACAACTATTAGAAGTATGGACATAGAGCCTTTGAATGTAGATCCAAATCCATGTGGTCATCAAACAAGCTAGCAAAGGTAAAAAGCTATGGAAACCTTTATAATTGGGATTACAATACAAGATATAGCTATCACTATTGTCAAGAATATGGACATATACCTAAGAATTGTATTAGAACACACTTCAGTGGTAACTACAAAAGGTGTTTGAGTCAAACTACATGTTTCAACTATTTGAAGACCGATCACATCAGCAAGCATTGTCTAACTAGGTCAAAGGCACCAAGTTGTGAATTTGATAAAGGAAAAGGGAAGGCAGATCTTAAACACATCAAATTTGAGATGAACAAGACATGGAAAAAGAAAGATGCTTGCAACACATCAAATGGATAAGGGATCACTTCACCCAATGGGTCAAGTGATCACACCTCATCAAACTAAACAAATAAGAGGTATGTGGGACTGATATTCAAGTGTAATATCATACATCAGTTCCAAGGGTGATAGTACTAAAAGGACTACATTAACATCAATAACGATGCAAAATTTTGTTGTAAATTCAAGTTAATCTTTAAATTTTTCATGTTTTTGCCAAGCATGAAATATTTTCTATGTATGTCGAGTGGAATGATAGTTGATGTCAAGCTGCTAGAGTAACTAGTTGATATCGAGTCTATAGTAGTTGCCAAGTGATGGTAATATCAATGGATGTCGAATGATTCTGAAATTGAGTTGATGTCGAGTTTACAATTGTACAAGCATTAAGCATTAAATGCAAGGTTTTTGAAGGATTTATGATCGATTTATGCTCATTATTCATCATTTAGAACTTGAGCAAGAGTGAGCAGAGCAAAAGGAAATTTACAAACTTGTTCAAGGAATTGGTAGAGAATTTAATAACAATCTCACACTAGTTCTATGGATTTCACAAGGTATTTATCACAAGTAAAGCTACACAATTTTACTTTGCATAAACCCTAGTTTGAAAAATGGCATGTAGCTTTAAGAATGTAGATTTTTGAATGTTTAGCTTGTCAATAACAAAGTTAAACAACCTATATTTAAGTTCATTCTTGACATAGCTTACAAAAAAGATCCTTCTGGCACTTCATCCATGATCCCACTGAATGTCATAATGATGCAAGATGTTAGGAGATGCTATAATTGTAAAATAGGTAGCATTGGGGACTTAGAAATTAGAGAAGCATATGATAGGTTATGTGAAAATGGTTTTATGAAGGAAGAGTATAAAATCATTGAGAAGAAGGGTTTAACACATGCCCTAGATTTTCCTACTGTATTTAAAACTGAATGGATTAGAATTGTGTTGAGTTGAATATATGATGGATCCTTATGGTAGGAGGATGGACAAATTAAGATTACCAAGAGAATAATTCATAGGGTTACTAGCTACCCAACCCTAGATCGGCCCAAGACTCTGAGGAGTGATTCCAAGGAAGTAATAGAGAAAAACACTGGAGCAAAATGGAATAAAAGAGGCATGACAATAGGTATTGTTACTGATCCATTGTTGAACTTTTTTGTTAGGGTAATTTCTCATAAATTCTATCAATCTAGTAGATTAAATAGTGTACCCTATATTTTTGTGGATGTTGGTTACAAAATTGTAAAGAAAGATCATACTTATGATCTGGCTGAGCTTCAACTACAACAACTAATGGAAAATCTTGGAGCAATCAGGAAGACCAAGAGTACTCAATACAAATTTGGTTCAATTCTTGTCTGTATATTCTTTTATGTGTATAATACATTTCCCTCCTTTGGTACTATGTGTTGGAAAACAAATAGGTCAATAACAGTGTAGATCAATGATTTCACTGAATAGATGAGAGAAAATTTATAATCATTAATGACAGGTTATTTTGAAGATGTTAATAAATCAATGAAGGAAAGAATGAGGATACCTGTTTCATTGGTTGAGCAACATTACAATGATATATTCTTTTTATTTGATGCTAATTACACCTTTGTACAGGCTGCCACACCAAGGGTTAGATGGTTAAGGCCACTTGGCTATGAAATCAATGTTGATGAAGCTTTAATAGCCATCACTACACTCCTAGCAAAGGAAATTGACAAAACTACTAAAACCTTTGGGAATTATGATGTGATGAAATAAAAGATTGAAATGGAGTTGAAAACTACATCTACACTTAAAAAGAAAGATAAGTTAGTAAAGAAGCTAAATTTGGTGAGGGTTCAGATAAGGAAGAAGAGGAAGGAGATTAAGAGGATGACGAGGAAGAACAAGAACAAATTCAAGAACCTCTTGCATTGACTCAAGGCATGGGAGAGGATAAGGAAGAGGAAGAAATAGAAGGTGTTGAGGGAGAAGAAGCCAAGGAAGCACCTACTCATGATGAGCCAAAGAAGAGAAAGGCTAAGACATAGCTAGTAGCTAAGGCAAAGAAAATTGTCAAGCCTAGCCAAGCCAAGTCAAGTGCACCTACCACCAGAGCAAGCACACAAGCCACAAAACAGAATGCCAAGGAGAAATCCAAGAAAATAGAGTAAGGTGGTCAAGTACAAAAGAAATAGAGAAGAAAATATGTTGCACAACCTAATTCGGATGAAGAAAGGATTGAAACAAATGATATAAGCCAATTCAAAGTTGTAAGTCACAAACCACTCTCTGTTATTAAAAATTTATGTGAAAATGTCAAGAATAATGTAGATTTATCTTGTTTTAGACATGTAAATTTCATGATTTAGGCAAAGAGGAGGAAAAGCTAGTGGAAGAAGCCATTTATGCAATGATGTCTAAATTTAAGACAATGCCATTAGAATTTGCCAACTTAGTACCCAAGAAACTATATGACTTAGTTGAGCAAAAATAACATTATTGTTTAAATTTGGAAAAACAAATAAAGGAAACAACTTTAGCCCAAGTAATGCCAGAATTGACAAAAGGGCAGATTGCTAAGGCTACTAAGAAATATCGAGTTAGGTTTACACCTAAATATAGAGCCTTCAACATTCTTGAAAATAATATTGAAGATGTGGTAAAGAAATCAACCCAAATATAGAAACTTATTTATGGGTTGACCACTATGAAACAAGGAGAAGCTAGCCCTTTTGAAGGCAAATATGATGATAAGGATGAAGATGACAAGGATGATGATGAAAAGAAAGAAGATGATAAGAAAGATAATACAATTAGGGAGTAAATTGAAAAACAAACTAATGACAAGGCAACAACTGAATAACAACAAGATGAACAAAGTATGCAAGACACATAAGTGTCGAGTGTCAGTCCCCCACATGACATAGTCAAGTCTACTAAAATTATTGTTGTTAAGGATGTCTCTAATCTTTCAACTTAGAACATCAATCCCTTGACTACAGAAGACTTGAAGAAGATATTGGACCAATCTGCACCAATTTTGGACCACCTTCTATCATCCCTTCAGTTACTCAAGTACAGCCTTTGACCCAAGTACCAACAAATACATCTACTAAGGTTGATACATTTGCTAAAGTTGGCACAGTTGAGCAGAAGCAGATTGTAGAAGAAGAGAAAGACACTCCTACTAGACAATAGGAAGCAGGATAGATAGATTAATCTATACCTGAAGCACAATGACAAGGTGCTAGTCATGTAATTGTGATAGACAAGAGAAAATCTGAAGAACATCAGAAAACACCTAAGGTAAAGGAGAAGGAAGCCATCCAAGAATTGGCAACTTTACCAACATCTAGCACTTCTCCTATAAAATTTCTTTAGGAGTTGAGCACGGAAGCTAAACCATTGCAAATCTCAGTGCCAGGCTCTAGCTCTTCAAAAGTTGAAAAGGTAATTCCCTATGTAGATATCACTCTTGATGAGTAGATAGTTATACCTAAGTTTGATTATGATACAATGACATTAGATCAAATAGGCATTTTGTAACAAGCCTTAGAGAAGAAAAAGCATCAAGAAATGCTTAGGAGAGAGTATAGGTTGAAGTAAGCACTTCAAAACATTAAAGACATCCTTTTGGATGCATTTAGTCTACCAACTCCTAAGAGACCAAGACACTACTAGAACGACTATCAAATATAGTGGAAAAGGTCAATAATGAAGACATGGATACTAATGCTAACCTCTTAGAATGGTCTGAAAAGAAATTCCAAAGTAAGTTAAATGAAAAGATATCTAGTGATATAGCACTCACTCAAGTTGTAGTAGCAACAAAAGTTGAGGATGTGAAGAAGGTACTTGAGAATATATTCTCATTGTACACCAAATTGTGTGACCCTACATGCTTCACCCAAGAGACTAGACATCATATTTTGAACCTGGAGAAAAATCTCAACATATTAGGTATAAGGTTACCTCAAAACCCTACTCAAAGTGAAGAATTTTCATACATTGCTTTAGTCACAAAGTCAATTAGCTATGTTAATAGTAGAAGAGGCTAGCATAAGAGCCAAACTAATATATATACAGGTATCTCTCACCCCACACATGGAAATACTACACAAGAAACTAGGTTATGCAAAAACTTTATTGAAGAAAGACCCCTATCTTTCTACCTTAGATGGCCTAGAACACCTTGCTTTCGAGGTTACAATCTAGATCAAATCATTAGATGTTGCATGTGATAACTAGGATGCAGCTCTCAAAATCATAATGGAAGTCCATAAATCCTTTTTGAACAAACAAACTATATGTGTATAGCCCATTTGACATAAGTGTCAAAAAAGGGGGAGAGATAAACCATGGAAGAGAGATAAAGCAAGAAGGAGAAATATAGCATAGTATAACATAGAGGGAGATTAAAGAAAGGAGGAGCTAGAAATAGAGAAACATAGAAAGGGAGTATGAACAAAGGAGGAGTAGCAAATAAAGAAAGGAAGACAATAAAATAAAGTTATATTATTGGGGTTATATAAATATACATTTTTGGAGACACATTTTTGAGAAAATGCAGTAAACAGATACAAAATCAGCTATAAAATAGCATATCAGATGAAAGAGTATTAGATATAGTGCTTTGAAGTCAAATAGAAGCATAGATTATGGGGAAAAAATAGACACATTAACTCAAGGGGGGTTATAAATTTTGAGGTATATAGGTTATTGCAAAATTTTGAAATTTTGAAGTTTTGTATATAAGCAGAGTCATGGATATGTTATGCTCAAGAAGACTAAGATTGATTATGTATATTAAGTGTTTTTGACACTCATGTCAAAGGGGGAGATTTTTGATCTCAGATTGATTTTGACGAGTGTCAACACACTTAGGTCATTTACTTAGTTCATGTCAAACTAGTAATACATGTCAAGCACAACATGTAAATGTTAGACCATGCTAAGTTGCAATGAGTGTCAAGTCACTCATGTGCTGAGTCACTCGAGTGTTGAGAAGTTAGACCATGTTGAGTGATTCAAGTGCCGAGTAAATAGACCATGCTAAGTGATTAAAGTGCCAAGTAAATAGTGGATGCCAAGCAGTTTAGGTGCCAAGCCAGAAGCAGAAATACAATGTATGCTAAGCATTAGAGACTTCATATGTCGAGTGACACAGTTTGGACATATTTGTTTGTAATGGCATAAACAACCATGTAAACCATTTCTGAGTTCACTTAAGGATAGATTTTGATCTTTTGGAGATAAGGACTAATCTATATGTAGATTCCCTATGTAATTACATGTAGTCAATCAGAAAATGGGAAGGTTTAAGTGGAAAAATAGATGAATCTCATCCATAGATTCATACCTAACCCTAAGCCACTAGAGTCTTCTTAAGGAGGACAAAGCCCTAAACTCTTAACAATGAGCAGATAGTGAACAAGGGGTGAATGATCGAATTGGAAGAGCAAACAAGACAATTTGTAGAGCATTCAAGGTGACTTAGAAGTAAGAGTGGATTGTAGGATCAGTTAGAGAAAGATAGAGGATAGAGAAATATACAACATTGATACATCAAATCATGAAGGATCAATCAAAGATTGTGTAGAGGTGATCTATTATTAGGCAAGAAAGTACTAACCGCAAGATCTATGCTGAGACATTTTAATAGGTGATTTTAGTTAAATCTCTTAACAGAGTAGTCCTAATAGGTTGTATGAAATCCTTTAACAAGGTGCTTACTTAATTGTAAGTTGAAGTCCTCTAACTAGGCACACTTCTAATAGGTTGTTGAAAAAACTTAACAATCTTTGTAAGCCTATAAGAACATAGCCCTTTCATAGGGCAGATCATGATTTATGATCAAACCAATGTAACCTTAATTGGATACACTTTATTGCTGCAGTTGTGAAGATTTGTGGGTGTCATGCCCACCCTAGTTTTACCTTCTCACTTGGAGGGTTTCTAGGAAATCATAGCTGGTGTTATGTGTGTGTTTGATTACATGTTTACATGATTGATGCATATGCTTTATATGTTATTTCAATATATTAATGCATGTGATGTATGAATGGTGAAAGTTTTATGGGTCCAAGTTTGAATTCTTGATTCAACACCCCACCCCCCCCCCCCCCCCCCCCAAAGAAGTTTACTCTATTCCCACTTGAATTCCAATAGTCTCAAGTGGGATATTATTGTGATGTGGAGCCTAATCAAACTTGGAGGTTAATTTTTCCCAACTATATTCAGTGTGATTTCCCCCACATTTTACTACAAGGGTTTGGTGGTAGTGCCCCCAAGTTCTAGGAGTTAAGGGACAGCACCCCATGCAGGGTCATGGGGTCAGTGGCTCCAAACATGCTCCCTATCATGATACAAGGTAGGGTTGACCTAAAGTCAAAAATAAATTTAATATTATAAAAGGCACTACGAGTTTTATTTTTTATTAGTCGACTTATTCTGGCCCTAATTTTGTAAGCCAAAAAATCTTGTATTAAAAGGCTTAGGGTTAAAGATTTTATTATGTATGATGGGATTATAGCTTCTTGCAATGGTATTGAGCTATAAGGGATTACAAATTGTAATCAAGTTATAATCATTGTATAATAAGAATATTGGACTCGATGTTTGGTAGATGTAGCCTAGAGATTGGGTGAAACACATTAAACCTTTGTGTATTGTGTTCTCTTATGTGTGATTTATTATTTTATGACATTGTTTATATTTTCATGTAATTTTTTTAATGTCTCATTAATCCTAATAAGTGTTATCAAATCAAAGTTATTTTCAATTATCCTTTGCAGGAAGGTCTCACAATTTAGTAGGAGTAATGGCATGTGAGGGTAAGCTAAAGGTTGATAAGTTTAATGGGCAAAACTTCCACCAAGCAAGGAGTCTAATATTCTTATTATCTAGTTATTATAACTTGATTATAATTTGTAGTTCATTATAGCTCAATACTACCACAAGAAGCTATAATCTCATCATACATAATAAAATCCCTAACCTAAGCATTTTTAAACAAGATTTTTCCCCTTACAAAATTAGGGCTTGAATAATCCAACCAATAAAAAATTGTAACTCCTAGTGCCTTTTAAAATATTATATTCATTTTTGGTTTTAGGGGTATTGCCCCTCAACCCTGCCCTGTATCATGATCGAGCGTACGCCAAGGGCCACTAATCTCAAGATCTCACAAGGGGAATTGCCCCTTGACCCTTAGAGCTTGGGGGTGCTACCCTCAAATTCCCAAAGTAAAATCTAGATGAAACCATGCTAAATAAAGTGGGGGGAAATTAACCTCCAAGTCTAATTAAACTCCACATCACAATAGATGGTCTTGGAATCATGGGAAGGAAGAGTCCTTTAATGGAAAAGTTGTATTAGGTGAGTCCTAGTTAGGTTGATGAGTCAAAGGTTTCTTGCCCTTATGGACCACCATTATCGAAGAATCATCTTCCTTTGTGGGTTATGGGTCACCAAAGGCAAAAAAATCCTTGGAATGATACATAGTCCTAGGTGTAGCCAAAGGGAAATCCTTAATTTTATGATCTACAAACTAGTAGTAGAAGAGTGTATTTGGAAAATTCAAATACATGACACACTCATATAAATATTTCCCACCAATATAAATATCAATTATTTCCTTAAGCTCTTTGGCAAGATCAATTTCAATACAAACCCTTTTCTAAGGGTGGGTGTGAGAGAAGCCCTTGGGTTTTAGGTAAATTACCTAACCTAAATTTTGAGAAATGTCTTGCAAAAAAGGCTAGCATGGTAAGGAAAAACTAGGAAATTAAATCTAGATGATGACTTCAAGCTTCTTATTGTAGACATCTAAATCTAATTCCATCATTTAAGAGTCCTATTTAGTCAACTCCTAAGGTATTAATTTTTCTAGATAGGTAATCAGCTAAAGCCTAAAATAATCATTATTCATTTTATTATTATTGTTATAGTAATTATTATTATGTGTTAATCTCAAGTAGATTCAAACCCAAGACCTCCCCAATGAGAGGCTCACAATTTACCCATGTGTTGTAGGCTCTTTTCATATCTCCTAAGGCACGATTGATTAAGTATTTAATATTTAATCAATTTAATGGCATCCCCTAGTTAATTAATTTGTTTAATTGACTATAGTACAATTGATAAAATCAAATGATAACCAAAAGTTTAGCTATCAATTAAATCCCTATTCTTCTATTAAATTAAATAAATGCACAATATATATATTTAATTTAATCTCAAATTCCCCTTTGATTAAATAAATATTTTTAATCAAATCCTCAACCCCTAATTAACTCTTAACCCAATCCTAAATCCCTAGCTCTAACTCAACCCAACCCATTCACCAATGCTAATCCATTTAATTACCCAACCCACTTTTATTCCTCTAACATGCCACTTGCTTCCTAATCCCCCCTCTACTCCAAGACTAATCCTCATCCTAATAATGTGCACAACTTTAATCATGGATTAAGAATTCCTAAGCCAAGCCAAAGTCAAACCTCTCATCCCATCTCTTACACCTCCCACCCAAATGCATTAAATGCTCTTACAAAAATCTATTGGCTCCTTAGACATCCCTTACACTCTTACACACTCCATCCCCCTAATAAATCCTTTGTCCCACCACTTTTCCTCCATTTTTCTCATCCTCTCACATCCACTCTCCTTGTGACACTTGTCCTAAGGCTATTGATTTGAGAAAGTACAATCCATGTGCTTCCCTCTCCTTACATCCTAGCCATCCCTCAACTTTTCATCTTGACCCTCCATATTCATCTCCCTTGGCCTATAAATGAAACTCTTTCCCTTCACAATCCATCATCTACTCTTTATGCTAAAGTTATAATGTTCATGTGAAGAAAAAAATCATCCAATACACCCTTACCATACTCAAATTCATACCCATCTCACACTTCCATTCACCATCCATTGAAGGCTTGAGACACGCTTGAGCACATATCTCTACCATCTTGGACACATATACTCATCAAGAGAAGCTTGGAGTGCTTCTTGGTAGTTTGTATTCCTCTTTTACATGCTTTTCTTAGTCATGTCTATATGTTGTTATTGTGTTAGTTTCTAAATGTTGCTTAATTTTTAATACTATTTGCACACTAATTTAATAGCATATATTTTGGCACACCCAGTGGGACCCCGCAAATAGGTCATTTATTCATCCATTTCAATCATTTTTTCTTGCAAACTAATAATTTAATGTTTGTTGTGTTTTGATTGTGTTGCAAGTTGGTTTGGTTACTTGTGTAGGTTAGGAAATGTATTTGGAAGGAAAAACCTTACTTTTGAGACCTTAAAACATGCTCAAAAACCTCTTAACAGCTCAGGCAAATTTTTCTAGGCCATTTTCATGCATATACCTCTCTCTCTAATGCATCTATGACCTCTTTTAGCACATCTACAACCTATTATAGCACATCTAAAACCTTATATAACACCTAGTGAGCAGTTCCATATCACATTTATTAGTTAAATTATCACATTTACATCATCCTATAGTACTTTTAGATCATTCTATAGTGCATTTATGTCATCCTATAGTGCATTGCTGAATTATGTAGCACATCTAAAATTAGTGCAAGTTTGCGCCTTTTTCTTGCACCAAAGGATCTGAATAATTTTGTAGAGCATCTATTTTGTTTTATAGGGCTTTTACTCTAACTTTTAGCACATTTGTTTAGTCTTGTAGTGCATTTATGCATTTCTTTAGTGCATATGTTCATTTCTATAGCACATTCATGCCCTTTTGTTGCGTATTTGTGCATTTCTTCAAATTTTCATTTTCTGCCTATATTTGAGAGCCTGAACATTATTTTTGCACATTTAAATAGTGTTTTGGCACATTTACAAGTTTTTTTAGTGCATCCATATAGATATTCACCTCTTTTATTCTTTCATTCAACGTAGTTGCATCATACTATAGTGCATTCAAGTAGACATTTTTGTAGTCCCTGGTGAAGTGTTATGTGGCACTTTTGTACATTTTTTAAGCACATTTGAATAGTTCTATAGCACATCTAATGGTTTCTATTGTGCATTTGTTAAATTGCAAAATCTTAGGAATCTGACTATGGATTTCATCTTTTGTGTAGGTGGAGGAGCCTAGGAAACTGTCATTTTCACTAACTTTTTCTTGCAGGTTGTCATCAAAATTGATAATTATTTTTCTTTGGAATTAACTTGCATGGTTAATCATGGTTTAATCACACTTTCAATTTGGGCTTATTAACTCATCAAATAAGTCTTGAATGCAAAGGGATAAAAATGAACAAACTTGTCACATTTCAATTTGGGTGCTAAAATCGAACAAATGCAAACTCCATCTTGAATGCTTAAGAGATTGACAATATTTTCATTGGAATGAATGCATAGATTTCAAACACACTCTTGAATGCAATAAAGATCAAAGAACAATACTATGAATCACACTTCAATTTGGATCTAAAATATTTTCATCAAATCTCAAATGCATAAGGATCAAAGAACAATTTTATGGAATCACACTTCAATTTGAACTTATAACAATTTCATCAAATCTCAAATGCTTATGGATCAAAGAACATTGCAAATCGACACACTTCAATTTTGGGGCTTTAAAATACATCACACAATCTTGAATGCTCTAAGGTAAATCACTCTTATTCCCATCCTTTTTAAAATCTTTCTTGCATGGTTTATTAAGTTGACTCAATTTCTTATGTTGACATATGCTATCAAGTTGGAAATAACAATACATGCTTAATCACGAGTGTCTTCAATCTTAGATAGAAAATCCAAAAAGCTTCATGGTTGAAATAAACCCCAAGTGTTTTGTGTGTTTGAAGATGTGTTTTTCAACCCAACTTTTGAGCTATCTTTTATTCATTTCAAAATAGAAACATTAAATACATGATGCATGTACCGAAGTTGTAAGCAAGACTATCTACAACAACCTAGGAGTGCTTCTAGAGAGTTCTATCCTCTGGTAAATACACGTCCCCTTAGGAGAAAAGCTTAAAGTGGTAAACCCCTCTGGCCAATATATAAATGACAAGTAAGATAAAAAAATTTCTCAATCCATGTAAGTTTAGGTGATGCATTTTTTATGGTAGTCTAGGTAGGTAAACAAGTAACTATGATTTCAGCATGATTAAAATAGACTCTTAAGTGGTTGTGCACATAACAACCATTTGGAGGGATACCACAAATATTATTATGAACCACTTAGTAGCTACCCTTTTTATCCTTGGTGTGTTATCATGGTGCAAGAGAATCTAAGGCTTCTCTAAAGTTATCTGACATTTGTTTTTTCACTGGTAGAGGCATAAGACTACTTGGATTTCATTCCCAAAAGTCATTGTCCCCACAAAAGGGGGCTTCTATTTGTCATACCTTGAAGGATCATTAACGTGTGAGTTTTTTTATTAACTCTTGTATTGACTCACGTCTTAGATTGACAAGAAAATATCACACTAGATCTAGAAAACATCATGAGGGATCTACCCAATAGGCCCAATGAGTAACACATTGAAACAAAATTGACCATAGGGATAAAGTTTGTTTGAACAGTCTTCTTTGTGAAATAACCTCATGAAAATATTTATCACAAAGTCCTATCTACTATCAAAAAGTCTTATCTTGGTTTTTCAAAAGGTTGTTAGCGAGTCCATTCGCAATAACCCTAGGCCTAGTTTGTTTAATTTTATCCGTTAAGTCAAAAACAAAGTATTACTTCATCCTTTGAGAAAATCACTTTTTCCCACTTAGAACCATTTTCTATCCAAAATTTCATGTTTTCCAACCTAAGTGAAAGGCATACTTAGTGTAGTCACTGCCTTGAACCAAAAGTTGAGATAAACCCAAAGTAGATAAGTGGAAACCTCATGTCAAACCAACCAAAACCTAAGTTCAAAAAGGTCAAACTCAAACAGCCAAAAATGTATAGAGCTATAGAAGTTGAATGCAAGAAACACACACCCAATCCAAGCCTTGCAAAAATTGACAAAATAGAGAAAGAAGGTATTGAGGTAGCCCTACAATCAAAGTGGGATCAAAAAGTTCAAAACATGACCTTAAGATGTGGAGTCAAGCATAGCTTCGTCAATTACAATAGATATACCCACTTTGATTAGGTCTATCTTCTTCCAAACACACACTTTGCACTTATCATATCATATCTTTATCCCCTTAGGGTTATCATATAGGGCATAATCCTCCTTAAGGATTTTGTAGACTCATCATCCTTAGATCATGCTTCTAAATCCATCCCCATACAAATAAAAAATCATAGATCAATATCCTCCATCATCCCCATCATCCTTGAGCATTTGGTGTCATTTTTTTAGAGTATTTTATCCTACATCCATCATACTCTCATGATTTTTCCTTTTACTAAGCATTGTCTAGGGTATTCTATCTTTATCACTTGTGTCCCTAATTACCTTGAGCTAAAGGTTGAGCTCCACATTTGATCACCACTCACCTTCCAAAGGGTCATTAGTCTATCCTAAAGTTGGCATGATCACCACCTCTTGAGCTTACACATAGGACAAACATCTCTTTTAATTTGATATCATGTTGCTAATCCTTTAGGTCTCTCAGATAGCATATCCTTAGAAGTAGGATCCCCCATCATCCTCATTTGCATCTATCATACACCTCCACATCCTATAAAATCCTTGCATAATAGGTTGTCAAATTTTTAGTAATCTTAGAATTCATCTCCTTGCATATTACACTCACTATCATACCATCTTGCATCTCACCCTTAGGAGCATCATAATTTCATGACACCTACCACTGTCACATAAAGAACAAAAGGAAGAAGAAAGACATGGATCCTAGCCTTAGTGGTGGTTTAACTAGTACACACCTTGACCCAATGACCTCCATAATCACACACAACCCACCTCCATTGAATCTAGAAGATTTGGATCCCTCACTATTAGACATAGATGCCTTTATGAATCAACCAAGGCATGCAACCCTTGTCAATGTCATCATAGATATAAATAGAGAACCATCATGGTAAATTTTTAGAGAGATAATGTTTGAGCCTTTGGATTTGGGAGACCACCGCCTTTGGACATATCAAACCCTGCATATCCTTCATTTGGAAAGTTACCACCACCCATTGGTCCCTCTAATCCCAATGACCCCTTTTTCATACCTAGGATATGACATCAATCAATGATAATTTAAACCCTAGACCCAAACATAACATCTACCCAACTTGGTGCTCCCATCCCACAAAGCAATCTCGCCATTACACAACCGTTTGTCCACGCAACACCTCAACAACCAACCATCATACAACCTAAATTTACATCCAATTCCATTACTATTGTTACAACTTTGCAACACACATCCATCCTACTCAACATCCCAGGACCTTCCACCTCTCAGGTGAGTGCTTCCACCTCATACTTTCCCACTAGCAATGCATCCACTTCATTCCAATAGAACATCCAATCAACACATTAACTCACAATAGGGATGTCACCAATAGGACCTAGAAACCAACCTCTCATCACCCCTAATCAATTTTATTCCACTCAAAACACCACCATTTCATCCCCACTTTGCGCTTGGAATTTTGCACAATCACAACAACAAGCAACAAACCTCCAAACTAGTAGTCCATTCATTCCAATCTTCCAAGCACAACAACCATCACCGTCACCAACAAATATGATACACACATCACCAACTCTTTAACCATGCCACCTATAGGGAGCAACCAAATGATACCATAACAACAACCACCAGCAATGGGGATAGTTCCCTACACCACCTATTTGGTACCCCTCAATACCTAGTTTCCCTCTCAAGTAGGAGTACATCCAAATTACATTAGCAAAATGTGGTATCCCCAAACACCATACTAACATATCTACCACCACCACTATAGAAACAACCATTACAACAATAGTATGTGCTAGAACCCATGCAAAACCATCTATTTGGACAAGAATCCCATACCTACCCACCATAGAAACAATTATAATATCAATCACCATTTTCCTAGTAAATGTGGTAGTATGTCCAACCTCCACCACAACAATCCATAAATCTTGTCCAAGCAATAGGGAAATCCACATTAATACCCACAATAGTACACTATTCACCTACTCCATCTAACACATACCCTTCACCATGGGCACCAGCAATACAACTTGTCAACCAAGAATGGGAAGAAATGAAGAGCACTTTGAAAGCACTCAAAGACGAAACTGAATCCAAAACCTTCAAATTTAAAAATTTTCGAGTCCAAAAACCAACCCATGTATACATCCCCTTGGGGGAACCACTCAATGTCATTTTTGATAAATTAGCCCAAGACAATCTCATTCACTACCCACAAACACAACCACTAGATCCAAGCCAACCTAAAGCACCATGGTACAAAGAGAATGAGTTTTACAAATTCCATTGTGTAAAAGGGTATCTCACCCTCAAATGTGTGAAAATAAAATATTATGTTCAAGATCTCATTGATCATAAGGAAATCATGGTGGGAGCACAAGCCTCTCCAAAAATTGGACTATTGATCTATCAAAATGCATTCCCACCACACAACAACAACAACAAAAAATGCAAGAAAGGCACCCATGAAAAATAATAATACCAACAATAATAATAGAGCAAACAACATCCAATCCAAGAAAGGTGATACTCATGATAGATCACAAGACTACACTTTAGCATACACTAACTATGGTAATTTGATCAAATGTATATCCTAATATGAGCTCTCTATTAACATGTTAAATATCAAGGGCCTTGATAATCAATATACAATCACAACATGACAAACTCATCTCAATATTGTAGGGCCACCTACACCTGCTCCTTCAAGATCACAATACAATATCCTAGAACACCTTGGAAACATGCCAGCCCAAATCTCCATCTTGGACCTCCTCCACACTAGCAAACTTCATAGGGAGATCCTTAGCAATGCATTCCATGAATCTCATGTCCCCACTAATATCAATGCTAAAAAATTTAGAAACCTAGTAGGACACATCTCTGTCTCATGTGCACTATCCTTCAAACCCTTTGATGTCCCATAGTTTGAGCCATACCACATCCTCCCACTTTGTATTGCCATTATGGTCTCTAACTTTGCAATCAAGAGGATCATGATAGATAATCGGTTAGCCCTGAACCTTTGCACTTTGAGGTTCATTAAACAAGCAAGATACACTGAGGCATGCATTATAGATGAGGTCATCACCATCAAGGCTCATGATAACTTGGAAAGAACCATAGAGGGAACTATCTTGTTACCCATCAAAGTTGGGTCTGCTACTCAAGAAATAGTGTGTCATGTAGCTGATCCTAACCTACCCTTCAACATCCTCCTTGGTTGACCATTGATCTAGGCCATGAAATTCATTTCATCTACTTATCATTAGTGCATCAAATCTCTACATCATGGCATTGAGATAACCATCCATACTAACCTAGAACCATTTTCATATTGCAATGTGGTAGAAGTATCCTATGATAATCATTTCTCTAGAATTGAGATTGACACTACCATTATTAGCTCTTTTAGTACCTATTACAACCCCAACACCATTCTAGCTCCACACTCTTCATCATTAAGATCAACTACTAGGGTTGTGGTGAATATTGCCTCTCAGATGCATTTCTTTTGGTGCCTTTCCACTTGACTCACACACATGAAGGTGACCAACACATAAGAAACTGAAGAAAGACACAGCTCCCCAAATCAAACAGATTGGACCCACCACATTTATTTCCAATGGGAAAGAGATGGCCCCAAACATCAGCACATGGATATACAAGGACCCACCTCTAATAGACAAAAGGCTACGTGACTACCTCAGACATTAATATCCCCACTCACATTGACTTTCTATTGAATGATGGAATTATCAAAGAGGTGGCTTAGGATGAGAAGAATCAAGCATTAGACAACCTGTAGAAGCATACAAAGAGGAAAATAAAAAAGGTCTAGGCTTTGGATGCCCCACAGATGGGGGCACTAGTAAGGACAACCATGCCTTCTTTAACATTAAGAGTGAACTCATAGAGGTCAAAAACATACCCAAGGAATTTGAAAAGATAACCTATGTTGATATCCATGATAATGACATCTTCCTAGGAGACTTTGTGCTCCACTAACTATCCATCAACCTCATAGACCTTCCCCTCACACATTATGAACTCATTGATTGGAACCAACCAAGTGTACTCCACATTGATGAGTTCCCTACTGAGGAAGCATTCCTGAGATTCATTGAGTCTAAGACACCACACAGGAAACCAAAGATACCATCAACATATGTTTGCAACTTGGACCCAAAAGGCTACTTCAAGGAGGATGAAATCTCTAGTCACAAAAATGAATAGAGAAAAGAAAGTAGCAATCAAAAAAAAAAAAAAAAGACATCCCTTGGTGAAAACTCCTCTATAGTGTCATCAAATCAATCAAAAAATGAAAAATAAATGTAGGACGTATATGATGGTGAAAATCTCTTTGAGGTGCCTAAGGATGGAGATTTCTTCCTTCCCTCATAGGATCATAGGCTAGAATTATCATCTATCCTAGTTGGAGAAACAAGACTAGTCAACATCAATCTAATAGAGAGTCCTAAGATCACATACATCACAACATCCTTTCCACAAGATCAAGCAAACCTTTCATAGAGGTCCTATAAGAAAACATTGATTAGTTTGCATGGTTATACTAGGACATGTAGGGACTCGACCCTAAATTGGTTGTACACCACCTGGCAATGGATCCAAAAGTTAATCCAATCAAGAAAAAACCTTGAAAGATGCATCCTAAGGTTTCCTAATTTGTCAAAGAAGAACTAGAAAAGATTCTCAAAGAAAAGGTCATTCTCCTAATCGACTACTCAAAGTGGATTTCCAACATGGTACTAGTCACTAAACCTTATGGGGATATCAAAATTTGCATGGATTTCAAGGACCTCAATAAAGCTTGTCCCAAAGATGACTTCCCTTTGCCAAATATTGATATGATCATAGATCACACAGATGGGCATGAAATCCTATCCCTCATGAATTAGTTCTCTAGGTATAATCAAATATAGATAGCAAAAGAAGATCAACATAAAACAACATTCACAACCCCATGGGGGACCTTCTGCTACAACATGATGCATTTTGGATTAAAGAACACATGAGAAACCTATCAAGGAGCCAAGATGGTCATGTTTCATGATCTCATCCATAAGACCTATTGGTAAAATACATCAATGCCATAGATCACATGTTTGACATTAAAGAAGTGTTTGATCGAGTAGAAAAATATCACCTCATGCTTAACCCAAAAAAATGTGTCTTTGGTATCACATCTAGAAAGCTCCTAGGATTCATTATATTATGGTGTGACATTGAGATTGATCCTCAAAATGTCAGAGGCATCATGGACATGCCTGGCTCCAAAGACATTGAGACAACTATGCACTCTCCAAGGAAAATTACAATTAGTTTGAGGATTCATCTCACAATTAGTAGATGAATGTTAGTCATTCACACATCTACTAAAAATGATCAAAATTTCAAATGGGGTCCTATATGTCAACACAACTTCTAAAGATCAAGCAATACCTGGCTAATTGACCTATCTTGGTTCCACTAGTTGTGGGGTGACCATTAATACTATACATATTAGTTACTCCAATGGTACTAGGAGCATTCTTAGCCCAACTTGATGATAATGGAAGATGAAGGGCCATATACTACATTAGTCAAACTCTGGTTGACTATGAGCTTAATTACACCCTAATGGAAAAAGATAGTTTAACAGTGGTCTTCACCACTCAGAAGATCTGCCACTACATGTTGAGTCACATAGTTCAACTCATCTCCAAGATTAATCCCCTAAATTATATGCTATCATGCACAACACTCACTGGATGCCTAGCAAAATGGGTCATGCTCCTTAGCAAATTTTACATCTAATATGTTGACAAAAAAGTAATCAAGGGACAAGCCAAAGAAGATCACTTAGACTATGCACCTTTGATAGATGCCTATCCATTGGCCATGGAATTTCTAAATGAACACCAATGCATAATAGAAGAACAAATATCATGGAAACTATATTTTATGGATCATATACATCTCACAGATTAGGAGCAGGGATATTATTGGTTAGCCCTCAAGGTGACTACATCCCTAAAGCCTTCAAGCTACAATTTCAATGCACCAATAAAATCTCATAATACAAAGATCTCATTGTAGACTCAAAACTACAATTGAATGGAACATCATGAAGCTACAGGTGTTTGGAGACTCATAGTTGATCATCAAGCAAGTCCTAGATGAATACCAAACACAGGACAAAAAGCTACTACCTTACAAAGAATTGGTTGACCAACCAAAGCAACACTTCATTAATATCCAACTCACACAAGTACCAAGGTTGTAAAATAAGCTACACAATATGAGTTCTTAGTCAAGCAATTACATGAGCCATCATATTAGAATGATAACTCGACACGAGTATGCATCTTTGTTGGTCCCCAATCTTCATGGTACATAAAATCCATGCTTACCTCAAAGATGGTATCATCTCCCCCCACCTCACATGAACCTAATGCCAAAACCTTATTTTTAGAGCATCCTGCTACACTATTATAGCCAATACCCTATATCATTGAGGTTATCATGATACTATTTTTAGGTATCTAGACCAAAGTGATGCCAGAATAGCATTAAAAGAGGTACATTATAGACTTTGTGGTCCTTGCATGAGCGGTATAGTCCTAGCATGATAGATTCAAAGAGCTAACTATTATTGGCCTACAATTGAACACAATGTATGTGACTTTGTCAAAAGGTGGCTACATTGTCAACATAATGCAAACTTGATATAAGCCCCAACTCAAGATCTCTAACCCATTGCACCACCATGGTCATTTGCATGTTGTGGGTTTGACCTTGTTGGGGTTATTGCACCCCTATCTTGAGAAGGCCACAAACAGATCATCACAACCACATATTACTTCACCAAATGCGTTAAGGCAACCCTACTTACCAATAAATGGGAGTTCAAGTATCCAAATTCATCCTCTATCATATTGTCTGTCACTTTAGTATCTCAACCAACATTTTTACAAACCACGTAGGTAAATTTGAAAACCTAAGTATAGAAGAATTTGCACCTCCCTCCACATTCACCACCATTTCTCCAACCCATATTTTCCATAAGGTAATGATCGAGTTGAGGCAACTAATAAAACCTAACTCAAAATCCTCAAGAAAGTTGTCAATGATTCTATCTGTGATTGACATCTAAAAAATCAATCCAGCTCTACAGTCTTACTATACCTAATTATGTACATCCACAAGCACAACTCCATACTCCCTAGTCTATGGGGTCAAAGAGGTCCTAACCTATTGAGGTTGAACTCCCATCCTTGTGCATATCATTGTGAGGACAAGTATCAAATGGGAATATGGTAAAAAATGTGTGAGCATGATATATGATGTAAGAGAGGGAATATAGGACCTATCAAAAGGAAAGATACAAATTGATTAATCACAAAGAAGTGATCAATGCACAAATGAATCAAATAATGGAGAATATGAAGAAAGAATGAAATCCTATAATCTACTATAGAAATTATGTACTTGAAATCTTGAATGAATAGAAGACAAATACTAACCTCAGAGTAGAGAAAATCTAGAAAATGTTGATTTTTGATGTCTATACACAATTTTGGGGAATGCTAGAACTTGCTCTAGACTAGAAACGTTAAGATAGAGAAAACCTAGAAAACTTTTTTCTTTTTGAGGGTAGGTCAACCTTGACCTAGATAGCAGGGCACAATTTTATCCATTTATTTCTAACCTTGACTTGCATTCCTCTGACGAAAATTCTATTCGTGGAGATCAAAAGTTTGCCAAAAAGGGTATTTAGATCTAACCTTTAATTTCTTGCTTTGTACCTATACTTGCAAGAAAAATGGTTTTTTTGTTTGGATGGGGGGTATTCCTTAGTCAAACCCTAGTTTGGAGTCAACCTTCAAATGTAATTGAAATTGAAATATGTATAAACAAAGTAAATCAAACTATTCACCTTGCTTATGCTGAAATCCTTGTGGAGGATATGAATCCTTGAATCCACAAGTAGGATGCTCCAAATGAATTTAGAAATGAATATAGTATGTCTCAAATCAATGGCATTAGATATATTATTCGAAATATTCAAGATATGACAAGTTACTGAGAGGGGAGGGGTGAATCAGTAACTTTAAAATTCTTTCTTTTAAATTTATCACAAATCAATGTATGCTACTACATGCATTAATACTGCAAGATAAAACATTCATCACACAAAAGAACACAATATTTTGGTGACCCAGAAACCTTCCAAATAGAAAGCAAAACTAGGGTGGGGATGATACCCACAAAACTTCACTACTGCAGCATAAAGTTGGCCTATTAAGGCTTACATTGACCACTTCTGGTGATCTGCCCTATTAGGAGCACAAAGGACTACTAGGTCCACCTTGTTAGAGGATTTACAAACATACAATGAAGTATGCACTCAGTTAAGAGATTTATACAAAGATTGTTAAGTCTACCTTTTTAAAGGATTTAGAAACTAATTCAACTATTAAGATGAAGTAGTGGATCTACTTACAACTGATTTCTGATAAGATCCTTTATTCACTAATCACCTTATCTGATGGCTATAACTTTTCTACCTCTATATTGACCTCGTTGTATTCCTTGAATTGTTGTTGATAATCCTTCACATGTACTTCTAAAAAATATTTCACATTACTTCTCTATTGCTTAATACAAATGATATCTTACAATACACCTTACATATATACCTTTCAAATTTACAAAACTACAAGGTCGGCCAAAACACAAGTGAACAACACATTACAAAGTTGGCCCAATAGTAAATAACTCAGGTTCACTGAACTAACTCAGTGACCTTCTGATACTCAGCATCCACTGCATTACACACCATCATCATGCACTCGGTAGAAGTGAAGGCTCGGTCCATACTAATCACTCAAAGTAGTTCTAAACTCGGTGACCACTAGTGACTTAGTAGATGTAGTGTCACTCAGTAGATACTACACATTGAGTTTACCTTGCTTCACTCGGTAGAAACTAACATCATGTGATGAAAATTAATAATTCGGTAGATATTGTGAAGCTTGGTAACCATTATTTGTTCAGTGAATACTGTAAGCTTGATAAACACAGTTGAAGAATACATTCACTTGGTAGCTTCAAGAATGCTTGGTGTGAACTTCTTAACTGCTAATCTTACAAGGTAACCATTGAATGCTTGGTATACAACATAATGCTAACAATCTTCCCCTTTGGCATTAGTGACAAAAACACTTATGAGCCAAAACTTATGTTCACTGAACTTCTAATTTCAAAATTGATCTTTGTAAAGTTGTTGTATATACATATCTTACATATCTCCCCCTTACATATGGCATAATATATATATATATAGATTTTATTTGTACATATATCATTTTTTTTCGTAATTATTTCTCCACAAGTCTCTTTACTCCTCCTGTTCTCTTCCCTTGTTCATCTCATACTCCCCCTTTTTGACAATAATGCCAAAGAGTATATACAATAAATTCAAGTAAAGACACTAAAATGTGAGAGAAACTCAAAGTGTACCTTGAGAATAAGAGATAATATCTTATCCCAATTATCTTGCAAAATTTTGTAGGTGGAGAGTGCCACTTGAACTTCTACAGAAATTTCAATCATATGGTCTGCTATTGAAAATTTGTTGTCTTGGATCAATGTTTTTGAATAAGCAATATATTTTTACATTTGGTCCATAACTGGAAGGATCATATTTTGGATGTCAATCAATGTAGACATGATCCTAGCTTCCTCTCTGAGTAGCTCTGCCTACATTTATGACAAAAACTTCACCTTCATGTGATGTGATGAGCTTGAACTAGGGTCAAGCTATAACTTTTGAGCACTAGCCTTCATGTCCACATCAATCTTATTTAATTTTCCCTTAATATCCTTGGTATACTTGGTAACATCACAAAGCTTGCCAAAAAGTAATGTTACATTTGTAAAGGATTGTTCAAGGTTGCTCAAAATTGTGGATAATTCTACCTACTTTATTGCAATGTGCTGAGCAATGTGCTCAAGCACCTTATTTTCAAATTTCTTCTTTGCCTTTTCAATGAGCTTCTCTTGCCCAGAAGTGTCCTCATTGAACTTATTTACAGCCTCTTCTAATTGTAACAAAATGTGTTCAGATGGATCAACATCAACACCTATAGCTTCAGTAATTATGTTTTTGGCATTCTTGATTATTGTGAATTCTCTGTCCCTCTCTTCTCTTAGCTACTTCTACCTTGCCTTTTTCTCTAAAAGCTAACTGACCAGTCTCATTTTGTTGGTTGAGGTAGTGTCCAAATCTATCTTGGGGATAATAGTTTCATTATCCAAGTCTATATCTTCATCAATTGCCTTACTAGTAAGAAGAAGTTTTAGAGGAGTCTTAGGTTTTACTTCAGTGCTTACTTCCTTGGATTTAGAAATAGAAACAATAGTTGATGTAGATGGACTAGCAAAAAAGACTTGAATTGGTCCAACTGGAGGAAAACTGAGAGAAGTATCAACTGTATCCAAAATTGATGTGCTTCAAAAATGATGTACCAATAGGTAATGCACAAGCTAGAATATTTAGAATTGAAGAACTAACTAGAACAGAAATTGGTGCAAATAGAGTTGTGGTAGAAAAAATTGTAGAATGAACTGGTATACTTACTGTACATGGTGCAGAAGAAGTTGATACAGTTGTGGAACTGATAGCTATACACATTGTTGTGATGGATTACTTAGGTGCTGATGAAGAGGGTTACAACTTGGTAGATGAAGTAACTAATACTTCCATTGAAGATACCTGGAACTATGAGGTGGTAGGAGTAGATGATATTTCTGATGTAGATGCAATCAATCATGATGAAGCTGACTCCAACCCTGATGATGTTGCTGGCTTAGGTGGAGAGTGAGGAAGGGAAGTAATGACTTTTGCTGCAATCTTCATTGGATCATCTTCTTCCTCCACTTCCTCCTTGTCTTCCTCTTTAGCCTCTTTCTCTTCATCATCATCCCTTAGTGCCTGATAGTCTTCAACATCAATAGTAGCATATGGAGTGTTATCATCTTCTTCATCATCACTATCACCATCATCATCCTTGATCTCAACTAGATCATCACTAGGCTTATGCAGATGATAGATATTCTTCCACATGTTTGTTGCATCTCTTACAACATGCTCAATGTCCTTAATTAAAATCAAACATATGTGGAATCTGATCATCATTTTACCTTCATTATTCTTCATGGCTACCTTTACTTTTGCTTCAGTAAGATTTGGCAATAGTTTCCTTAAGGATTGTTCATGGATGTCCTTGGTTGTCTGTGCAGTTAACTCCCATCTTGGTTGCAATCTTACTAACAATTTATTTGAGATCTGAGGAGCAATCTGGTCTAGGGAATACTTCCACTTTCCCATTTTGGAGAGTACCAGCTCCTCAATCTATATCTTCTCAACATCAGTTCTGGTTTCAAACTTTAAAGCCTTGAAGTTTGTGATGCCAGCTCCCTCTTCCATCTATTTTAGCCTTTCTTGGAAGGTATGTTGGGGCTTGCTGAACATTACTTCACCTTTATCTTTTCCTTTTCCTCTTCTAGTGAAAACAGTTGTGGAGGCCTTTGGAGGTTTGGTAATGATAACCCTCCCTTTCTTCTTTGCTAGCTCTGCCTCCTTTTTTTATTCTTGCTCTTCATCTTCTTTTTCTTGATCCTCTTCTTCATTCTATCATTTTCCCTTGATAAGAATTAAGGGACCAGTGATAGTTTTCATCTTAGCAATCTTCCTCTTGCCTTTGTTAATTGCTTGAGGTAGCTTGATTTCCAATTCAATTCTAGCTTTTGCCTCATCATATGTGCCAAAGACTAGTTGCTTGGGATCTACAGGCTCATTTACTAGTGCTTTAGTGATATCCCTGGTTTCATCAATATTGACCTCATAAGGGAGAGGTTTCACCCATGCAACTCGGTGCCTGACTACCTAAATGTATACACTATCACAATCTACCATGAAACATACATCATCTTTATAATCCTCAACAAGTTTAGGAGGAATCACGAACCTGTTGTTCATTCTTTCTTTGAATTCTTCAAAATAATTGTCCATTATACTATCAAAGTTTACACCCATTTCTGCAATAAACTCATTTATCTGATACAAAATGGGAACATCCTTTCTCCATACAACAGAACCTTTGGATAGAAAGAATTTTTGCACATAAAAGAAAAGACACGTCAACAAAGAACCAAATTTGTAGGGATTATTCTTTGATGACCTGATGCTATCCATATTCTTGTTTAGTTGCTTTACTAGTAGCACTGACAAGTAAAATTCCATGTTTTTCTTCACAACTTTGAATGTTAAGTTCACTACCTCACATGACACACTATTTAAATGACTCAAACTGTAAATTTTGTGGGAAATTACATGAATTCCAAACCTTAACTCCACATTAGTAATGATGCTAATTTTCAAACCTCTACCATCCCACTTGGGTAGCGTTTTCTTCTAGAGTTCATTCCAACCTAGGGTTTTGGTGGTTTTTGCTTTGGTCAGAATGGGAAGGCCAGTAATGTTGTGAATAATCTTTTTGGCGATCAATACGGGCTGCTCCAACCATAACTGACCATTATGTATGCGGCTAAGAATATACCTAATCCATTTTATCTGAAAGCTTCTTGGCAGGTGTGATATGTGTGTCAATCCTTTTGTTTCTAAGTGCTTGTGCTCGGGTTTCAATGAGCCATCACCACACATTACTTCTAAATCAATATCCATTTCTAGGGTTCCTATTTCTTGAATTGAACACTTAAAATGAGTGCAGATATTTTTAATTAGAAGTACCTTTGGTGGAATTTTTGATTGTGCACCATTAGGGTCAAGTGCCTCCGCCACTACTGGAACTATCTTGAAATTTGGTGCTTTCCACTCTACACCCTTGACCAACATCTATGATCCTCGTTTTGCCTTGGTGCTGCTGGTACTTCCAGATGTCATTGCTACTCAGTAAGTGAAAGAAATTTTCAAAAAAATTCCTTAGCTACAAATTCGCTCAAAATCACTTGAGTGCACCTGGAAATCTCTTTGCTCTGAGAATACTGAAGACGCGGTGAAAAATGAAGTCAAATTTTGCCCTTTTTGATGAAATTTTTTCATTAATGCTAGGTACCATATTGGTGTAGTGCGTGACAGACTGTCATCCACTCACCTAACTCAACAAGAGTATCAACTCGACAGACAAACCAAATTCCTTTTACTCTTGACCTTGCTTGGTAGGGTCTTCAACCAACTTTCCTCAGTGGAGTCTGATGCAACTCAGTGAAAGATAACCTTTCTGTAATCCTTGTGTATCTGGAATACTGATTGGATCATTTGCATTCCTCAAATTTCATGGAATTTCTTATGATTTTTTTGCTGAGTATAGCTCCAACACATTTTTAGGAATTTAGTTTGAGGGGATGGAGTCACCCACTTCTTGAGTGACTTCACTTTCATGATTTGAGCTTATATCCTCAATAGATTTAGGAATCCATTGTTGCCTCATTTGTTTGCTTATGTTGTTAGCCCTTTCTTTCTTTTCATCTTTAAATTTACCTATATTCATGCAGTTTTTAGCTATATGACCGAGTTCAGTGCATGTGTAACACCTTATAGTAGTATCCTTCTTTCTTAGGTGATGCCTTGAAAAATTTATGCTAGTGCATCCATATTCTCCATAATGATGACATTTACACCAGGTATTGTAGTCCCATCCAAATATTGCCTTTACAAGTTGTTCAACTAGATTGAATGATTTGGATCTGCATTAAGATGCCTTGTGACCATGCTTTTTGCATTTGTGACATTTACCTTCAAATTTTGATTTCTCCTTACATTTGTTAGCTTTGTGACCATGCTAATTGTAGTTGTAGCACTTTCTATTGAATTTTTCTTTTCCATTGCTCTAGCATTTGTTTGATTTATGACCAATTTTTCCATAATGATTGCATGAGGGTTTTTTATTTCTTTTTGCACCTTGCTTGAAAGATTCACCTTGTTCTTCATTGTATCCAAGTCCTACTTTACCTTTTTTCCCATGAAGATTCTGCTCATTTTGTTGATTCAATTGATTCATGTCTTCTTGTGATTTCAACATTCTCTCATTGATTTGTTTTTCAGTATTTAGGTCATTCTTCAATTTTTCAACGATTTTCTTTTCACATCTTAGTTCTCTCATTATTCTTTCATTAATTTCCCTTTCATAATTTAGATCACTTCTTATTCTTTCATTTTGCAATTTGAGAATCCTAATTTCTTCATTTGCTCCAGTGATTTGATCAATGAGGTCTTCATGCTGATTGGATTGATTCTGTTCTTCATTGTTTCTTGCCTCCAAGTCTTCATTTTCCTTATTCCTTTGTTCCAAAATTTCACAAAGCCTGATTGATTGAATTTCTTGTTCTCTTTTGAGCTTCCTTACTTCTTCTTATAGAGAGCCATTCTTTGCTAGGAGTTCCTTGATTGCCTTATTAGCTTCATCTGAGTTTCTTGATGGGAAAAAGTCTTCAATCTTTTCTTCAACAAACTGATGATCATCCATTTGTCTTGCAAGTTCCTTCCTTCTTTTCAGGAATTGGGAAAGATGCTCCTTTGCTTCTTTGAGTTGAGCTATGGCCATCTCTAGATCTAGCTTTTTTTTTTCAATTGCCTTGTCAAGTCTGAATATCTCCATTTGTCCTTAGATCTTTGCTCAAGTTGTCAAACTTTTATCCTGAGAACCACAAAGCTCTAATACCAATTGTTGGAAATATTCAAGATATGACAAGTTACTAAGAGGGGAGGGGTGAATCAGTAACTTTAAAATTCTTTCTTTTAAATTTATCACAAATCAATCTATGCTACTGCATGCATTAATACTAAAAGATAAAACATTCATCACACAAAAGAACACAATATTTTGGTGACCCAAAAACCTTCCAAATAGAAAGTAAAATTGGGGTGGGGATGATACCCACAAAACTTCACTACTACAGCATAAAGTTGGCCTGTTAAGGCTTATATTGACCACTTCTGGTGATCTACCCTGTTAGGAGCACAAAGGACTGCTAGGTCCACCTTGTTAGAGGATTTACAAGCATACAATGAAGTATACACTCGGTTAAGAGATTTATAAAAAGACTATTAAGTCTACCTTGTTAAAGGATTTAGAAATTGATTCAACTATTAAGATGAAGTAGTGGATCTACTTACAACTAATTGCTAATAAGATCCTTTATGCACTAATCACCTTATGTGATGGATATTGTTAGAATCTGATAAGATTAATAACCTAGAAAACTAGTGCAAAGAATAAATATCTAAACTATGAATGCAAATGATACAAAATCAAAATAGCATCATAGATTTAGTCTCCAAGAGAGTAATGCAAATGCTGGAAGCAAAATAGCATTAAGAGGATGCAAAAACAAGAGATGCAAATACAAGCCAAGTAGCATGCTTATATAGGCTAGGAAGAGGGAGGAGGTGGTAACACCAACCAATGAGGAGCAACCATCTATCGGACTAAAGATAACAAAGTATCTTCCCAAGATAGCTAATGGATGCTCACATGTAGGAAGGTGACACCTCACAACCATTCACCTAATAAGACATGCTTTATTAACCTAAGCAAGATTATTAAAAGTGTAGGAAAAACCTAGCAAAATAGGAAAAATAAAAAACTACACAAACACCCCCCCATAAGCAAAGCTTAGGTGGATGTAGAAATGGGTCATGACAAGTCAAGCCTGATGAGGTACCCATGTACATAAGATTTCCCAAAAGAGAGAGAAAAGAGACCCCCTCACACAAAAAAGTAAGGACTCAGAGTGAGAGGAAGAGCCCCCCCCAAAAGATGAAGCATCCTGCACCCCTAGCAAAGCTCGCAAATGAAGGAACTTTCTCTCAGTGAAGGGTTTGGTGAAGATATCAGCAACTTGCTCTAAAGTTGAACAATAGTGAAGGTTAATGACATGACCATGGATGAGCTCCCGGATGTAGTGCATGTGGACCTCTATGTATTTGGTTCACTGATGATGAACTGGATTCTGTGAGATCTGAATAGCACTCTAGTTGTCACAAAATATGACTGATGGCCGTCTAATCTAGATACCAAACTCAGTGAGAAGATGTTGAAGCCAAATGGCCTTAGTGGCGGCAATTGCAGCCCCCTGATACTCAGCCTCAATACAAGATAGAGCAATAGAAAACTGCTTTTTTCTCGACCAACAAACAGGACCTAACCGAAGTGAGAAGCTATACTTTGAAGTAGACTTGCAATCCTCAGAATCACCTGCCCAATCTGAATCTATGTAGCCCACCAAATCAAGCTCAATACCTACTGCGTAGTGAATCCCACAACTATGAGAACCCTGAATGTAGTGAAGGATCCGTTTGGCTTCTTTCCAATGTAACTCATGGGGCTCCTGCATGAATCAAGAGACCATGCCTACAGCATAGAAGATGTCAGGTCTCGTATTAGTCAGATAAATGAGACTCCCAACAAGTTGGCAGTACAAAGTGCCATCAACAAGTGGAGAAGAACATTGAGCCTCAAGTTTGACTCCAGAAAGGAAGGGAGTTAGAGCAGGCTTACAATCAGCCATATGAAACCTCGAGAGTAAATCTAGAGCATACTTGGATTGTGTGATGGTGATCCCAGAAGGAGACTGAAGGATCTCAATCCTGAGAAAGTAATGCAACAAGCCCAAGTCAGTCATCAAAAAACTGTCCTAAAGGGCCACTTTGACAGCCTTAATTGTGGGTGAAGAACTTCTTGTGATCAGCAAGTCATCAACATACAAAACCAAAAATAGAAGTGAATCACCCTGTTGCAAAATGTAGACATTAGGATCATAATGGCACCAAGTGAACCCAACTAATAGAAGGAAGGAGTCCATCTTGGCATACCAAGCCCGAGGAGCTTATTTGAGTCCATAGAGAGAATTTTGAAGATGACACACAAGTGAAGAATCCTGAAGGAAGCCTTGTGGCTACTCCATGTAAATCTCCTCATGAAGGTCACCATGAAGAAAAGCACTCTTCACATCCATCTGATGTACTTCCCAATGATTAGCTACAGCAATGGCAAGAATAATTCGAATGGAATTCATTTGGGCAACTGGCACAAAAGTCTCAGAGTAGTCAATCCCAGGAACCTGGGAGAATCCTTTGGCGACCAAGTGAGCCTTGTGTTTGTCAACCGACCCATCTATTGCAAATTTTGTCTGATAGATCCACTTACATCGAACAAGTTTTCTTCCTTTAGGAATAGGGACAAGATCCCAAGTGTGGTTCCTCATCAAGGAACTATACTCTTCCTGCATAGTTGTATCCCACTCAAAAATACCAAAAGCCTCATGAAAGGACTATGGATCTTAGGCAATAGCAATGAAGACATGTGGAGCATCCTGGAATTGTGAATGAGTTTGCCTGGTGTCTGATGGATCCCCAACCCAATCACCTACAAACTGCAAGGTCTATTTAGCCCAAAGTGGACAAGAAGATGGAGAATCTGGAGGGGAATCATTAACCTCTAAATGATGACTAGGAGAGGAAGGAGGTGAGTTCTCTGAATCAATTTTTGCATCAGAAGTAGAGGTAGAAGACTGTTTAGGTGAATCTAACTTATCAGAAGATCTGTCATGTATTCCAAGTGACTCTAATGTCAAGGTATAAGGAGTTGGAGAAGTGATAGAAAGTGAGCTTGAAGATCCCTCCTCAAACTGAACACTCCTCTCAATGAATAACTCATGTGTAGTAGGGTGGAGCAACCGATAACTCTTCACACCATCAGGATAACCTACAAATATGCAAGGTCTACTTTGCGGATCCAAGGCCTTACATTTCTCTATAGGAATGTGGGCCCATGTAGGGGAGCCAAAAAATTGAAAGTGCTTAACTAATGGTTTTCGACTGCTCCAAGCTTCAAAAGGAGTAATTCCCTTCAAGGCTCGATGAGGAACACAGTTTTGGATATAACAAGCATAGTTAATGGCTTCTACCAAATACTATGGTGCAAGAGATCTAGAGTGAATCATACAGTTTGCCATTTCCTTCAAGGATCTATTCTTCCGTTCTACAACACCATTTTGCTAAGGATTATATGGAACTGAATGTTGTAAATCAATCCCCTCTGAAGTGCAAAATCTTTCAAACCAATGGTTGACATACTCACCACCATTTTTTGTGCACAAAACCTTGATGGCTTTCCCAGATTGTTTTTCTACAAAATTTTTGAAGTCTTGAAAATGATCAAATACCTCTAACTTCTATTTGAGAAAGTACACCCATGTATATCGAGAAAGATCATCAATGAATGTGAGGACATATCGGGCCCTGTTGAAAGAAGGATGTTGAAATAGACCAGCCAAATTACTGTGAACTAACTCTAGTATTTGTGAAGCTCTCCATGCCTTACTTTTGTTAAACTTTTCCTTAGGATGCTTACCAAGAATGCAACCTTGGCAAACACCTCCTGAGAATTGAATCGAAGGTAACCCTATGACCATGCTCCACTGGTTGAGTTGATGCAAATAGTAGAAGTTAAGATGGCCAAACCACTCATGCCATAATTTACTCACATCATTAGAGTGACTGAGAAAAATAGATGAAGGAGGATCAGGAACAAAGTGAGAAAATAGATAGAGTTGTGACTGATGATTTGCTCTCCCAACTGCAACTACAAAATCACTATGCAACTCATGTATCTCCACTGAATCAGGAGTGAACTCAACCTGCTTGCCTAAACCTATGTGAGTGATTTGGTATATTGATAGGAGATTAGTTGATAATGAGGGTACACAAAGAACATCATGGAATGTGTCATCCCCCACATCAACAGACCCTCTCCCACACACCTCAATAGGAGTGTCATCACCCATCAAAATAGAAGGCATAGTACATGGCTCCAAGGATGCAAGTTCTTCCTTAGATGAAGCCATGTGGTGCGAAGCACTTGAATCAAGAACCCAAGTGGATGGTGAGGAAGCAACTACAACAAGAGCCTTGCCCTTTCCTTTCCCCTTGTTGTTTTCTTTTGCCTTGTTAGACTCTTCATTAGAACTTTGTTTGATAGACTCAGGAACACTAATATTATTCTTCTCAAGAATGTATGTCAAGTGATCAATTTTTTTCTTCAAAAATTTATGTTCATCATGACCGGGTCTTTTACAATAGGCACATTTAACCTTTTCTTTCTTAGGCTTATCGCCCTTAGAGGATGAGGTATCAATAGTTTCTTTTGAAGCAATTGGTATCTGATCCTTCTTTTCCTCACTATTATTTTGTTTCTCATCCTTACAATTATTGTTACTACTTTGTCCTTTTTGTTTTTTTGTGCCTTGGTTGGTTGCTAAGGCATGTGACTTAGAGGACTTAAGAGTGCCCATCTGGATTAGCTTGTCCTATTCTCGAGTGAGATTGATAGCAAAATCATCTAGAGATGGCATGGTGAATTGAGTACCAAGTGCACCCTTAGTAGCATAGAAGGTAGAGACAAACACAAAATATTCTGAACTTAGCTTAGAGAGAATACTAAGAATCGGTTGTTCATCTTTCTTTTCAATTCCACATTGTTTTAACTGCAGCCTTAGTGATTTCAATTTGGTGAAGAAATCTTGGATTGTGTTGAAATTGTCTGGACTGAAACTAATTAATTCATTTTCCAACATATGACCCCTCATTGAATCTTGTGTGCCAAATAGGGTTTCTAGCTTTGTCCATACTTCATTTGGTGTATCCAAAGACTCAATGTGAAATAGAAAGTCAGGAGAAATAGACAAACACAATGTTCCATATGCCTCATCACATTTGTTAAACCACTTAGGCTTGTCTTCATCTTTAGTAGGTTCAGTTTCAAGTCCCATAGTTATCCTATTTAATCTAGCTTTCCTTAAGTGAATTGTCATGCGTGATTTCGACTCAAAGTAATTGTATGGAGTTAGGATGGGCATATTTGTTTGATCCATGATGAATAAATGCAAAGAAATGCTAAAAAGAAGAGAACCCAACCACGACAATGCCCCCCCCCCCCTTTTTACTCAATCAAAGAACACCCCCCCCCCAAAAGAAATATGATTTGGCACTTTATTTTAGTGCATTTAGAACTACCACTAGAAAGAAATACTTAGTGGTCTTGATTTCAATACATTGCAAACTCTCAAGAAGAGCATATGCTAAAAGTGAAACTTGGGCACAATAATCAAGAAAACAAATAGCATCACCGCGATCTAATCAAAAAATCATGCACTTTCAAAAAAAGAATCGCCTCGATACGAGGTTGTATGAGAAAGTTATGATCCTCCAAAGTTTTTAAAACAAGAACTGTGCACAGTCATGGCTGAGAATCTACAATTTCTAAAGAATTCATGCATGAAAATCAAAAAATAACTCCACTAGTGGATAGAGCACAAAAAAAAGCCAAGTTCATAACAAGAATCATCAAAATCAGAGTCTGTATGAGCAAGAACGAGACATTTGAAAACTGCATTCAAATCTATGACTACCAATGGAGAGGGGTATGGCTGTAGCCTTTCATGCTTGATTCTACAAAATATACAGCTTGCATGCAAAATCTAAAAGATACCCAGATGGTTTTTCAGGGCTGCGAACAAAACTTAGAAAGCATTTTTCTTGTTGATGTACAGAAGATGCTATTGTACTGTAAATTAGAAGCCTTTAATAGTAAAAAAAATGGCTCCAAAAATCAAAAAAAAACCCCAACAACCAAAATATGACATGCAAATGCTGGATCAGCTTCTTAAGTCCATTAATGGCATGCTAGAACCTGCAATACTGATTGAAAACTCCAAATATGCAAGTTGGTTGTCAGATTTGAGATTGAAACCCCAGAGAAAAACCGTTTTTATCAAAACTTTTTTGATTCTCAGGATCATCCAAAGATGCAAGAGAAGAGCATACTTCATTTTTCAAAAAACTACAATAAAGTTTATTAGCCCCCCCTCGAATCTCTCAAATAAGGAAACTAAAATCTACTCTTGCACATAGAAAAGCTCTGATACCATGTTAGAATATGATAAGATTAATAACCCAAAAAACTAGTGCAAAGAATAAATATCTAAACTATGAATGCAAATGATACAAAATCAAAATAGCATCATAGATTTAGTCTCCAAGAGAGTAATGCAAATGCTGGAAGCAAAATAGCATTAAGAGGATGCAAAAAAAAGAGATGCAAATACAAGCCAAGTAGCATGCTTATATAGTCTAGGAAGAGGGAGGAGGTGGCAACACCAACCAATGAGGAGCAACCATCTATCAGACTAAAGATAGCAAAGTATCTTCCCAAGATAGCTAATGGATGCTCACATGTAGGAAGGTGACACCTCACAACCATTCACCTAATAAGACATGGTTTATTAACCTAAGCGAGATTATTAAAAGTGGAGGAAAAACCTAGCAAAATAGGAAAAATAAAAAACTACACTAACAGATATAACTTTTCTACCTCTATATTGAACTTGATGTATTCCTTGAACTGTTGTTGTTAATCCTTTGCATGTACTTCTCAAAAATATTTCACATTACTTCTCTATTGCTTAATACAAATGATATCTTACAATACACCTCACATATATGCCTTTCAAATTTACAAAACTACAAGGTCAGCCAAAATACAAGTGAACAACACATTACAAATTCATCCCAATAGTAAATAACTCGGGTTCACTGAACTAACTGGGTGACCTTCTGATACTCAGCGTCCACTACATTACACAGCATCATCATGCACTCGGTAGAAGTGAAGGCTCAGTCCATACTAATCACTTAGAGTAGTTCTAAACTCAGTGACCACTGATGACTCGATAAATGTAGTGTCACTCAGTAGATACTGCACATTGAGTTTACCTTGCTTCACTTGGTAAACACTATAAATTCATCGCTCGATAGAAACTGACTTCATGTCATGGAAATTAATAACTCGGTAGATACTGTGAAGCTCAATAACCAATATTTGTTTGGTGAATACTATAAGTTTGGTAAACACAATTGAACAGTACATTCACTTGATAGCTTTAGGAATGCTCAGTGTGAACTACTTAATTGCTAAGCTTACAAGGTAACCAGTGAATGCTCAGTATAAATTATAGACTGAGTGATGAGCTCGGTAAAAATTTAGAATCAAATAAGTGTTGTCACTAATGACAAATACAACATAATACCAACAATTCAACACCAATCTTAAATGGACCTTGGCATAGTAAGAGGCTTGGATGAATGTGAATGGATAAATCTTCAACAAGAGGGCTCCATAGAGATTGAGTCCTTCAATGGCTAACAAAGGATCTCCTTGATGGATTGGGTCTTGAATGCCTAAATTCTTTCTTTCTCCTTCTTGTTTGTACTAGATTTATTGTGAAAAATAATGGATCGTCTGATATCATAATCTTGTCTTCTTGCTATGTTATATTCTCTTAGGTAAGAGAAAACAAGAGGAGGCTTCCTTATATAGTGATCTAGGGCACACAGTTCTAGAGAGACTAACATTGGAGAATGAAATCACAATTAACCTTAACCCCTAGAAATGGACCTAGATTAAATGCATTTTAAGAGTTTACCATTTTGAAATCCAAAATAGCCAACTTGGAAGTGGGAGAATGAAACTTTTGGAAGACTAATATCTTTAAAACCTTCGGAACTTAAAATTTGGACCTAGGTTAGGGTTGAGGTCAAATCTGCCCTAGGTTAGAGTTGAGGTCGACCTTGACCCATCAAGTCTTCATTAACCTAGAAAGTCAAAGTCTTCAGTTTCTCAGAGAAAGTTGTTAGAAAGAGGCTGGAAACAGGGGGAGAAAAGAAGAACATGGGGAAACAACCAAATCCATTCAAAAACCTATTCAAGGTGCTTGACATGACCCCAGACCAGTTACTTGAATGGATAAACATTCTTATCATGGAAGTGCTTCCATTTTAAGATGATACATTAAGGCCCCCCTTTATCAAGAGTGTGGACTCGATGCAAACTCTTGGTAAAGGAGATCATAATGAAGGATAGTCTTATTGAAATCAAAGGGAAAAAAGAATCCTCAAGCCCCTAGGGACTTAAGGCTTCATCAACTCTAGGATCACAATAAGAAAGACTTCTCTAGAAAATGAGAAAGAGAGAAAGAGTGTGATTATCTCCCCATATGAGAACTTATGTCCCATTGTGAACCACACAAGGAAACACCGCAACTGGAAAGATGGAATTGAACCGCCTAGTGAATGTGGCTACTCACTAGTCAACCTATCAAGGGTTTACCCTCAAGAATATTCTATTCCATAAGAGTAAAACCAAAAAGCAACAGAGATCTAGTCTTAAGGACACCTTCGACCTTATGGGATCAAAACATTTGAAACCAGAGTGATCAAGAGATCCTAAAATATAAATCCATGCTTTAAGGATTGGTCACTAATCCAAAAATGAAGAAAAGGTGTCTTGAAAAATTATATATGTATTGAAAAGAGTGTGTGTGAGTGTGTGTGTGTGCGCGCGCGCACATGCAATAGGTGAGTAGAGTGTATGCCCCCACATCAAAGTCATTGCTAACACTTTAACAAGAGAAATGGCTTTAATAGAAACATAAACAACTCCATTGATTATGTTTCCACTATGAAATGCCCCCAAACAAAGATAAATAAAGGGAAATACAACATAAACATATAAAGAACACAAAAGGGATTTACCTATCGTGGGGTTAGTATGATCATAAGATAATATGTATATTATATTATTGCAATTGATTTAACATTATTCCCCAAAGAAAGTAGAACTACAATCTCAAACATAAGAAATATGAACAAGAATCTTTTCAAACCATGACCTCGAGACCAAAGGGAATCAGTGCTACCAAGTCATGGATCCAAGTAGATTACACAAGGAAACATTTATGAACAATAGCACAAGTACAATATAACATGAAACAACATATGGAAGAATAGAGATACATATAGAGGAATGGTACAACAGGTTTGATTCCTTTATCACCTTGCACCAATAGAGCAACAAGGGTTGTATAAAAGAATCTAACAAAATTTAGCAAACACATCATGGGAGAAGCATAGTGCAACAGGAAAACATACAACAAAGCTACCATAAAGGACAAGCCAATCAATCATGTTTCCTACTCTCCCCATCTCATTCTATATTATTTAGGGAAGGTAGGTAACTCACAAGAGGGACTATATCCAACATAGTAGGAATGATAACCAGTTGCAAATGAGGATCCTCTTGAGAATCACAATATCCAATACTAGGTGTAAGTATCAATTGTGATGAAAACACATTAGGTAAATCAAAAATATCAATGACAATATTCTCATATTCATCATTAACATCATCAATATTGTCAAGAGTATCTTTTTCATCCAGATTAATCAAAATAGGATCTAAGATATGAATGGAATCATTATAATCATTCATCTTAACATCATTATTAACAACAACTTCTTCTAACACATCATGCATAGGTTTATCCAAAGAAGGTAAAGATTTTTGAAGAATATAACTATGAGCTTTAGCATGAGCATGATGCTTCTTATGACATTCATTAGCAAATCGATTATGTGTTTTCTTATTTGAAATGTACTGAGAACTAGGAGGAGCAATTCTTGGATCCTTTACAGGTTCTATAGGAGGATTAATAGGATTATTAGTAGATGGACAAGCAATTGTAGGAGCTTGATTAACAGATGTAGAAGCCATAGATAAAGGAGGTATAAGAGGTGTAGGAAAAAGACCATGATTAAGATCCATAGGAGGTAAGCTTAAGTAGATAATCTTATAATGCTTATAGGCTTGATATGAGCCAAAAAGATTATTAGGTCAAAAAGGACATGAATTAGGTAATGAAGGCCAAAAGAAGTCAAGGGTAGCACAATCTCTAGGCCTAGAAGGTTGATATAAACTATGATTAACTATCTTCACTTCTTCATCATGAACAAATTTAAGACATTTATGGATGGGTGAAGAAACAATATGCATGGCATTTAACCATGACAAACCAAGCTTAACTTGAAACTGATCAGAAGTAGGAACAACAATAAAGATAGTGTTCATAATTTTACCGAAAAGTTCAGCCGGTAAATTAATAGAACCAAATGATGGATAAAGAAAACCATTACAAGTTTGAATCCACACATCAGATGTATCATAAGAATTATGTTGCAAGTTTTTCAAAAAAATATTTTCTTCACTAATAACATTGACTAAAGATGTAGGATCAATAAAACAACCATGAGTATGTATTTGATAAATCCTAGCATAAATATAAAGGAGACCATCAGGAGCTTTAATAGTCTCAAAATCATCAAAGCTAATCAAAAGTTCTTGAGGTCTTTTATTCTTAGGTTGTTTTCGATGTTCAAGTTAAGTCTTCAATTTAGGCTTAGGTTTTGGTTAAGTTGAGGTGGAACTAGAGATTGAAGCTAAGTTTGAGGCTGAAGTGGAGATATAGATTAAACAACATGCTCCAATTAATTAACAATGTGATTAAGATCATTAATCTGTGAATCATACACAATATCTAGATAGAATATGGTTGAGCAATGGTATTAGTATCATGTGGAGGAAAAGGATTCATATAGATTTGAAGATTTTGATTAGGAGGAGAAATAAATTTGCTCCCACTACCATAAAGATTATCAACAAATAAGGCATTAGATTCAATTAAGCCTTGAACCTTATGTTTTAAAGAATAGCATTTCTCAATATCATAACCATTCTGATGATGATATTGACAAAAAGCTTTAGGATCAAAGGATTTAGATGCAATCGTTGTTGGTGCCAGATTGGTTTTGACAATTGAGTGTCAACACACTTAAGAAAATTCTAAGTTGATGCCGAGTATGATATAGATGTCGAGCTATAGTATGTGTTGAGCTAGAAATCCAATAGGTGTCAAGTATAATTTAGGTGCCAATGAAGTTTCAAGTACCAAGTCACTATAGGTGCTGAGCAAACTATAGATGTTAAGCGAGACAGAGTTACTATAGATGTTGAGCAAGACAAAATTCCTATAAGTGTCAAGCATCAGTAATTAGTGAGTGCCCAGTAACATAAAATTAGCATATGAGTTTGTATCTTCACAAACTTAGATGTAAACCATTTTTTAGCCAACTCAAACTGAATCTCGAAGGATCTAAAAGAAAAGATTGAATCTTTTACATTCCCTATGTAATTAGCATGCAGCCAGTCAGAAAAATGGACAAAGCATACAACCAATAGGAAAAGTGTAAAGATTTGAGCAGGAAAAGATAGATGAATATCGATCATAGATTCATACCTAACCCTAAGTCCTTGAAGCCTTTAAAAGGAGGTTGATACCCCATAATTCATGTGCGTGAGAAGTTATATAAAGAGAGGAGTGGAGAGGAAGTCATATGGGAATGCATGAAAGAATGTTAGCAAATTTTTAAGGGGTGTAAGGATTTAGAGGAAAGAGCAGCACTACAAAATCAAGTTGATCATAATAGAGCATCAGTACTATGAATAGAGAGTTATCAGATTAGGAAGGACTAGATTAGATTGAGCAGAACAAGGATCTAGAATCAGCAATTGAAGATTGGTAACATTCCAAGTGAGTGTTTGTAAATCCTTTAGACAAGTCACCTTTAACAAGGTGTAAAGCCTTTAATAAGCTAGGCCTTTCACAGGGCAGACCATTATTTATGGTCAAACTTTGTAACTTTAACTAGTTACATATTGCTGCAATGATAATTTGTGGGTGTCATCCCCACCCTAGTTTTACCTTCTCATTTTAGAGGGTTTCTAGGTGACCAAATATTGTGTTATCTATTTTCATGCATGTCTTTACTTTCATGTTTATTAGAGATGTTAGATAAATGTGAATAATCTCAGTTAAAATTTTTAGAGATTAAATACTTTTTCTTTTGATTCTCCCCCCCCAGAAGTAAATCTTTCCACTTGTAAATTCCAACAATTGGTATTAGAGTTGAGTTCTCGCAGGGAAAAGCCTTATAGCTTGAAGAAAAATATTTGAAAATGGAAGTATACAAATGTGGGAAGATCATAGAAAACTAGGTGATTGATATACAACTCATTCTACGTACTTTTGAAGAAGCCACAGAAGAATTGAGGAAATCCTTAAAGAGAAGAAGAGAAATTGCCATAGCTAAGAATGATACACAATACAAATAGATTGACACCTCAAAAGTATTTGCAAATGAAGATTCAAAAGAGTTTGATGTAGAAATAATAGACCTAATGGAGAAGAATAGATCTCAAGCACAAGAAATCATAACTCTCAAGCTTGAACAAGAATCACAAGCCATGATGCTTTGTGAAGTGACTGAACAGAAGAAAATAGCCATTGAAGATAAGGCTATGATAGAAGAGGATAGAGAAACCTTGCTAACAGGTCAGAAGAAAAGTCAATTGAGCTTGCAAGAATTTCCAACATGCAACTAGACACCCTAAGTCAAATGATGAATGCACATCATGAGCTAAATTTCAAGGGCATTGAGATCTCCACACTAAAGATGCAAAATGAACAATTGTAAAATGACCTGAAAAGAGAGAAGGATATTGCAAAGAAATTCAACAAACCCAATGAAGCCATAAAGTACTTTGAACAACTTCAACAAACTAAGAGCTAGCAATGATACCTTAGGACTAGGATACACTAGCACTAAAAAAGGAGAATCATCTAAGACTGCAGAAGAAAGAAGTGACAAAGGTAAGAACACTAAACCCACTTGTCATTTTTGTGGTAAAAAAGGACATACCTCTAATGTGTGTAAGTGTAAGAATGCCCATCGGTATGACAAACCTAAGAACATGGGTCATTGTCATAAGTGCAACAAGCAAGGACATCAAGCACATGACTATAGGATTAGAACCATTAGAACACCAAGATTTGAAGGTCACTACTACAATTACAAGAAGTATGGGCATAGAGCTTTTGACTATAGATCAAAGCCCCTGTGGACACCTAATCGACCAACAAGGGGAAATAATCATGGACATCACTACAATTAGGACTACAACACCAGGCATAACTGTCACTATTATCAGGAATATGGGCACATCCCTAAAAATTGCATAATAACATATTTTAGTGGAAACTATAGCAGATGGTTGAGCCAAACTACATGCTTCAGTTGATATCAACTGAAATTTCCCAACAAGGTCAAAGGCACCCAACTCAGAGCTCAACAAAGGAAAAGGAAAGGTAAATTTTGAACACATCAGAGGAGAAATGAATAAGACATGGAAGAAGAAAGATGGAAGCAACACATCCAATGAAGGGATCACTTCACCCAAAAGGTCAAGTGGTCACACTTCATCCAACTAAGAAAAAGAAGGTATGTGGAACTAACATACAAAGCTTTATCATACATCAGTTCCTAGACAAATAATTACTAAAAAGAATAGATCAGCATGAATAGAGATGCAAAGTTAAAATTTCAAATTTTTGCAAGCATTGTTGAGTTGCTTTCATATGCCAAGTGAAAAACATAATACATGTCAAGTTGTCTACCAAAGTCAGTAAAAGCCAAATGATTAGTTGTAGCCAAGTTAGTAGTAGATGTCGAGTAAGGGAAACTTCAGTGTATACTGAGTGTTGAAAAGACAATGGAAGCTGAGTAAAGCATATTTGCTTAAGGAGCAGAGTGGATAGTTGTAAATGCACTAAGCATTATTGCTATGAAATTGGGGTATATGTTCACATTTTGAATCATTTTTCACCATCGCAAACAAAGAGTAAAGACGAAGAAGAGTGCAAAATGATTTTTGAGTAGAATTTTAAGCATTTGAGTAGATCTCTACAAAGATTCAGCATAGATTCTTTGATTCCAAGGTATTTATACTACTGCCCAGCTACGTAGTTTCAAAATTTATTTGTGTTTAAACTCTAGTTTAAAGAAATGGCCTTTAGTTCTAGTAAACCTCAAGAGAAAGAGCCATTTGAAGTTCAATTAGTGTCAAATGAAGTTAAGCAACTTAATTTTTGGCCTATCCCTGAAGTTGCCTACAAAAATGACCCATCCGGAGCCCTATCCATAATTCTTCCTAAGGTAGTAATGGTGAAAGATGTTAGGAGATGTTATAACTATAAGATAGGAGCCATTGGAGATATGGAGATTAGGGAAGCATATGATAAATTGTGTGAGAATGGAGTCTTAAAGGAAGAATTCCAAATTGTTGAAAGGAAGGGTTTAACCTATGCCCTAGAGTTCCCTACTATCTTTAAGACTGAATGGATCAGAATTATGTTGAGTAGGATTCATGATGGAAGTTTGTGGTTAGAAGATGGCCTAGTTAAGATATCAAAGAGGATTGTTCACAAAGTAACAGGGTATCAAACCCTAGATCGGCCCAAAACCTTAAGGAGTGTCTCCAAAGAAGCCATTGAGAAGAATATAGGAGCCAAATGGAATAAGAGAGGCATGACCATAGATACCATTTAGGATCCTCTTGTTGATTTTTTTGTTAGAGTCATTTCCCACAAGTTTTATCAATCTAGCAGACTCAACAGTGTTCAATGCAATGTAGTAGATGTTGGCTACAAACTTGTTAAAAAGGATCATACATATGACCTAGCAGAATTGCAATTACAGCAAATCAATGAGAACTTAGGAGCTATAAGGAGAACTAAGGGAGCCCAATGCAAATTTGGTGCAATTTTGATTTTTATATTTTTCTATGTACAGAATGAATTCCCATCCTTTGGAAAAGTTAGCTGGAAAACAAACAGGTCCATTGTAGCCTAGGTGAATGAACATATTGAACAAATGGGGGAAAATTTTGAGACACTCATGACAAGTTATTTTGAAGATTTTGTGAATTCAATGAAGTAGAGACTTAGGATTCTAGTCTCACTTATGGAGAACCATACAATGTTTTCTTTTTGACATTGATTATACCTACATTCAAGTAGTCATACCAAGGGTTAGATGGCTTAGACCTCTTGGGTATGAGATAAACATTGATGAGGCATCTACACCAATTACAACATTGTTAGCAGAGGAAGTAGATAAGAGTGCCCCACATTTTGGCACATCTGATGTGGTGAGATCCAAAGTAGATATGGAGCTAAAGACTATTTCTACACTAAAGAAAAAGGATAAACTAGTGAAGAAGCTCAAAGCTAAATTTGGAGAAGGGGCTGCAAAGGAAGAAGATGATGAAGAGGCAGATTATGATGAATATGAACAAGAGAAATGGCCACTAGCATTAACCCAAGGCATGGGTGAGGATACTAAAGAAGAAGGTGCCGAGCAGGAAGCACCTAAGGTAGAACCCAAGAAGAGGAAAGCATAGAAACAACTTGCAGTACAACCAAAAGGCAAGAAGAAAATAGCGATGCCAAGCCTAACCTAGCCTACCACAAGGGTAGATACAAAGGCAACAACAAAGGTAGCCAAGGAATAGGAGAAGAAGAAAGCTACACAACAAGGAGGGCCAGTAGAGAAAAAGAGGAGAAAATATGTGGCACCTCCAAAGTCAGATGATGAGAGGACAGAATCTGATAATGAACAATTCAGAGTGGTAAGTCATACCACTAAATCTGACTTAGAAAATGTTTGTGACAATATTAGGGATAATGTAGATTTGACTGGATTAAAAACTATTGATTTCAATAAGTTAAGTAGAAAGGAGCAAAAAATAGTGGAAGAATCAGTCTACACTATGATGGTCAAGTTCAAGAATACTCCACTTGAACTTGATAATACTATGCCTAAGGAGCTATACTCCATTGTAGAAAATAAATGGCATTATTGCCTAAAAATGGAGAAAGAAATAAGGGAGTCAACTTTGGCTCGTGTAATGCCTAACCTCACTAAAAGTCAAATAAGCAAGGCTAGCAAGAAACATGGGAGCAATTTTGCACCCAAATGTAGAGCCTTCAACATACTACAAAATAAAATTGAAGATGTTTTAAAGAAGTCCACTCTCATGTGGAAAGTGATTTATGGCCTTCAAATCGTAAAGGAAGGACAAGAAGATCCAGTTGAGGGAAGAAATAATGATGAAGAGGAAGAGGAAAATGAAAAGGAGGAAGAAGGAGAGAAAGAAAAGGAAGAAGTAATAGTGGAGAAGGAAACACAGAAAGGTGATGAGGCAATAACTAAGAAGCAACAATAGGAACAGAGTGTCCAAGACACACAATTGCCACCACCTAGTCCTCCACATGCTACACCTACATCTGTAAAAACAATAATTGTGAAGGGTGTCCCTGACACCTCTGGTCTGAACATCAACCCACTATCTATAGAGGATCTCAAAAACATCCTTCACCAGACAACATTACAAGCACAATTATGTACCAATCCAGTTATAGTGAGTGTAGAGGAACTACAAAAGGCAGTAGCTGAGATTACCAAGGAGAGGGTGAATCCACAAGAACCACCCTCACAAACTCCAACAGCTACAAATGGACAACCACAAGAGCAACTAGCACAAGATGTATCTACTAAGGTTGATTCCACAATGATAGTAACTCCAACTATTAAGGAGCAAGCAAAGGAGCAAATAGGATAGAAGAATACCTCTGCTCCTATGACACAGAGTCAAGGTACACCTCCTTTGATCACTATAATCAATCAAGGCAAAACTAAAGAAGACAATGAAGAGGAGAGGACCCCTAAGGAGAAAGAACAAGAGGCAATACAAATATTGGTCAATTTGCCTACTACAGGGACTCTTACTAAGCAGTCGAGCACTAGTGCAGTACCATTGCAAATATCAGCACCAAGCTTGAACTCTGCCAAGGTAGCAAGGGTACCTCATTATGGAGACCTTGCACTTGATGAGGAGATAGTCATACCAAGCTATGACTATAAAAAAATGAACATAGCATAGATCAATGAAGTGCAAGAGGCACTGGAGAAGAAGAAGAAGCAAGAAATACTCAAGAATGAGTATAGGCAAAGGCAAGCATTGATTAAAACCAAAGACATCTTTCTTGATGCATTCAGCTTGCCAGTACCTGATGAGACAAAGCCCATCATGGAGCAACTATCCAACATAGTAGACTAGGTACAAAATGAAGACTTGGACACTAATATCAAATTACTTGAATGGTCTAAAAAGAAATTCTAGATGAAGGTCAATGAGAAAATATCTAGTGAAAAAGCACTGTCTCAAATTGAACTAGCTAAATAGGTTGAAAAGGTGAAAGTAGTACTTGAGAACATATTCTCATTGTAGTCCAAATTGTGTGATTCTTCATACTGTACACAAGAAACAAGCCAAAAGATATTGAGCTTGGAAATGAACCTCATGGTATCTAGCACACAGCTACCAAAGGATCCAGCTCAAAGTGAGAAGCATTTTGATACAATGCTTCACACTCAAAAGGAATTAGTTGTACTTATAGAAAATGAGGCTAATACCAAGGCCAAATTAATACATATCCAATCTGCAATCACCCCACACATGGAAGTTTTGCATCAAGAAATGCCATATGTTTTGAAAAAAGATCCTAATATTTCTACATTGGAAGGCTCGATACACCTTGCAGCAGAGACAACCATCTGGTTTAAAGCACTGGAAATTGCATTAGACAATTGGGATGTTGCTCTGAAGATTATCATGGAGGTAAATAAATCTTTTTTGGCTAAGTATTCAATTCATTCTTAGGACCCTTTGACATTAGTGTCAAAAAGGGGGAGATATAATAATTAGGGAGAAATACATTGTGAGGTAGATAATAAAGGGGAAGATACCCAAAGGGGAAGATAATAATCTTTTTGAGTTTTGAGGAGAAATAAGGAGATACAACCAAAAGGATACAAAAACTACATGAAGATGTATGAAAAGGGGGAGCAGACACAGAGTAGAAACAAATTAGACAAGGCAGAGATAAAGAGTATCAGATTAAATAGCATGAGACAAATCTAGCATAAGGGATTTTGGATACAGAAATGGCACATCAGCTCAGGGGGAGTTACAAGTTTTTGAGGTATATAGTCTTCTACAAAATTTTGAATAAGTTTTTAAATATTTGTACATATGTTGAATAGGATGTTTATTATACTCATAGAGATCAGATTCATAATGTTTAGTTAAGTGTTTTTGACAGTCATGTCAAAGGGGGAGATTGTTGGTCTCAGATTGGTTTTGACAATTGAGTGTCAACACACTTAAGAAAATTCTAAGTTGATGTTGAGTATGATATAGATGTCGAGCTACAGTATGTGCCAAGCCAGAAATCTAATAGGTGCTAAGTAAACTTCAAGTGCCAAGCAAGTTTCAAGTGTCGAGTCACTATAGGTGTCGAGCAAAGTATAGATGTTGAGTGAGACCAAGTTACTATAGATGGCAAGCAAGACAGAATTCATATATGTGTCGAGCATCAGTAATTAGTAAGTGCTGAGGAACACAAAACCAACATATGAGCTTGTATCTTCACAAACTCAGACGTAAACCATTTTTGAGCCGACTCAAGATGGATCTCAAAGGATCTAAAAAAAAAAAGATCGAATCTTTTACATTCTCTATGTAATTAGCATGCAACCAATCAAAAAAATGGAGAAAGTATGCAACCAATAGGAAAAGTGTAAAGATTTGAGTGGGAAAAGATGGATGAATATCAATCGTAGATTCATACCTAACCCTAAGTCCTCAAATCCTTTAAAAGGAGGTCGATACCCCATAATTCGTGTGTGAGAAATTATATGAAGAGAGGATTCAAGAGGAAGTCATATGGGAATGCATGAAAGAATGTTAGCAAAGTTTTAAGGGGTGTAAGGATTTAGAGGAAAGAGCAGCACTACATAATCAAGTTGATCAGAATAGAGCATCAATACTATGAACAAATTGAGCAGAACAAGGATTTGTTAGGATAAACCACGAACATAAATAAAAACTACATGCAAATATAACCAATAACAGAAAATAATAGAACACACAGAAATGAACACAAGGCACCAAGATTAAACGTGGTTCACCCAATCCCTGGGCTACGTCCACCAAACAGCAAGTCCGATCTTATTACAATCCAGTGATTACAACCTGATTACAATCTGTAATCCCTTACAGCTCAATACTGCCACAAGAACCAATTTCGTATCACAACATATGAAAAATACCCAACCCTATGCCCTTTTATACAAGTATTAAACCGCTTTAGGGTTATAACATGTTGGCCATTTGTCGGCCATAATATGTCGGCTACTGCCCAAAAAAAAAATTTGGGGCGATGCCCTGAACCCCACTATTTATGAAGTATGTACAGTACTTTCCTGATCAGTCACCACAATCTAATAGGATCTAGAATCAACAATTGAAGATTGGTAACATTCCAACTGAGTGTTTGTAAATCCTTTAGATAGGTCACTTTTAATAGGGTGTAAAGCCTTTAGTAGGGTAGGCCTTTCATAGGTAGACCATGATGGTCAAACTTTGTAACCTTAACCAATTACATATTGCTGCAGTGATAATTTGTGGGTGTCATTCCCCACCCCAGTTTTACCTTCTCATTTTGGAGGGTTTCTGGGTGACCAAATCTTGTGTTATCTATTTTCATGCATGTCTTTACTTTCATGTTTATTAGAGATGTTAGATGCATTCGAATAATCTCAGTTAAATGTTTTAGAGGTTAAATATTTTTACTTCTAATTCACACCCCCCCCCCCCTCCCCCCCCCCCCCTCCCCCCCCCCCCCCCCACCCCCCAAAAGTAAATCTTCCCACTTGTAAATTCCAACAATCATAGTGGGTAAAAGAGGTTGAATAGGAGGTAAAGTAATCATATTAGAAGTTAACAACCTATTCATAATGGAATGTAAAGATTCAAAAAGAGGAGTTAACATATGATTTAATCAAAAATCAATAGATGCAGAAGTGGCATTGTGAGATGCAACAACAACTTGATCAACAACTACATTTTCTTGTTTGTTTTTTATTAGATAAACAGGTTTTACAAGGACCCTGAAACCCAAGAGTTAAAACATTAACAAGGCTGATAATAAGTGTGAAAAGCCCAGCCAAAAAAGTTCTAGTTCAAAGGCTGAAAATAAGCACAAGGCCTAGCTGATAGACAAAAACCAAAGAAAAGACCAGGAATAGAAACAACAAGAAACGACTACGGGAAAAGCCCTTACAAAAAGCCAAAAAAAGGCACATATAGAAACAAAAGAACAGGCAGAGGATTAGTCCTCATTCTTTCTCTTTAGGTCTTGCATGACCTGAGCTGCCTCATAGGCCATCTTGTTCTCCTCAACCTCTTATTGGTGTGCCCTTTGATCCTCTTGGTCTTAACCATTGTTGATGTTGTCCTTTGTAGTGTTGACCCCCATTCTAGCTTCTTCCCTAACTTTACCATCCTCATCATCCTTCATAACTATGTCTTTGATCTAGCCCGTGAAAGATATGATGTTGTTGTTAATGTAGCTTAGCATCAAAATCATCTGATTCGAGAGATTATGATTGTAGATTTCGAGGGTGTTAATCCTTCTCTCTACCAGACTAAGCCTCTCACCGTTGCCATCTCTTTTATTAGAGTTCGCTCCATTCCTATTATCCTCCATATGACCCACCTGCTCTTTGACCTCCTCCAGCTCATGGAAAAGCCACTTGATTGATCTGAAGTTATCAATCATGTTATTGTGGGCATTTTTCAAGAGATTTAGCCCAATTTCCCTAGCTTTGTTTTAAATAGCCACAATAATTGGGTCTATGAGTTCTTCAAGCCTCATCTCTTCTTGGTTATCCACAAGGACCTGCAGGATCATGGCCTCTCTAAAAATGCCCATTTTCGAGGACCTAACTTTAAAGTTTTTCCAAGCTTTCCTCCTATTATTTTCTTGCACCTCCCCACCCTTGGTCTCAGAATCCAAATTTTGTTCCTCAGGTTGTGCATGAATATGGATAGGTGAAAGAGGCAATAAAGACATTCCTATTCTTGCTGCATTATCTCATCCTCTAGACCCTCCCTCTTGCATTTCTTCCCTCCCCGGTCATTCTTAATTTCTTCTCACATCTCCATTTCCTCCTCTTTCATCTCCACATCCTCCTCCTCATTTTTGTCATCCTTCACATCTTTCACAAGATGCTTCTGCCCATGATCCCTAGGACTTTTTCTACTGGGGGTGATGGAGGAAGGCGAGTTCTTGACTTGATGGGTGGCTTTTTTATCAATGGAAGAAATCATGTCATCCTCAGAGCTAAAGCTTTGAATGTCATCCAAGTCTGAAGAGAAGCTAGAGCTTCCAGAGGTCACATTCTCAGTCTAAGGGGGAGCCTTGCTTATAGTCTAAGCCTTAAAATGCTCATAAATAAGCAATAGGAGCCCCTCATGCAATGCGGGATTATCAGTAGGCTTCTTTTTGAAGCTAACCACCGCCTTGCTCAAAGAAGTTAACAAGTAAAAAGGAAAAAAAAATTTACGACTGCGCCAAAAATGATTCAAAAGAACAAAGTGGTGGGTACGAGCCCTATCAAACCTAGGGTCCAAAGTAATATACTCTATAACAGCTCTCATAACATACTCCATAGTTTCTTCATGGTATCAGGAACATAGTATGTGTCAATCTTCCTCAGGGCTTTCAGTTCCTTCTCATCCTTAACAAAATCCCACATAGCATTAGCCAAGAGCTTCTTGTCCCTAAAAAACTTAAAACCCTCAATCGAGATTTCAGCAACAGTCGAAATCACCTCCTTAGTGATCATGAAAGAAACCCCATTCACCTTCACTCTGCCATCCTTCCATGAACCAATCATACTATTAGTCACCTCCTGATCAAAGCCATGCAATTTCATAATGTATCTACTAATCTCACCTTGATCCAGCTGCTCCCAAACTTCGTCCCTGCTCTTCCATTTCTCAATTTCGCCCACTGGCTCCTTTCTACACCTTTCGCCAACCATATCAACACTCTTCACACCTTCAATTCTCATATGCACCTCGCACTACAACAAATTGGAACCTCTATGAATAAGCAAAATGCAGAAAGAATTAACCCTTCTGTTGCTCCTATTGTAAATGTAATAAATGACCCACAAAGTGCGTCAACTAGTCTGTAATAAATTGTAGCAATTACAATTTCCTATGCTAACTTTTTGGGAAGTACCCTTTCCCCTTGATCCATTCATACTCATAATTGCAAATTGATCTTCTTTATACTTCCTTAGATCTTGTCCAGTTCGATCATGCTTTTAACATCTGTCGGAAAAGTATTTTTGGGATGCTATGTCATAATTTGGCTTGCACCGACCCCAATATTTCCAAGCTTGTTAGCAACTGGGTTAGCTTCCCAAAAAATATGAGTGACGTGGACTCTACTAAATTTGGCAAGAGTCTCATGAGTCTCATCAATAAGATTCGCAATCGACCATGATGACTAAGAGTTTCCATTAATACATTTTATAATGTTGTTTGAATCCCCTTCAAGCCAAAGATTAGTAACTCCAATTTCAAAAGCCAGTTTGATAGCATTACACGCAACATTCACTTCCGCAAAGTGGTTGGTTTGATAACCCAACGGGAGGGAAAAAGCTGCAATACCATCTCCATTTTCATTCCTTATTATGCCTCCACTTCTCGAGGAGCTAGGATTTCCCTTGGACACTCCGTCGAAGTTAGCTTTATGCAAACCTTCCAGGGGGAGAAGCCACTTTGCTTCCTGTCTTTTCATCTTTCTATCTTTTGCCTTCTCCTTTTTTTTGCCACCTAATTCTATATCTCCCCCTTTCCTTACCAAATAGTTTTCCTTAATGTTAGCAAATATTTTCTTTCCTATCACTATAGCTGGCTCCTCTTTATCTCTGAAGATTATGTTATTTCTCTCCTTCTAGATGCTCCAACAGAAATGAGGTAGGATCCAAGAACTTAATTCATGAAGTTGAGACCTATTGAACATACATTTCCATTGATAGAAGAGATCCAGGAGGTTAAAAGGCACACACCAGCTGAAGCCCAAGTCTTGGGTGAGGAAAACCCAAACCTCCCTGGAGAAAGAGCAATGAATGAACAAATGATTGCCAGTCTCAATCTAATCTTTACATAACACACATCTGCTAGGCATAATATGATCTCTTTTAATGAGGTTATCCTGGGTAAGGATTTTGTCCTGTAGAGCTAGCCAATAGAACATATTAATTTTTGGAATGAGGCCAGGAATCCAAGCCCTTGACCAAGGAGGAATCTCTTTTAATCTCCAAAGGGCCAAGTACCTAGAGGTGGCAGTATATTGCCCATTGGTGTTATCTCCCTAGACCAACTCATCACTGTTGTTATTTAAGGCCATAGAGTTAAGCATAATCATAATAGGCTTAAGATCTTTAGAGATGATGGAAAGGTCTATCCATCCCTGGTCGTTCTTGTAGTTACTAACTTTTTGCCCAAAATGGTTGATGCAGTCATTCATCCAGACCTCATAGTTGGGGTTGTTCATAAGGGGGCCCTAAATAAGCCAGCTATCGAACTAGAACTGGATATCCTCCCCATTTCCTAGTTTCCAAGATACTCTAGAATTTGCCAGGTCCCTGGCTTTTAAAAAACCATTCCAAATAGTGGATCCTCTTGGGATATCTTTGCTGAAGAGGGTAAATTATTTAGAGGGTCTCTTAATATACTTGTTTTCCATAATGTCTCTCCATTCCCCTGTGATGCTGAAGATACGACATATTTGCTTAGCCAAAAGAGCCTTGTTGAGGTGAGTTAGCTTCTTGATGCCTAGAACCCCATATTTCTTTGGGAGGCAAACTTTTTCGCAAGAAACAAGAGGATACCTTTTATTCTTTTCAGCCCCCGTCCATAAGAAGTCTCTCTAAAATTTTTCCATTCTCTTAGCAAATTTCACAAGGATCACAAAGAGGCTCAAAGCATAGACAGGCAAGTTCTGAAGGGTGGATTTAACCAGTTGCCATTTTCTAGCTTAGCTAAGAGATGCGCCTTTCCAAGCAATCAGCTTCTTACTAAATCTATCCATAATGCCATTCCAGAAAGAATCAGGAGGATTTGTGCCCAAAGGAAGCCCAAGATAGGTAGAGGGAAGCTTCCCCACACTGCAGCCCAGAATTCTAGAGATTTTCTTTTGTTTGTCCTTAGGAGTGTTGATAAAGAAAACAGAGCTCTTATCCCAGTTGATGAGCCACCCCAACCCTCTGGAGTAGATATCCAAGATGTCCTGCATAGCCTTAGCCTCCTTAACAGAAGCCTCCCCTCCCATTATGGTATCATCAACAAATTGCTGATGGGAAAAAGGAGAACTTTTAGAAGAAGGTTTAAAACCTTTGATTCTCCCTTCCTTCTTATTCTTCTTAATAAGTCTGCCTAAACATTCTGCCAAGATAATGAAGAGAATAGGCGAAAGAGGATCCCCCTAGCGAAGGCCACGAGAGGGTTTGAAAAAATTGAAGGGGGATCCATTAACTAAAACTGCAAGAGAGGAAGTAGACACCAGCTGAGATATTAGTTTACAAATTTTGTCATCAAACACAAAAGCCTTAAGCACCCTATCTAGGAAAGACTAGTCGACCCTATCATAGGCTTTAGAAAGGTCTAGTTTAAGTAACATCCCTTCCCTTTTTCCAGCTTCCATAGAGTGAATCACTTCGTGCACCATCATTATTGAGTCTAAAATTTGTCTACCTGGCACAAAACTAGTTTGTTGATGAGAAATAATCAGAGGGAGGAGTTTGAGTAGCCTAGAATCCTTCAAAATAATCTTGCAAAAAGAATTGCAAAGACTAATTGGTCTAAACTTGTCCACGGAATTGGCTCCAGGAATTTTAGGAATGAGAACTAAAAAAGTAGAGTTAATCTCCTTAAGAATGCTTCTTGCCCCAAAGAATTCCTTAGCAACCTGAACCACATCCTTCATCAATATAGGCCAAAAAAATTGGAAAAAGAAAGACGGGAAGCCATCAGGGCCAGGGGATTTATCTGTCGGTAGAGAGAAGAGAGCTTCTTTAACTTCTAACTCAAAGGGAATGGCTCGAAGCAGTTTATTATGGTGAGGAAGGATGACCTGAGGGATACAAGAGACAATTTCATCTTGATCCACTTTGGAAAGCAAAGGATCCCAAGACAACAGGGAAGAGAAAAAAGAAACAACCTCAATTGATATTTCCTCATCCTTGGTCAGCAGTCCTTGTCCTTTCTTTAAACCTATGATTTTTTTGTTTGCACGATGTTTTAGACTAGTGAGATGAAAAAACTTTGTATTTTGATCTCCCTCTTTGAGCCAGTTAACCCTTGATCTTTGTTTGTGTATCTTGACATAGTTGTTGAATTTTTTTTTTTAAATTGAATTAGAATCAACATCACTTTTATCAATAGGAACAGGAGCCATTGGAGTGTTTCTCTCAAATTGACTCACTTGTAATTGATAATTATGAAGCACTGCACAAAGTTGTTGAAAAGAAGTAAATTTAGTAAGCAGAATCTCATCTCTAATATCCTTTTGCAAATATAAAATAAACATACATTGAATATCAATATCAGGAACATGATAGGAAATCTGAGCATGTAAATGCTTAAATCTACCAATAAATTTAGTCAATTTTCCTTAGCACTTTGTTTACAATGCATCAAATCAGTCAAAGACACTTGCGGGCCAATGTTGTTTTGAAATTGTTGAATAAAAGCATTGGCAAATTATGAAAATGAATTAATAGAATAAGGAGGCAAGGAACAAAACCATTGTAAGGCCTTGTCATGAAAGGTTCTAGCAAACAACTAGGCTAGAATCCTATGGTCATGAGCATAATCACTACAAAGGTTTTGAAATGTTTTAACATGATGAACAAGGTCTCCCTTACCATTGTAATTCTCAAGATGGGGCATATCAGCTTGCTGAGGAATAGGAGTACGAATGATGTCTTGGGACAAAGGACTTCCCATGTCACATGTAGGAATACTAAACTTGTTTTCAGTCAAGAATGGAAGTTTTTGTTGTAAAGATGATACAGTTTGAGCCAATTGATAATTTTTGAATCATTAGAGGAAATAGGAGGAATAAAAACATAAGAAACACTAGGTAAAGTGTATGAAGCTACAGGAATGGAAGACACAACTGGAGAAAAACTTGGAACTGCAGTTGGTAGAGGATTAGAAGAAGTAAAGGAACATTATGATAAGAAGATTGTGATGTACATAGGAAGAACACTCATAGGAATAGAGGGAACCGTCGTAGTCACCAAAAAAAGTATAGGTAGGAATACTAGGTAAAGGAATAGAAGAAGTTCTACACTAGTGATAGGAGGAATCAACCCTAAATCTTGAGGTTCTTGAGCCAAAGGTTTAACATTTGAATGCACAAGGTGAATAATACAATGCAAGAGGTTAACAACTTGATCACTATTACAAAGAACTTTCTTAAGAGCCTCTATAGCTTGAATTGAATCTTGATTATTGTTTTCTTGAATGAGCCAATTACCCATTTTATCAAGTTTGATTGAAAGTTTTTGGACGCGGTTAGGAGGAACTCTTAAAGCATTATCCTCATCATGAGATGAGTCAGAAGATTTTTGTTCCATAATAGGATTGGAATCATGAATAATCAAATTATCATCCAGGATTCTAAGGAAAGGAGAAGAAGACTTGAGATCAAAAGCACAAGTAAGTCTACAACTTTGTCTAACTAGAATATTATAAGTAGGACTAGAAGTAGTAAAGCTCACAAAACCAATGCAATGCAAATGAACTAAACTAAGAAAACATAAAATATGAATATTTTTGTATTTTGAAAGAGATTTTGCATTTTTTTCTATTTTTGGAATATGGATTCAAGAAATCTAATTAGAATGCAAGATTTAACATAAAAGATAAATCAAACACCAACAAGATAATATAAAAGGAAATCTAACACCACAAAACATAATAAGGCATCTAATTCCACAAAAGAAAACAGGGTAAGTGCGTCAGGTTCACCAAAATGAATGGGGTAAAAAATGTGTGAGTATGATATATGATGTAAGAGACGGAATACAGGATCTACCCTTAACCCAAATTCTCAAAAGGAAAGATCCAAATTGATTAATCACAAATAAGTGATCAATGCACAATGAATCAAATGATGGATAATATGAAGAAATAAGGAAATCCTATAATCTACTACAAAAACTATGTACTTGAAATCTTGAATGAATAGAAGACAAATACTAACCTCGAAGTAGGGCGAATCTGGAAAATGTTGATTTTTAATGTCTATGCACAATTTTAGGGAATTCTACAACCTACTTCGGACTAGAAATGTTGAGACAAAGAAAACTCAGAAAACTTTTGTCTTTTTTAGGGTAAGTCAACCTTGACCCAGGTAATGGGGCACAATCTTACCCCTTTATTTTTGACCTTGACTTGCACTACTTTGATGAAAATGATGTTCACGAATCTTGGAAGTTTATCAAAAATGGTATCCAAATCTAACCTTTAATTAGTTGTCTTGTACCTGTACCTACAAGAAAAATAGTTTTTTATTTAGATAGGGGTTTTTCCTTAGTCAAACCCAAATTTGGAATCAACCTTGAAATGTAATTGAAATTGCAATATGTATAAACAAAGTAAATGGAACTATTCACCTTGCTTATGTTGAAATCCTTGTGGAGGATTTGAATCCTTGAATCCACAAGTAGGGATGCTCCAAATGAAAGTAGGATGTCTTAAATCAATGGCATTAGATCTTCAACACCAATCTTGAATGGATCCTAGCATAGGAAGAGGCTTGGATGAATGTGAATGGATAAATCTTCAACAAGAGGGCTCCATAGAGATTGAATCCTTTAATGGCTAATAATGGATCTCCTTGATGAATTGAATCTTGAATGCTTAAATAATTTATTTCTCCTTCTTGCTTGCACTAGCTTGATTGTGGAAATAATGGATCATCTGATATCATAATCTTGTCTTCTTGTTATGTTATGTTCTCTTAGGTTAGAGAAAATGAGAGGAGGAGGCTTCCTTATATAGTGATTTAGGGCACAAACTTCTAGAGAGGCTGACATTAGAGAATTAAATCCCAATTAAGCTTAACCCCAGAAATGGACCTAGATTAAATGAAATTTAAGATTTTACTATTCTGAAATCCAAAATAGCTAACTTGGAAGTGGGAAAATGAAACTTTTTGAAGCTCGATATCCTAAAACCTCCATAACTTGAAATTTGGACTTGGGGTTAGGGTCGAGGTCAACTCTGAACTAGGTTAGGATCAAGGTCGACTCTGACCTAGGTCAAGATCAAGGTCGACCTTGACCCATTAGGTTGTCATTAATCCAGAAAGTCAAAGTCTTCAGTTTCTTAAAGGAAGTTGTTAGAAAGAGGCTAGAAATAGGGGGAGAAAATAAGAACAAGGGGGAAACAACCAGATCCATGCAAAAACCTATTCAAGGTGCTTGACATGACCCCAAACTAGTTACTCAGAGGGCTAAACATTCTTTATCATGGAAGTGCTTCCATTTTAAGATAATACAAAATGAAGACTAAAAAGTCACCAAACTTACATAGCTGGATCTGCTAGATGTAGAAAGGAAACAAGCCTATGACCACCTCATAGTTTATTAAAAAATTGCCTCAAGCCCGATTTCAACAAGGTTCACCCACAATAATTTTAGGTAGGTGACATGGTCCTCAAGGAAAAAATGAAAGTCCAAGAAGACTAAGAGAAGAAGGGCAAGTTTGAGCCCACCTGGCTTGGTCTATATGTGGTTACAACTGTTAAAGTAATTAGATATTTCATAATTAACTCTAGTTTACTTAAGCTAAACTTTAGGCATATAGTAATTAATTCTTTTATTGATTATTATTATGCAATCTAGGTTAGAATTTTTAGGGTTTTGATCTCCTTTATAAGGATGATCTCTCATTGTAAACATTAATTAGTAATTGAGAACTAAGATTAATTAGCTTTGATAATTGCAATCTCTTTTTTGCTCATCAAGAATGTCTCATCTATGGATTTGGCAATTATGGCCTCCATAGCTTGTTGCTTCTCTCTTTGTCTATGACAAGTGTTTTCATGCAAGTGATTCTTGGGAGTTGTGGGGTTGATCTTTCATCAACTTCAACATACCATCAAAGCTCCAGGTCTTCATGCCCCTGTTCTATTCTTGAGAGATTTGGCATCAATTTTCAAATCTGAGCTTTTAGAGGTTTTTAATATTGGATCTAGGGGACTTTTTTTTGGAGCACTTTGAGCCCAAACAAACATCACCATTGAGATTAGAGTGCTCAAAAACCCTCATTTCCATATAAAATACGTCCAATTTGGACGTTAAAATCTGAAGGAATTTTTTTTGCACCAAGGTCATTTTGACCTAGGCACACAAATCGAGACAACTATTTTTTGGTTGTTTGCAAATTGCACCTCTTTGTCAAATCTTTTGGTTTCTTGGAATTTCTTATGGTGCACATGATCTATCATTGGAAGACTTGTACCTTCAATTTGTAATTCCAAAAGAGGAGACTTTTTTTTTATAAAGAAGTGCTCATTTGATTGGGAGTTGTCGGAATCTAAGCTTTTTTGGGCTGACCTTTATTGATCTTGCGCTTCATGCCTATTGCCTCTACATCAGCCTTATGCTAGATCTAATTTAGGATCACCAAGTGCACAAGTTTTGGAAATGCATGGTATGTTTTGACCTCTCTGACCACATCAGCTCTCCACCTTTGTATATATGTCAAACCCTTTGTGGCTCCTATTTTGGTTTGAAGTGCAAGAACTTTTGTGCAGTATGTATTTTTTGGTTGGAGTGATTATGTGTTTGGTGGTAATACCCTTGCAATCTCCTCTCCCCTTATAGGCCAGCGTACACCTTCTCTTTTTTGGGAGAGCAGAGCCATCTCGAATCTCCATGCATTGGCAGGTGTTCATTTTTTGATATAAAGGAAGCAAAATGACAACAACTTCATTCGCATCTTCTCTACATCCACTATTTTCATGAATAAAAGTAAGTCATGAGTTGGACTATAATTAGCCCTGGGTAGACGAATGGAAAAATTGACAATTTGTAACATGGTTTGCATATGTACAGATATTCACATCAACTTACTCAAATTTTGTGATCCTTCCCCTCCTTTTTATTCTTGTAAAATGAGTAGGCAATGAGAATCTTGCTATTGTGCTATTTGTTGGCTTTGTGTTTGTTTGGTTGGTTTGGCATTTAGATGGAACTATCTACACATGCCTTTTTTTGTGGGAGTCTATGTTTCAACTTGGCACCCCCAGTCCCATGCTGTATTCTTCCCATGTCCAGTTAGCAATCAAGATTGTAATGATCTTCTTTCATCAAATATAGACTTAGTGCCTATATTTTTTAAAGCATGCACATTCTCTTTGGGCACTATCAATTTCTCTCTTTAGTAACACAAGTGATTGGAGGTCAGCCATTGGTTTTAGTACTTTACTAATTCCCATCATGCCTTGGAATAGGGGAAGTGGCTCCCATCTGCATCATTAAGGCCAATCAACTCTTGTGAGCAGATTTGTGGGCCCATGGGCTTGTCTATCATTTTTACTCTTGCTCTGTCAATCAAGAGCCTTGGTTAAAGGCATTGTTATGATAAGATTCTTTAGGGGAGCTAGCAGATTTGTTTGGGTCCCATAATTCATATGTTGTGCATTGAAAGTGGTTACATTTTTAATGTTACAATTGGAAGGATATAAAAAAAAATTCAAAAACTTTATTTCTCCACCCATGTGGCATGTTTAGAAGCGTTTTCACGAGCTTGGTCCTTCTTTGATTTGCCCCTGTGCTATTGTATTAGGCATTTTTTTTGACACATGTCATTTAACTGGCACATGTTAATTTTGGCCACCAACTTTTTATCCGGCATAGGCCCTTTGTTTGACATAGTGTTTTTGATGGTCGGATATTTTTTTCGATAGGGGTCATTTTCAGGCTTTTTTTTGCCTCAACAATTGTTTGACTATCAAATTTGGGCTCGTCACTTGCTAAAATCAATGCCACATTAGCACTGCATCACCACTTCCTGTCATCTCCTCGGCCTATATTTGGACCTACCTTCACATTTTTGCTCATATCTCAAGTATACAAACTCCATTTTTTGCAAATAAGGTATTGTCAGAAAGCTGGTTCCAAGCTCATTATAGTGGTGTAGGTTATTTTTAGTTTTGATGCTTTTTCTATGGTTTTTTCTTTTGTCAAAGTTAGGAGTACAGTTTTACACTCTAGGAGACATATCTTGAGCATCCAATCTCTTATTTGGGAATTCTTTATGTCATTGGAAAGGTCTTTCTGAACTCTTTTTAGTGATGCTAGTTGTTTTTCCAAATTTTTCTTCAAGCACATTCTATTCAATCTTTTGCATTTTTGCATTCTAGTAGATAACTTAGTTGTTTTAGGTCCAAGGATTGATTTAATTGCTTCAAATGATTTATCATGACTTGTACTATCTTTTGTATCAATCTTATGTCTCTTTTGGTCTATTTAGACATCATTTGTATGCATTCTTGTAAACACACTAAGATAAAGTGCGATATTGCATTAGCATTTTTCATTTCAATTGTTTGCCTTTGTTTGCCTTCTTATTTGAGTAGTGTCATCTAAGGACACTCATGCAAATTATTGTATTCTTCAGATTCACTATGTCTTGTGCCTAATTGTACATACACTACTCTAATAAAGTGCCATGTAGGAATTGATGTTTTTCCTTTATTTGCCATCTTCTTTTGTCCAATGAGTGTCCCTTCCATAACATTAGCCTCATGACGTATCTAAGATTGATCACCTTAGTACACACATATGCATTCTTTTGTGCATCTTGATCATGGTTCCTTAGCATTAAATTCTTTTGGCCCACTTTTCTAGTTGCCTATCACCTCACCCTTGTCTACATTGGGGGGTTTTTCTATTATTACTCATCCTTCCTTGGTTCAATTGATTAGCTCTTTAGGATTTGGTGTTTCATGTCATTTATATCTTTGATTTCAGTTGTTTGCCTTTGTGTGTCTCTTGATTTGATGTAGATTACAGTCTTCTCTACCTAGTCAAGTTCTATTTCAGTGGAGGTTCTTCATATCAACAGTTACTTTTGACAAAGCTTTATAGCTTCTACATGCTTCAGTGGTGCTTCTTCATGATCATCTTTTGTTCCTATCTTCTGGGAGATTCCCTAGTTTGGAGGCTTCTTCAATCCTTCACTAGTTTCTGTCAGCATGTTTTTCCATCTCTTTTTGGAGTAGAGTTTTTCCCATGTGATTTTCTCTATTTCTCCTCTTTTTAGAGATTTGGTTGTACTCTACCTCATCAAGCTTTGTTGCTGAGACCCAAATCTACTTTCAATAGTAGTTTCTAGGTTTTTAGCTACTCCCTAAGTTTATCTTAAGGGGGTGGGTGTTAGAGTAATTAGATATTTCCTAATTAACTCTAGTTCACTTAAGCTAAACTTTAGGCATATAATAATTAATTCTTTAATTAATTATTATTATGCAACCTAGCTTAGACCTTTTCAGGGTTTCGATCTCCTTTATAAGGACAATCTCTCATTGTAAACATTAATTAGTAATTGAGAACTAAAATTAATTCAGTTTTGATAATAGCAATCTCTTTTTTGCTCATCAAGAATGTCTCATTTATGGATCTGGCAATTCTAGCCTCCATAGCTTTTTGCTTCTCTCTTTCTCTATGATAGGTGTTTGTATGCAACTAATTCTTGAGAGTTCTGAGGTTGATCTTTCATCAACTTCAACAACAACATCTTTTGGCTCAGGAGAAAATCAACTATCCACACTAGAAGGTGAACAATTGAATGATCCTATCAACATCATTCATCTTAAGAAGTTTGACACCTAAGCCCCTTAGTGTATCTTGCTAATCTTGAAAAAAGAAAAAAACATTCTTAAAAATCCTTAAAAAATCTTGAAAAATCTTCATCATAGTGAAAACATGGCAATTTAGGCACCCGATGATAACAAAAAAATCCAAAAAAAATTTAAAAAGGAAAATATTAAAGAATAATAAGTGTCCAATGGTGAAAACTTGGTAATTTAAGCACCTTGGATAGGTACCTTGGTGAAACCCTAGCAATAGGTGCCATGTGTACTTGGTCTTCCCATTATCTATCAGTGATCCATACCCTCCAATCCTCTTCCTACATCTAGTGATCTATCTGTCCATGTTCCCATGGTATTCCAACATCACATCGCAACATTATGTATGTCACTATCCCAATTCCTAAGCTTGGAAATAGAATTTGAGTAGTGTAATATATCATGGCAATCCCACGTGTATCCTATATACCCATGTATCATATTTGTGTATCAAATCCATGTATCATCTCTTTGTATCATACCCCTTGTATTATAATCAATGTGGTATATCTCATTTTTGCTATCTCCTCATCCCGAGCTTTTCTCCCTCTATCTCCTCATCCTGAGCTTTTTCTTGCTATTGCCTCATCCTGAGCTTTATCCTAGTTGTATCCTATGTCAGATTGGTTCTTCTATCTTATCATATTGAGCTTTTGTGTAGTCAACCCTTTTGTAAATATTTTGCTCAGTTTGTTGTATATCCCAAAGTCAATCCGTGTCTTAGTCTCATTGTATATATCTCAATTTTGCATGTTACTTCATGTCTAGTCACAAATTGTAGTTCTCTTGTTTAGGTGCTTTAACACTTCTTCATACGAGATCTTTTGTCATCAAAGTGTTGTCTTAAAGGTTCTAATTGCCTGTCTCATCATAGTCCCAAATACTACAAATAAGTCCTTGCAAGATACATCCTTCCTCTCATTTGATCTTGGTTCATCAGTATCTAGTCCTACTGATCTCTTCAGAAAAAGGTCACCCTTTCATGGATTTACAGTTTCTTTCGATTTATTTTCTTTTCACAATTTCAAGTTTGGTTCTTAAAGCACCTTTTCCAAGCGATTCAGTTGTTCCCTTCTCAAAGTCACCACAATCTTTTATATCATGGTGTGCTATGAATGGGGCAATTTAAATGCAAGGTCTTGATCCTAGGTCTTTCATCATTTTGTTCTCTTCTTGTGATTTAGTTAGATGTGACCCTTGCATAGTCCAAACATGTGATCACTTGTGGTTACATGGTGCACTTGGAAAATATTGTTTGGCTATGGGTTACCCAGTGTCGTTTCCACTCTGATTCTTTCAAAATTCATGTGTGATGATGGGGCAATCCTTGCATGTTTGTTTTGAGTCAATCATATGTAATATTAGTGATAAGGCCTTTATGTTATTCATAACATTGGTGCATCTCCAATATTCTTGTATCAAACTAAGTGCTCAAATACATGGTGGTGCTCCCCTTCAGAGTACCCCACTCTCAAGCTTCAATGGATTTCACTAAACTCACCCTGACCCCTCACTCATCCCATGGAAACACGAGCCATTTTTTAGAATCCCATGAAAACCAAAAGAACCAATTGATCCAAGTAATCCCATCGAACATCACCAATCAAATCAGTCTTACAATCATGATCTTGCAAAACCTATTGGCCCAAAGTATCCAAAGTTTCCACAAACCCCCTTCATTGCACAATCACTATCTTAAGGGCTTTTTAAAAGCCAATCACCCCTCCTCCCCCCTCCTTCCCCACAAACCCAAATTCTTAACCCATGGTTAAAATTGTGCAAAAATTTTCCCTTTGTTTCGTACTCCCACAGTGAGTGTATGAGTCCCTTTTAGCCATCTCTTAAGCCAACTTGAGCCCTCCTGCTCACCACGATTTTTCTTACTTTTTAAGAAGTTGTCAGGCCTCGTCTTCTCTCCATGCTACTTTCTTGGGGGGACATCACATAGTCTAGTCTCTCTTCTTTCTTTTCGAGACTGGGAAAACTTTGTTTCTTTACAAATCTTCTTTGTGTCGTCTATCTTCAAACTTCTTTGAAATAGTGTTGTCCCAACACTGTCTCAAAGAGAGGCAAAATGTAGACACCTAAATCTAATTACATCATTTAAGTAATCATATTTAGCCATCTCCCAAGGCATTACTGATTGACTATTTAATATTTAATTAATTTAATGTCATCCCCTAATTAATTAATTCATTTTAACTAACTATAGTACAATTGATAAAATCAAATGACAACCAAAAGTCCAATTATCAATTAAATCCCTATTCTTCTATTAAATTAAATAAATGCACAATACCTATTTAATTTAATATCAAATTCCTCTTTGATTAAATAAAACTTTTTAATCAAATCCTCAACCCCTAACTAACCCTTAACCCAGTCTTAAATCCCTAGTTCTAACTCAACCCAACCCATTCACCCAAGCTAACCCATTTAATCACCCAACCCACTTGCATTCCTCTAACATGTAAGTTGCTTCCTAATTCCCCCTATAATCCATGTCTAATCCTCATCCTAATCATGTGCACAACTTTAATCATAGAGTAAAAATTCCTAAGGCAAGCCAAAGTCAAACCACCCATCCCATCTCTTACTTCTCCCACCCAAATGCATTATATGCTCTTACAGAGACTTAATGACTCCTTACACATCCCTTACACTCCCTTACATTCCTCTTACACACTCCATCCTTCTAATAACTTCATTGTCCCCCCACTTTCCCTCCATTTTGCTCATCCTCTCACATCCTCTCTCCTTGTGACACTTGTCACAAGGCTATGGATTTGAGAAAGCACAATCCATGTGTTTTCCTCTCCTTGCATCCTAGCCATCCCTCAACTTTGCATCTTGACCCTCCATCTTCATCTCCCTTGGCCTATAAATGAAACCCTCTCCCTTCACAATCCATCATCCACTCTTTATGCTAAAGTTATAATGCTCTTGTGAAGAACAAGATCATCCAATACACCCTTACCATGCTCAGATTTGCACCTATCTCACACTTCCATTCACCTATTGGCTTGAGGCACACTTGAGCACACATCTCCACCATCTTGGACACATCTACTCATCAAGGGAAGCTTGGAGTGCTTCTTGGTGGTTTGTATTCCTCTTTTACATGTTTTTCTTAGTCTTATCTATATGTTGTTATTGTGTTTGTTTGTGAATGTTGCTTAATGTTTAATATTCTTTGAATACTTATTTAATAGCATACACTTATGATCAGAGACAATGAAATCTCAAGATCAAGGTTGATAAACAAGCAAAGAACTACAAACAAACCATGGTCCATGCTTGAAAATACCCTCGACATAAGAGGGGTTTCCAAAATGAAACATGAAAAAACTTTTGGTCAATTTTTGAACAACATCAAGGTGGACCCCATGTGATAGCCATGCCTTGGTAACCCAATCCCCTGACACACTTTCATAAGGGCCACAACTAACAAAAAATCCCACAACTAACAAAAAATCCAATTAAAGTTAATTTTCAAGCCATTTGTAGGCTTTGTCAAAGTCTAGCAATGACAAAACAACATTAGGAGTGAAATAAACCTTACCTCATGGAATACCTTTGGAAAAAAATTCCCATGGGCATTTTCTCGGAGGAGGTGCCATGATCACCTAAAGCCAATGCTTCAGCTCCAATAGAAATTGTTGAGCCAAAGCCAGGCATGACCATTAAAAATGACTAAAACACTTCTGTAACTAATGTGGTTTGAAGATATTAGCTTAAATACAATACAAAAATCCTAATGACAACCTAACAGAATGACCACAACATTCACTTGTAGAGCACTCTTCATTTCTTCACCTTTTTATACTAATTACGATTGCTTCAATTTTAATATAATCTATAGTATATTTTTTAATTAATTTGAATTTTAATAAAAATATATAAATACTCTTAAACCAAATTTAATGAGAATTGAATCAACACTCAAAACAATATGCATATTTTGAAATTAAATTAAATTCTTAAAAAATACAAATACACAAGATGATACTTATAAGATTCAAGATTCTTAAATAGTATATGCTATTTATCAGTATTATGCGGTCTTAAGAAAATAGAAAGGGCTACGAATGCACCTCTTCCCCCTACATTAGTAAAGAAAGCCCTGCCATTACATTAATTCCTTCTTTTATTTAATTTACAGCATCTGCTATATAGTGGGAAGCCGAGAACACCTAAACAACCGGATGGTGGCATCAATGCTTCCATTACATATAGATGCTCGCTGAATTTTAATTTGGCAGGTTTTGATGTTTTTAATTTTTAACAAACAATGGAGGGAGATGAAGGAGATGATGGTTACATGGGTGATTTGTCGAAGTTCCTTCCACCGGACGAAATCAACCGTATGCAAGGGGTAAAATTAAACCCTACCTTTGTGTTTTTCGTTTTCCAAATTATATGAATTTGTCTGTTTGCCAGAGCAAATTTAATGGATGTGTTTCGCGTATCGAGTGCATTTGGAATTTTTTTGGAAATCTCATATAATCTCGCTAGTAGCATAATTCAGTTGCTTACCCAGAAAGCGCTAACTTATGATGGATTACGGATGTCCCAATATTTTGGGAGTGTTTTCCGTCATATGGGTGTGTCTTTTTCTTTAGGTTCTGTAATGGGTTTTAATTGTATCTGTCAAACGCATGAAGATTAAAACAAGGAAAAAAAGATTACCCTTTTCAATCTGTTCATTTCCAGGAAACTAGTCTCTTAAGATGATTCCATTTGTGTGCTGACTGCTCTTTTTGTCAGTGGTCTTAAAATTGATCCCCTAAACGATCTGTTCTGGTGTTGAAATTATCTTAAACTTGATATTATATTGTTGGAATTAGCCCGATGCTGATTAGCTTCATGCGCGATAAGTGCAGAAGGAAAAAGAGAGTGAGAATATATGCTTCAAAAAAAAGTTAAAACGGAAGGAATGGAAACAGTTGACAAAAGAGGAACTAAAGCAGAAAGAATATGAACAGCTTAACAGGGGATTCAACTCTGCCATTCCATCAACAAACATTGGCTTTAAAATGCTTCAGCAAATGGGTTATAGCCCCGGTGTTGCTCTTGGAAAGCATGGGCAGGGTATGACTGAGCCAGTTAAGATTGACATCAAGAGATCAAGGACCGGTCTTGGAAGAGACAACATTGTGAAAGAAAAGCAAATTCAGAAGGGCAAGGAAATGGAGGGGATCGCTCAGAAGAGGAAACTGAATGAGATAAAGATGATGTCAGAGTTCGAAGAGAGAAACAATCTGGTATGGCAATGCAAAAAAATATTGTTGAATTATAAGAAAGCCCGAGCTGCACTATCTCAGCTGGATGAGGCTAAGTATGGGAAGGAATATGAGACTGAGCAGGATGCTGAAGATGCTGTAGAAGAGGAAGAGGAGAAAGTAACTGCGGAGGTAACTTTATTTGTTTAATTAATGAGGATTTGTATTTCGTGTTTTACAATAGATAAATAGTGGATTCCATCTGCATTTTGACATGGATTATGAGAATAATCTTGCCACCAGGCATGATAAGACAGTATCTGGTCCAGGTTTCTTTTTCATTATATATATATTGCCCAATCCAACCACCGGATATTGCTAGCACATGTCTATACCAATAGCATTTTGAACTCTCACATTTTTGCCTATTGCATCATAATTGAAGCCAAATTTGATGATTATTATAACTTAAGAATGGACTACAAGAATAGTTTTGGTTAATTGTTAAGAAATATGTGCTCAACAAATCCAGGCTTAATTAATTTTTCCCAAGGTTAACTCCATTCTGACTCACTAAAATAGACCTGAAACAAAAGTCATAATTTCTAGGTTACTTATTATGTCCATTGCTAATGAGCATGGCTTTCAACATATTTAGAATATAGGAAATTCTTTCTAACATCAGAACATGCTAAATATTTAGGTCTAAATTCTGAAGGTAACATTTTGAATGAGCATTTAATCTGTTTAGGTTTGGAAATATGTTTTGCTTGCGACATGAACTCAATATCATTTCTTCACCTGTGATTCGAGCTACAGGAATTGCAAGAAGTGCTAGACAGATTGAGGATTGAGTTCCATTATTGCTTGTACTGTGGTTGTCAGGCAAGTTATCTCTCTCATGACTTGCATACAATTCTATTTTTGAGTGGTTTATTTGCAATTCCATTCACACCTTTTTGGCTTCTTGTTTGGAACTTTTATGCAGTATGAATCTATGAATGCATTACTTTCAAACTGTCCTGGTACTGAAGAAGAAGATCACTAATGTCATATTGATCATGCTGACTCTTTTTGCATAGATTTGCATCTGTCATTTGAGGTATATGCTATATAAAGTTTCTCTTTCTCTGTTGCAACTCTAACTTTTGGCTTTACATTATAAATTGCATCGTGCTGGAAGCTCTACGAGATGAATGCAAATGTTTTCAGAGATGATATGTGCACATCTTTGATGTCAATGATTTATATTGATTGTGTTGAAGAATTTAATAATGCATTCATTTGATCATTTGCCAGGTATTTACATCAAGATCTTTTAAGTTTCATCAATTTGCAAACACCAAAGGTATTTCAAATGAGATTATCGATTTTTGAATGAACATGTTCAGACAGAGAATTTCAGTTCACTTTGATGTGCTACAGGAGTTAATGTAAATAGTATATAATATTTAATGAGATGCTTGGGATTGTGCCGACCATCATATTCTATGGCCATCTTTTGAAGTGTTACCTCAATGTGTAGCTAATGACAGGTTTATTTGTATTGTAGCTGTTGCACGTCATCAAGATGTGAGTTTTGTAATGTACTGTGATTCATGAAAGACAACAAACCAGAAAGCTTCAAGAATAAAGTATTACAGAGATCTTAGGAATACTGGGATTTTGGGGCATTGGGCTTGCATTGGAGTTCCAATCTTGTTGTAGTAGTTTTTATCTGAAATAGCTACCTCGAGCAAATAATTTCCATTTTGTAAATGTTTTCATCCATCTTAGTTTTAAATGCTATCTAGCAATAGAGTATGTTCTTCACTCTTGGATCATGCAACATTCAGTGATGTTTCTTGCAATTTGTAACTATATATCCTTTATGATTATATAGTTGACCAGAAGATGAGAAATGGCATTTTATGGTTTAGAACATTGAATAGTTATTATTTATGTCGTTGCCTGTTCAATACTCAAAGGAGAGGGCATAAAAGTACTTCTCAAACGAGGGAAGAGATGAAACATTGCTTCTGGATTCCTATTAGGCAGTAGCTCCATTCAATTTTTATACGGTTGGCATTTCAGGTCACCAAATTACTTGTTTATATCTTTCTAATGGAAGTATGAAACTGTGATTATTAATTTGTTGTATAAATATAAAATTGCATTATCATTTTTCACTTTCTTTGATAACTGCTGCTGAAACAAAATTCAACATATCCATAGCATGTTTTGTGGATATCCCTGAACAAGGTAATTGAGTATTGCTCTTGGACACATTCCCCAGGTGCAGAAAGCATGATCCTAAATTAACTATTAACATCTCTGCATCTCACACTCGCATGCGCAGAAAAGAAGCCTGCCTTCTCTCCATAGGAGCCATTCATGATGTAAATCCAACCCTCAGTAGTCTACATTAGACATCAGCTGTTTTTAGGTTTCTTATTTTTAACATCAGTAATAACAATGCAAAAGTGATTTGCCCAAGTCTGCCTGCCTGTTGAGTCTTTTATTAAGACTGATTTTGTGAATGGTAAGCCTGTAGCACCTGCAGAACTCTGGCAATTCTCTTTAGGGTTAGGAATCGTACCACATTGCACTGGGTATTTGCTGCTGAACTGAAAACCCAGATATTGATTTCCACAAGAAAATTTATGTTATTTATTGGAAGTATGAGGTCCTTCAAGAGGTTGTGCTTATGATTCATTCCATATCACAAGATCATTTGGCTCAAACCAATTTGAGAGTCGATGTGTGAACAGGAGTGTGTTCTGTTGTAAATATTTTTTGAACCCTTTCTCATCTTCCCCAAGGAAGAGTTGCTAACAGAGCCAAGGGATTTGTGCCATGAAGCTTGCATATAGATTGACAAAGCATTTGGGGAACATCATACTTAATAAAATGGTTGTTGATCCATTGGAGATTAATTATGCACATACAACAGAAAAGGGGGAATAATTTGAAATTAAGAAGGAACTACAATGTGAACAATTCCTCAGGGTACTGCATAGGGTGTTAGCCATTGCCAAATGATGCAAGTCTTGAAAAGAGTTTTAGCTCACAAAAAGTGTTTCTTTGGTAAAGTCCTTGCTGTTTGAAATCCCCTACTCTTTGTTGCTTACACAAAATAAAGACTGAGGAGCATTATTTTTTCTATATATATATATATAATCTTTTAATTTTCTTTGGTGAGATTAAAGAGGTTTATTATATTTTATTTAGTCTAATCTAAATTCTTCACATCCTTGAGCAGGAACATCTTGCTTTGTTTGTTTTGGACTTGGAACTAAACATCACCTTTATGTCTATGTTTAGAGTATCTTTCACCTGCATACCAGAATGTGTGGTGACAAACAATTAGTAGTTGTGCTAAACATTGCGCATATGACGAATTTTCTAAATATTACTCTTAAATTTATAAATATGACGAATTTGTGGATTCCAGCAGCTGTTTTGAGTCTTCACAGATGTTGGACCTTTGCCGTTTCCTCCATGACTCTGCATACAATGTGGATCGAAGTTCTTGGAATCTGCTTTGGTTACCAGGTGCCCTGCTCTTTCTTTCGTTTCATTTTCCTTATGTCATGCAAATGGTCCATCCCTGCATTAGACAAGGGCTCAACAAGCCTGCTGCTTGTGTGCAAACAAGGTTCAGAAGCAACTTTAAGGAACTCAATTGTTGCAATCTCCAGCAAGAAAACTATTACAATTGATGCAGCGAGAATCCGAGGGTACCCCTACTGGAGGTAATCCGGATCCTTGCAAATAACCACACAGCAGAAACACAACACAAGATACACAATCTGATACCTAATGCAACTCTTTATTCATAAACAACTATTTACATCCACTAAACCACAAGTCGGCGTAGCTCAATACAAATTAAAATAAACCCTTACATTAAATATGCATACACAAATTAAATGTCAAAAGTCAGCTCACAGACAACTTGGCACCACAAAGACCAAGACCAAACCAATTGTCAGAAACCACCACCGAGCATCAGCATTTCCACCAAGCATAACCGAGCTCCATCATTGACGAACCACACAACCACTGAACCAGACGAGCTCCCCAGTATATGTCGAGTCCTTCAATAACCGATCAACTTGGGCAACACTACAGCTAAGTTCCTCTGCAGACTGAGTCCCTTCAATGATCGAGCAACTCGGGCAACACTGCAGCCAAGCTACACCAAGCTCCCAGTGTGTGCTGAGTTCCTGCAAGCATTGCCGAGCTCTTTCGACGACCGAGTGCCCCCAAGCCATGCTGAACTCCTCCAAGATCACCAAGTCCATCCATCCACTGAGTTCTCAACCAAGAACTGCCAAGAGATGACCGAGTAACCTCTACCAAGCATATCTTCTTCAACCGAGTATCAGTCCAAGCACCCTCCAAAGCAACTACCAAGGCTTCTCCCATGAACTCCAAAGTAGCCACCGAGCAAATCCAAGATGCTCCTGCATCAACAATAGTTTCAATATTTCAGAAATACTAGCAGATCTGTAATTGCTTCAAATTATTCAACACCGAGAAAACATGTGCCCATATATGCAATTGTTAACGATCTTGAGAAAATAATCACTTTTGCAGTAGTTGAATAGAAAAAGTGGCAAATGTGAAAGAAAGAAGCAACTTCTTAGGATGGAAGCCGTGAAGGAAGCTGCAGCTCACATAAGACTTGCACCCAAATCCCTGACCCAACAAAAATATATGGTGAAAGCATTCACTCTATGCATGTTCTTTGATTGGAATTTCCTTGGAACCTGGTAAAAGAAATTCTTGGACCAAAAGCACAAGATGGCAGCCAAAGTCATTACTAAGGATGGGCTTACTGAAGCATCTTCACATCAAAATACTCAACAGGTATGCAGTAAAGTGCAATGAATTTAACTTGTGTGAAAGATTTAGGGAAATGTGCAACTGGACAACCTATTCCATGCCTTCTCTCTTACGATAAGCTTCTCAGGCTTTAGCGGCATAGCCTCCACTTTCCTCATGGTTCCAGCATCACAAAAGGAAGAAAAAAATTTGCAACCTGCAGCACTTCTCTATCAGCACAACAAACACGGTTCATGCTGAAGAATTGCAAAAGAATAGTTAACAAAATGAGGCCTCTGTCATTAGCAATTTTGAAGGACACCAGTAAAAACAGCAAGGCAAGATTCAAACACAAGCAATTGTAAATTTCCCATCTAGCCCATTTCGATCTGCATTATGAGAGTCAGAGGGCACATGACATAAATGATAAATCGACATATCTTAAAAAGAAAATGACAAGCTCCGACTCTGTCTGCGCACATTGTCTCTCAATAGAGAATATGTTGGGAAGATAATAATCACACTGAAGGATGCAGTTCTTCAATGAGACTCCTTCGGTAAACACATTTGTATCCCCTCATGAATGGTATAAGCACATCAATGATCTGGCTAAGAATCTTTAAATGATAAGCTCATGTGTGCCTGTTCTTAGTCTGCGCATTCACATCATTTCTTACTCAGAATATAATGTTTTTAATATTCATCTATCTTACAGCTCTTCTACCTGCAGTTACATTTTCTTGAAGAGACCTACATAATTCTGTGGATGCATACTCTCACATTTTATGCCCCGACAGGTATATCGTGAAGAATAAACAATCTTCAGGACTGTATGTTTTGGCAGTAATTGACAGTACTTTGCATGGTCCCCAAACATTTTTCATGACTGATCTCTTGAGATCCCCATATCCTCTATTCGTTATTTTTGTAAATAAATGGAAAATAGCATGAGCTTGCAGTGTATAGAAAGGATAGGGGATCCTCTTATTTTTGCATTGTCTATAGATAATTTAAGCTATAATATATGCGACTAAGAAAAAATGCTGAGAACTCCAAAATAAGTTTTGTAAAAAATAAACTTAAAATTCAAGCAACTCTATATGTATGCACAGCGACATTATACACCAGCAGAGAGAGGTCAACTACAAATATTCAAGCATCTCTAACAGATGCATAAAGATTAGATTGGAAACTAGGTAAAAAACATCTATCAATTTTTCCACTGATCAAAACCCAAAGACAAACCATAAAAACAATACAACTTTCATACGAAACAACATTTAAAAACTGCAATACCCAACCCGTTATTATGCAAGGAACTCCAGCTTAAAATGATTGGATCTGAAAAAATCAAAAACCAATTTATTAATCACAATGTATTTCTTTCCAAAGTTTCATCTACAATCACCAATTTTGTAGAATAATCAACGTCCTAAAATTCAAGAAAAAGAAATTCTAAAGTGGCATAAAGCCACGTGCAACGACATATCACAGAGTAATAAATATAATAATGATTTGTTGAATGGCAATGGTGTATGCCATACTGTAGTGTAATTAGTTTGCTGAACATAACTGCACAACATTTTTTGTCCACTCAATGTTTTGCTTTGTAAAATTAGTGGAGGGCAGAGCACAGATCAAAGAAAGGTAGAGATAATAATTCATGCATGTCCGATGCCAGTGAATACACACGTGCAAAAAGAATAACACAAAAAAATTGTGATACCTTTTATCAATTTGGAAGTACAAAAGAGGAGAAAAATAGTGTGTCTTCAATAAACAAACAAATGAAATTTGGGTCGTCAACATAGACCTGAACTGTACAAGCTAAAGACAAATTTGTTATAAAAATATTAATAGTATAATATCATAATTAAAAATCATATTACAATGAATATAAATACTTTATAATAAAATCATATGTATATCTATTTTTTCAGTCTTTTATTATCTAAGTGTTAAAAGTTCTATACATAAAGCTTAAACATGTAAAACTATAATATTAATAATAGATTTATATATTTGAATTAAAAATTGTTATTTTTACAATTAAATATGGAATTTTAAAAAGAAAGTAAATAAGTTAATAAACAATGTTATATTTTAAAATTTGTAAGTTTAATTTATTGTAGAAACAAATCTTGAATAATGACCAATAAATATAATTAAATTTTAAAGTTGATTTTAAAAATTTATAATATAAATATTTATTATTTTAAAATATTTTAATATATTGTTTTAAATTATAAAATTATTTATTTTCACTTTGAAAAAAGAAACTTAGGCTCTAGATATAGTGTGTAGATATCAAATAAAATATGAAATTGTTAAAAATCAAACTTTGGCAAAGTTATCAAATTTAAAGAAGAAAAATGTCATATTTCAGGATGAAGATTGTATCTATATACACATTTTGAAATGAGAGGTGTGTAGGAGGTTATCTAAAATAACAATGTAAGAAAAAAAATCCTTATGTAGAATCGTCATTGAGTCTAAATATTTCTCATATAACTTCTTCAGACATTTGCATATGATATTACTTATTGTTCTTTCAATTACATTCCAAGATAATTGTTGTATCTTATTTCCAGTGATTGTTACAAAATGGGGTAGATGGATCAAACTTTTAAACCTTTATCAAGATTTTCCTATATAGATATATGGGCAATGGGCTTGCATGGTATCAAGGAATTCATCTAGCATAGCTTCTTCTTCATGCTCTCTGAACATATCATAGAATTTTTATTTGTCTCTTTCTTCTTCTAGTTCAAAAATGTCACTTTCGTATCCAACATAGCCCTTCTTGAGCTCCCATGTAGGTGTCAAAAGGATAGAGATGATGTCAAACTACTTAATTGCTTCTTCTATCAACTTTGGCTGAAAAAATGGTTGAGGATTTTTGTTCCAAAAATATGTATTTTTAGAGTCCCATTTTGAAAAAGTAAACAAGAAATCAGCAATTGCATGCATAAAATGCCTTCAACAACAAGGTGACAGTTAATATGGTGATGCTTAATTGTAGCATGTTTAATCATGGATAAGCATGTAACAACTTGGAAAATAAACTCAGTAGTGCTGAGAATTAAGTCGGTACCATCTTCACTTTAAGGGAATTCTAAAAATGTATGCCAACTTCAACCATATTTCCATCTAAAGGCTACGTCACAGATGAGAGAATATTTTAATTTAATTTTGTCATCTTACTAGTTTTCAAGAATTGGCATGCTTCAATAAGTATGTTCTCGGATAGTTGGTACTTCTAACAAGTTTTGAACTAGAGGGACAAGCTTGTGTGGTTTTGAATATGGGAGACTTGACGACGATGACATGGGATCAAATGGAATAAATAGTTTAGAATATGGCTTGCTTTCTTAAGAACTTTCGATGGAGACTAACTATCCACCATTGTATGGTTTAGTGGAAGTTGGGAGCCACCATTACTAAAGAACACCACATGAGTTAAGGTTCTAACCAAATCATAGAGATTGTATATTTGAAGTTTTAAAATTGGCCATTTATGGAATTGGGGTAACAAAATTATAAGGTGAAACTAGTTTAAGTAATGACTGGTGTATTCTATAAAATCTTGAACGAAGGCTACAAGTACAAATAACTTCAAATGGTGCTTGGAGTCCATAGACCACTTGACCCATGGTAATTAAAAAATTATGTCAATATTCCTCCAATTGTTCTTCCAAGTTCCTCAATAAGTGGAATTTCTTTTAGGAAAATAGTGTCTCAATATTGCAAATGAATCTTCACACCTTTGCCTCTACTAATAATGAGACCCTTGAACTTGCACCTTCTATTGCAACTCATGTGATCTCCTTGTCTCAAGGTGTGGATTTTATTTCCACCATCAACCCTTCTATTAACCCTTTTGCAACTACATCTAGACCACCTTTTGAAAGTTTACTTATGTATCCTCTAGTGAATACTGTTATTGACTTGATTAGTCTTCCTAGTGCACAAATTCTCCCTTCTACTTTATGTTCATAGATGATATGGTTGTCATGCCCAAAATACAAGGGGCAAAAACACACACAATTTTTTTTTTAAAAGGTTAATCACACTACTAAGTTTGATATGTTGAATTTAGTTAAGAGATAGGTGCATTGCAAGACAACAACATGGTTCCCCTAACAGTGTCCTGATATTTCCATTTAAGTTCAAAGTCAATGTGTCAGAGTAGATCGATAAGTTTGAACATTCGTTATTAGATTGATTACGATGTTTGTTTCGTTATACACTAATCTTAAGCAATATATTATTTGATCCAAATATTAATAACAATATAATTCAATTATTCTAATAAAAATATAAATAATTATATCTCTAATCCCTCAAAACATTTGAGATAAAAAGAACTCTCTCAGTGAAATAACATCTAACATCAAGTAACTCAACTTGATTTTAAACTAACACAATAATACCATCATTACTCTAACTAAGGCTAAATAATAATTCAAATAATATAACTTGACTAATACTCTAACACTATCCAATTTATACTAAATTTAATTTAAAACATTTGAAATTAAAACTAATTAATATCCCAAAAACTAAATACTATAATCTTTATCTATTTTAAAATATTTAAAATAACACTAAACAAATCAAAAACATATTAAATACTTTTAAAAAAATAATAATTAAAACATACTTAAATTAAAGCTAAACTATACCAAATAACTTTTATTTTAAAAGAAAAGAAAACATATTAATTTACTTACATAAAAAAAATTTAAACTAATAAACAAATCTAAAAACTTTATTTAACACTTACTAATTGATTAACATCTAAGAATATATAAATTAATTCACTAACAAATTAAAAACTAACTAAATTTAAAAATCCTATTACTAAAATCTAATATAACAATTACTAACCACTACTTAATTAATACTAACTAATATTTAAACTTAAAACTAATTTAATGTAACTAACTAATATTTAAACTAAAACTAACCTATCAAATCTTAACACCTAACTACCCCACTCACCCTCTACTCTTGCGCCAAGACTTCTTCCCCACCTTCCCACGTTACATCCCCCCTCCTAACACTAAGCGCATTAAGATGCCTGCACAAGCTTTTCTATGCAAGTTGCACGTTGACCCAGGCAGCATGACCCCCTCCTTACATGTGCATGGAAACCAACACCAAGGTAGGCGCTAAAAAGGTGGAGGTAAAACAGCTTAAAGTCCATTTCCTTTGCATTGGCTTAAATGCCTACATACAACTTGCCCCTGTCTTGTCAGTCCACATGTGTACACATGGGCTGCGAAATTGGTGGGAGGTACAGGGGGTTATCTCACCATAAAAGCATTGACTGTGATTTAAAACTCCAACCTATCCCTTTGTCCAAAATTGACACCAAGGAAAAGGGGGTGAAGTTATAACACAAAGTTAATTTGGTAGAGATAAGATAGAGGTAAGGAGTTACTTTATAAAGTTAAGCAAATGGGATTTCTTAGGATATTTAGGACATTAAATATATTTCTTTCTTTATTTTATTTTTTATTTAAATTTTAAAAAACAAAGTATCCACAGAGAATATTCTTTGTTACAACATGACAAATAAATCATTTTGCCCATACAAAATCTAGAGGGCTTTTTACTCCTAGGAGGTTGAATTATTTTTCTAAGTATTATTTTTTGAATGCAAATTTTTCTTGACTAAGTATGAAATTTTAATTTTATTTATTTGTCAAGGGAGAAGGTATTATTATTTTTAAGTTGAGTTTATAACTTAGAGTTCAATAGTTTATTTCACAATAATGGAAGATTAATATTATCTCCTAATAAGCACAAAATTGAATTGAAGTGCTAACCATATCAAAAAAAATTCTAACATAATTGAACTCAAAATTGCATAAATTGCATGTCACCATATTATCTATTTTTCAATACAAACATGCATAAACTAAAATACTATAAGACTCAAATGCGAGAATGTTACTCAATCTCTTTTTTCCTATTAAACCAACTGATTCAAAGGCTCCATTGGGAAAGAACCAGTGAGAAAATCTGACATTGTTGCCACTTCAATAATAAGTTTAAATGTACATTTTTACATAGATATTATCCCGAGCGAAAAAATCCCAACATATTTGAAATCCAATACAATTTCTAAATTTCCTTCCTGGCCCTTAACAAGGGATCCATTACGAATTTTGCAATACATCATGGTGATCGTGGAGGGAATCAAAAACTAATCAAGAGACAACCAAACATAACATGAAGACAAAATCAGACATTCACTCCCATCTCGGGTTTGCACAATAGGTTCGACATTAAACCAAACTAGGGAGAAGGTGGATTTTTCCAACAGGGGACGTCAGACACAACACCATAACAGGTGCCCTTTCGGGGCTATAAACTCAAGAACTTTCGTTCTTCCATTCTTACATTCCAAAACTCATGCGTAGTTTGTGCTGACAAGTAGGGGCCCATAACAACCTACTCTCTCTCCCTCTTCTTGTCCTAAGAAGAGACTCTACACTGTCGAAGTCCAACTAAAGACCTTCCTCCATACATGAGCACTTCTACCCTATCCAAGGGTGAGTAATGCCAATACACCCATATAATCCCTTCGAAATTCAAAGCAAAAATACAAAGGAAAACATTTAAGAAAATTTGTTTCAATCCCTCCCAACATACTCAACACACACACGAACATACATAAACAATAAAACTGAAACATGAAGTACAACATGAACAAAATGAGGTGAAGTATTCCTACCTTCAAAATTGAGTTATGGCAAATGAACAAATTTGAGATGAGCATTCCCTTCCTTCTCCTTCTCCTTGAATCCTGAATTCCACTCTAAAATTAGAGGTTTGGTGACCACTCCAAACCCTCTCAAAATTGCCTCTAAGTAAGATCCTAAACTCAACCACCTCTAAAAGAAATAACTCCTCCACTTGCCTAAAAGTTCTAGAGGCTTCTAACTCAACTAGACCTAAGGCTAACCTTAAGGTGGAGTTAAAGTTATCCAACCATGATGAAATCAATCAATTTTTGCAATAAAGCAAAAACTGGGTTTTTGAGTGACCATAAAAGTCAACAAAAGGGGCTGGGGGGTGGAAAATGCCCCCAACCCATACCCATACCCCTTAGGTACTTAGATTTCATGATTTAAGGCCTTTAAGATTAATTAGGGACCTATCAAAAGCTTAAGAATTTTTAGGACTTTCTAACAACCTTCACAAATGTAGATTAATCACTCATCCTGATTAGGGTACTTAATCTCAGTTACTAGCTGACTAGCAAAAGAGTCACTAACCTAGTCCAACTTAGATCTTTAGGGTACTCGATTAATCCTAACTATCATGTTGGAATGCATATACAATTCACGAGTGTCAAGCAACACTATAAAATCATTGTTACAAACATTACATTTAATGATTACAAAATGATACATTCATTTAATCCATGACACAAATAAAATATGAACAACGGGGTTTGCATCTTTTATCAGATTTAACCCTGGTTTCCATAAACAATACATAAGGTTCAGTTTCATTTTTCCGTTAGATTTTTGGCTAAAATATCCTGCACACATCAGTAGCTTAAGAAAATCACACACACACACACACACACACACACACACACACACACATATGGGTGAACCCACAATAATGGGTTCCACTTTAGTGGGACGAAGAAACTTGGAAAAAATGGCCAATTTTCGCATCTCAATTTCTCATATGTTCGCGCGAACACCCGAGACATGTTCACGCGAACCTGTACGTAGCGCGTGTTCACGTGAACATAACAAGACATGTTCGTGCAAACATGCACTACGTACAGGTTCGCGCGAACATACATTGACCAAATTTTTGGCACCTTAAACGTCTTTTTCACTTTCCAAAATTTATTTTTACGGCGAGCACTGTTGATTGAGGGTTCGGGCGAACGTGTGGCTTGAGCAACTTTCGTCCACATCATCCTCTTGTTTTCGTTCTCATTTTCATTATCGGGTATGTCAAAATAATATTAATTTAATGTTTTCAACATTTTTGAAGTATTTTTTTATATTATCAAAATAGATTTTAATGTTTTCAATGCATTCTTTTTGTGTTTTTAAAACATATTTGAATGTCATTTACGTTTTTAATAGTTTTGAAAACATGTTTGAATGTTATTTACGTTTTTAATAGTTTATAAAACATATCTAAATGTTAATTTAATATTTTTATTGTTTATTTATATTAATTTAGAAAACAAAAAAATATTATTTAGAAAACATTAGAAAAAATAGTAAAAAATATATAATATAAAATTTAGGAAAAACATTAGAAAACAAATTTAGAAAAAACATTACGAAAACATTAGAGAATTTATAATTTAATATAAAATTTATAAAAAAATATTACAAAAACATTAGAAAATTTATAATTTAATATAAAATTTAGAAAACAAATAGTTAAAAGTTAGAAAAAAATTTTAAAATATTTTAAAAAATTTGAAAATTTAGAAAAAACATTAAAAAAAATTAGAAAATTTAGAAAAATATATTGCAAAAACATTACAAAATTTAGAAAACAAATTTAGAAAAAAAATTACAAAAATATTAGAGAATTTATAATTTAATATAAAAAATTTAAAAAAACATTAGAAAAAATATTAGAAAATTTATAATTTAATATAAAATTTAGAAAACAATTTTTTATAAAAAATTGCAAAAACATTAGAAAATTTAGAATTTAATATAAAATTTAGAAAATAAACTTAGAAAAAACATTACAAAAACATTAAAAAAATTATAATTTAATATAAATTTAGAAAAAACATTAGAAAAACGTTAGAAAATTTATAATAATATAAATTTTAGAAAAAAAATTTTAAAAAATATTAGAAAAATATTAGAAAATTTATAGTTTTCAAATATTTTGAAAATAAATTTAGAAAAACATTAGAAAAAATATTTTTAAAAAAATTTAAAAAATATTTAAAAATTTTTTTAAAAAAATTTAAAAATATATATATATATATATATATATATATATGTACATATATATACATATATGTATATATGTACATATATGTACATATATGTACATATATGTATATATGTACATATATGTACATATATGTACATATATGTATATATGTACATATATGTACATATATGTACATATATGTACATATATGTACATATATGTACATATATACATATATGTACATATATGTATATATATATATATATATATATATATATACATACATATATATATATACATACATATATATATCTACATATATATATGTACATATATATATGTACATGTACATATATGTACATATATGTACATATATATACATATATATATATATATATACATATACATATAGATATACATATACATATATATATATATATATACATACATATATATATATATATATATACATATACATATATATATATATATATACATATACATATACATATATATATACATATACATATACATATATATATACATATACATATACATATATATATATACATATATATATATATATACATATATATAGATATACATATATATAGATATATATATATATATATATATATATATATATATATATATATATATATATATGTTAATGTTAAATGTAAATATGTCAAATTCACTTTAATGTCTTAATCTTAGAAGTTTAATTCAATGACATATCTTAAGGGTCTAGATCCTGAATTGTACATGTAAAAATATAGATTAAAATGCATAATTTTTTATTTTGAACATAGATGTACATGTATATTTGTTCATGGTTAAAAGTAGATGTATGTACATATTTTTAATAAATTCACATTTATATATATATAATTTGTGTATATGTTAACTATTGATTTTAATTTATCTTATAACTAAGTGTAATAACTATATTTAATAACACATGTCTTAAGGTGAGATCCTAAATTATACATAAGAATGTAGATTAAAATGTATATTTTATTTCATAAATGTACATGTAAATATGTTCATGTGGTAGATATAGATGTACATACATATGTTTTCAATATTCATGTTTAAATGTACATATGTTATTATTTTTAATTTCTTAATAATTAGAAATATATAATTAACTATATAATTCAATGACATGTCTTAAGGGGAGATTCTAAATTATACATATATACGAATGTAGATTAATTTGCATTTCTACCTGTATGAATATAACATACATGTACATCCAAACCCTAACCCTAACCATTATCCAAACCCTAACCCTAACCTTGACCTTAAAATTTAATTTCTAAACCCAATATTATAAATGATAATAAATACCCTAAATCATAATCTTGAACCAAATCATAAACTTCATATGCTAAGTTCCCTTATCCTAAATTCTTAACCATGGACTTTAATATTAACCCCTAAATTTAATGCTAGAAATTATGTAAGTTCGTGTAAACCCTGACAGTGTCATTAGGTCTTAAATCTTACCCTAAAATTGAGCCTAATTACACTAAAACCCTATTTGAAAACCTAATTGAAGCCTAACTTACATAAAATTAAAACAAGTTGACCCTAATCCTAAATTGTTAAAAATTACATTTGAGATACATGCACATACATTCAAACACATGTACATACATGAAGTATGACCCTTGTTTTAAATGATATATATGTAACCCATTTTGAAACCTAAATCTTGAAACATTATCTTTTTTTTTTTTTTTAAGGGGTAAAAATTTATTCAAATAAAACTAGATTAGAGAAGACCTCAAGCCCAACCAACCAAAACACCAACCCAAAACCAATTACATTATGTCCTTTTCCACTAATTGCTCGAAAGTCCCAGCAAAATCAGCAAGAAGATCATCCCTAACAGAAATATCCAAACCAACACCTTTCTCTGATGCCCATTTTGCCAAGACATCAGCCACTCCATTCCATTCCTTAGGAATATGACAGAAAGAGATCCCATCCACAAAGCTACTCAAGTGGAGAATCTCTCTAACAATAGAGGCAATTTGCCAGTTAGATTCATCCACTCTCCGGTTATTTATCATATCCACAACAATCTGAGAGTCAGACTCACACACCATTCTCCTCCAACCAAGAGAACAAGCCCGCTCCATAGCCACCTTAATGGCCAAAGCCTCCATCACGTTATTGGATTGAACTCCTTTGTGAATAGAGAATATGAAAATAACATTACCATCTGCATCTCTCCCAATCCCCCCCACTCCAGCCAGTCCAAGATTCTCACGGGAGGAGCCATCAGTGTTAATCTTTAGGACTGCATCAGAAGGAAGACTCCATCTCCCCACTCTACAAGCCTTCCTCTTTTGTGGCTGAGATCTCTTACTGCTACTAGTTCCAAATCCTTTATCCACTAATCCTAAACTCCTGACAATACGAGAATCACCAGGATCCACCGGCTCTGACATATCACATTTAGCAGAGATAGTCTCTTGAAGCCTAGTTAGGATCAACTGCCATAGTTTAGTGGCTCCCAAGCTGGAATTACAGAAGATCTGATGGTTACGCTCCAACCAAAGATTCCACAGAATGAAAGAAGGTCCAATAGCCCAGACCACCTGAAGGAATTAAGTTTTTGTAGGGGGTCTGCCAAGGCTGTCCCAAAATTCAATAAGAGATTCGGCATGAATACAACTATGGCACCACGCCTCCACCACTTATGCCAGATCTCTCTAGAGAGAGGACACAAGAAGAAAACATGAAAAACATCTTTCCCATCCAACATACATAAGGGACAGAAAGAGGGTCCCTGAAACCCTCTTTGCTAGAGATTATCCCAAATAAGACACTTATTTTGTGCAACCAACCATAGAAAAAAATTACATTTCGGCCAAGAAAATTTATTCCAGACCTTCCTCCACCAAGGAACCACTTGAACTACATTACATTGGCTATCCAGTCGAGCATATCCCTGCGCCACACTGAACTTACCTTTTGGGCAAGGACCCCAAGCTAGGATGTCTTTGTCTTTAGAAGAGCTGCAAAGCCTAGTGGAGAGAAGATGCGCTAGTTCAGCCTGAATCTCTGAGGAGCCCCCTATGGGCCAAATCTATGGATCCTTCCAACTAGCCACTTCCATCAATCCACACCTCCGAACATTCTTGAAGTGAGCTACTGTGGTCCAACCTGTAGAAGAAAAAAACCTAAAACAGAGGCAAAAGGTGGGGAAAACTGGAGAGAATAGAAAGGTGGCCATCCCAAGAGTCCTGCCAGAATAACACACTTGACCCCTCATTACAGATCTAGAAAAGGCCATCCTTGATAAGAGGAGCACCCCTTTTAAGGGTGTCCCAAATAAAGGACCCCTTACCATCAAGCTCAAGTCTAGGAATATCCTAGACCTCCACTCCTGAGAAATACTTATGGGTCAGAATCTTGGCCCAATCCCGATCTTGATTCTTGCACCATCTCCAGTATAACTTTGCAGCAAGAGCTTTGACACTGAGAGACATACATTTAAGGCCTAGACCCCCAGCAAACTTAGGCAAACAAACCGTGTCCTAGTTGACTAAGCTCCATTTAGAGGATTGGAGATTGCCTGACCAAAGGAATTGTCATGACAAAGCATCAAAATCTTTCAAAACTCCCATGGGAGGTGTTTGCAAAAAACACCTGTAAATAGGAAGAGCTTGAATCACAGTCTTGAGCAGGGTAACCCTCCCAGCAGATGAGAGCCACCTATGAGTCTAGTGACTCACTCTGCTAATAATATCAATCAAGAATTTCAAACCTCGAAACATTATCATTTAAGAGTAATATAAATAATTTATTAGGTACCCTTTAATTGAATTCTCTAATAATACCCCCCAAAATATAATAAAATCTTAGAATAACAAATTAACTCTAACCATAACCAAACTCTCAACTTTAAAGTTATCTTATACTTATATGCAAATTAATCTAGGTCTGGATGTGTTACAGATTATCTAGGTCCATGATGTGTGATGTATGTTTAATTACATGTGTATAATTTTTAATGTTAAAAATAAAAAAGTATGTACAATAGGAAATTTAGCTCTTCATACATTTTTAGAAATATGGCTTCACATAATATGCTTGATGCGGCTTCTGGTGCGACACCTGATGTAGTTCCTGCTATGGCTCCTACTACGACACAGGTTGATGCGGTTCCTATTGCAGCACCTGATGCAATTCTCGATATGGCTCCTCGTGCAACTCGTGGTGGGGATCGTGCTACAGCTTCTGGTGGGGTTCCTCATGTACCTTGACGTAGGGCTCGTCGTGTAGCTCATGTTCTAGCTCCTAGTGTGGCTCATGTTCTAGGTCAGGTTGCATCTGCAGCTCCTGCTAGAGGTCCTACTGCACCACCTCCATGCATCGATATTGATGCATTATTTGCATTTTTAGAGCATGAGGTTGCTAGACTACAACACTCTATATTGACCTTTGATGATGGTCTTTATAGAGACATATGTGCTACGATATGTAGGAGTTTACAGGATTTGACAACTAGGTTTAGAGGTCACCATTCATTTACTACTGCCATATTAGCTTCCATATCTAGGGAGCTTAGGGCTGAGGTTTCAGGAGTTGCATCATTCGATAACGTCAAGAGGGTAGCCCCTAAAGACGTCAATCAGAGAGAGCTATTTCCAGCTTATGAGGGGACATAGGGTAGGGTGAGAGGCTACAGAGTCACATGATGTAGAGACCCTATTATTGCTAGCATGATCTATCCACAATTTTTAGCTGCATATGGTCGTTATCCTAATAACGACCAAATACCCCTTTATTTTGCACAGCAGTTGTATGTTGAGTTCCGTATAGGGCTCAATGTCAACTACTTGGATATTCTTGATTATTACGGACAGGGGCATGGTTGGATCGCAGATCGTGACCAGTACTGTAGTGTAGATCGTCTGCCACCTGCAGATCTTAGATAGTTTTTTGGACCAAGGATGCCTCCTGTGATTCCTACACATGCGCCTATTGCAGATAGACTCGTCATTGCTTCTCAAAGGGAAGCAATTGACACTATTGGGCACATTGCATCTGCGGCAGCTAGTATCACATCAGATTCTATTGGTCGTTATCTTCATAGTCAACATCCTCGTCCACTTGGTCGACCATCTTCACAGGCATCTAGTAGCACTTCAGGTGCCTCCTCTGATGATGCATATAGAGCTACTGGGCTACCACTGCCAGGCGATATTCATGGTCTTTTAGGATAGCAGACACATATGGATATGGCACTGTATTTTTTGGAGGATATGTTGCACTTTATTAGTTATATTTCTAATACACAAAGGATTCCAGTACACACGGTGATGGATGTTGTTAGACAGCATCAAAGCCCCGACACAGTTCCATAGACACAGGCCACCACACTAGTGATAGATGATACACCTGTGCATAGCTCACAACATTCGGCACCAAACTCACGACACTCTATAGATGACTCAAGCATATGAGTTGGAGATGTCCATATCACAGCCGAGGGCCTTGATGATTTTGGTGAGCAGTTGCGAGGCCTATCTGAGATTGATACTAGTTCGACCTTGGGTCTTTCATCATACATGGACCTGTTATTCGAACCTGGTAGCACTGATTCTACACCAGATGTACCTAGCCAGTTACACAGTCCACTTCACTCAGATTTACTAGCAGTTGGACATGGAGTTTCAGACTCAGGTGCATCAATAGATGATATGATGGAGTCTGCTGATCATCCTCCACCTCCGGAGACCCAAGTACATATATAATTTATTTTTAATTTTAAATATATATGAAATTAAAAATATGTTCATTTATTGAAAAATTTAGTTCAAATATATATGTAGATATTTAATTTAATCTTTAACTCATAATAAATCATGTAGGCACAGGTCATTGAGCACATGGTTACACATACTGTTGGTTCAAGGCATCATATACATGAGAGAGATGATTCTATTGAGGCATTTGGTAGTGCTCAGATACTTGAGTTTTAAATAGTTTGTTTAAAGTTATTTAAATATTTTGAAAACTAGATATATATCTATATATATGCAAATTTGTATTTAATTTGAATGTATATGTACATGATGCACGTATGTATATATATGTTTTAAAGATAGAAACTCTAACACATGTATGTATATATGTATATATATTTGTAGGGCTTGGTTGATGCACCTCGGCAAGAGGATATACAGGAGACTCGATCAGAGGGTCATTTTGTTCGTATGCGTCTTGAGGGGTCCTTCTAGTAGTAGATCAGATTTATATATTTTTTGATGCATATATATTGGAGGTCCAATTTACATGTACACACGCGTATTTCAGTTCCTTGATGACATCCATGTACTTTCACTATTTATTTGATTATTGAGTATTTCAGTGTTAGATACCATCACATGTATGTATATATGAATTTTTATATTTTGCTACATACGTATATTTATTCGAGATTTACAGTTTGCATTTCAGATACATAGAGATATATTAGATCTGTAGATGTTTATTCTTGAGACGTGTATATGTGTACAAGTTGATAAATGAATTTAAATTATTAAATTCATCCATGGTACAATTAATTTAAATTATTAAATTATATAATTTTTTAATAAACTAAATTTGATAATTAAGAACTTATGATCATACAATTAAAAACACATTTAATTCAAGATGAAATTCAATAGTTTGAAAAAAAGTTGATATTTAAGAATTGTAACATAGATAATGAAATTGTGTAAGTTTGAAGTTGTAACATAGATAATGAAAGTGTTGAAGTATAAAAAATACATAGAGGGTATGCAAGACAAGCAAGCAATGTTTGAAGTATGTGATGCAATTCCTAATTTGTGTCCCAAGGAACTAATTAGTTTTGGAGTTCCTGGGAAACCTATTGGCCAACGTTCAAAGGAAATCAATGTGTTCATGCAAGGGCCACCTTTCTTCTAGTATGAGAATGATGCTTTTGCATCGAAGGATATTTGCAAGACAATATTCGAACAATTTAATAGTGTTGAACCAGAGTTGGTGGACTCAATGTTCTTTTCAGCTTCCAGAAGAGCAAGAGGGTATGTGCATAACCTTCCAATAGAAGAGCGATTTCAAGCAGAACCTCTCCCCCATGACTATTCAGGAAGCACTTTTGCAAATAAAAAAGTATTGGCCTTCATGGGATCAGACGACAAAAAAAAATTCCATAGACTCAAGACAATGTGGCACTGTCCTTATTGATCAACTGAGAGTTATGGTTTAGAATGCATGAGGGCAACTGCAAGATAGTGCGCAGAAATATATACTTCAAAAGTGTGAAGAGTGGAATTTGGTATGGGTGGGGCTAGGTGACCTCACCCCTCTAGAGCTCCATGAGATAGAGCTTATATTAAAATTTGATAGAGATTACACTCATACAACTTCTTGTTCGATTGACCGCTTATGTTGTTTGGGTAATTCATTCCAAATAGATACAATTGCATATCATTTATCAGTCTTGAAAGCATTATATCCTGATGGTGTCAGAGTACTTTCTCTGTTTTCTGGTATTGGTGGAGCAGAAGTTGCTCTTCATCAATTTGGAATACATTTAAGTTGTGTTGTATCTGTTTTAAATTATGAGTTTCCTCGCATTGTGATGGAAGTGAGAGAAATAATGCACTCAAAAGCCTCAGCTAGTACTTTTTCCTAATCAATGTGTAGGCTCATTTTTTTTGTAAATAACTCAACGTTAATAGACTACCTAAAAAATAGAAAATGATTTTAACCAGAACAAAATGTTCTCTATTGATTTTAAATTGTCAAATCAAAAGATTACATACCCTAACTAAGAATAGTAATTTTTTTCATTTTCAAATTAATTTTATAAAGGTCTGCAATCATAAAATACTTTTTTTTTTAACGAGAGTTCAATTTTTAGTTGTCCAACAAATTTTTTTGAATCGACTCTAAAGTGGTTTGTCGTGGAAGCTTATCGTAATAATAATGTTTCTGATCTTCTTTAACAGATGGTTTTTAATTATAACTTTTGGAGGACCTCCGTGGGCTTAGAAAGTATGCGTTTTGTTTTACAATGATACAAAATCACCATATTTATTGTTTGCAACTACTTGAATTTCCTTGGAACTTTTTAAGATGGAGTATTATTAAATTCATCCATGGCACAATTAATTTAAATTATTAAATTATATAATTTTTTAATAAATTAATGAAAATTAAGGATTTACGATCATACAATTAATCTAAACACATTTAATTCAAGATGAAATTCAATAGTTTGAAAAGAAGTTGATATTTAAGAATTGTAACATAGATAATGAAATTATGTAAGTTCGAACTAACTTCTAGCCTATTTATATTGAGTTGTTAAATTATTAAATTCATCCATAGTACAATTAATATTATACTTTTTAAATAAACTAATGATAACTGAAACTCAGATATTCAAATTAAAAACACAATTTCACCAAAGTTGATATTCACAATTTTACCATAGTACAATTGAAAACACATTTCACCAAAGTTGATATTCAGATTATTATAAAATAAATCTCAAAGGTCTAATCAACTATGATGTACACTTATAACATCCAATATTTTTTCATGATCTTCACTGTCTAGTCTCCACTTGCGACCTACACACTTAAGTTTGACTAGATGCAGACAAAGCCCTGTAGCAATGACCAGGTGGCTATATTGTAAAACTTTGTTGTTAGGTTGATAATCAACAAAGTGTATTCCATGTTGGACTATTTTCTCTTGCTTCAAATATGTTCCCTCTATCACAACAGAACCTGTACCACAAATTTAAGTGTTTTAAAATTTGACAGATATGAAGTTACCTAAATATATATATGTGTGTGTGTGTGTGTGTGTGTGTGCATGTACATGTATATGTATAATTTACCTATGGGGAACAACATTCCATCACTTTCTTCAGGGTCATATAACTTTGTCCTCTCTGCAGTACATCGCAATAAATAATAACTAACACATTCATGATTTCTAGGCTCAACAATCACTGCAAAAACATCTCTTGCATAACAAGTATACATGAATGCATGTGTACAATATATATAAGACAGTTGAAATCGATAATTAAATAAAAAGTTGAGATTAATTTTTATGATACTCACCCACTTTTACCAATCCAGAGATATGATTATAATCATCAGAAATCAATGGAATATCATCAAAATTTTCATCTTCTTTATCAAATGTATCGGTAACATCAAGTGGTACCGAAATCCATGCACCTGTATATCCATGTGTCTGGTTGATGCATTCTTCATAGTTTTCATCAATGCAACTGTCACAAAAACATGAGTATTCTCTTTTCTTCAATGTCTAATTGCAATTATCTATACTCATGATTGAATGTAAGGAACGCGTCTTTTCTATCCTCTTGCAATCATGCATGTTTTTTCTATTGACACCTAAAAGTTCATTAAATTGAAAATATAGAAAAATTAAATTTAAACTTCAATGAATTCAAAAATAAAACTTAACAATAAAATTTTATAATTTAATTGTGCATGAAAGTTAAATAGACGTACACATCCATACCTGTTATCTCCCAGAAGACTCTATATGGTGTCTGTCGACTCATTGTTGATGATGTCCTGACCTCATCTAATGCAAAATGAGTCTTACACCATTCAACAACATCATGTGCATCATTTACACGAACTCCTTGATAATTGATACTTTTGCAAAGCACGTTTGATGCAAGCTCCAGCACCATCATGTTCACCTTTTCCATGGCCACTCTCAAAGAAATTCCATATGTGTTTTATATTCTCATTGCGATGATATCTACACAATGCATAAAATGGTCTAGATGATTTAAACTACATGGCACATCCATCAAACCAAACATAATGTTTATCAACATTTATGTTTCTTTCTTTCAAATAAGAAAAGAATGTATTGAAGCAATATTCTATATAGTGAATGTCATGTTCTTTATCATCACTTATATAAAAATGATATTCCTTTATAATTACTCGTGCTTGAACTGTACTCTGAACACCATCCAAATCTAACTGTGCATGTCTATAAAAAAACATGTACCATAATAGTGACTTGCTTATTAAAGTAATAATCTGATTGAATTGCTTTTTGATGAACAAATGAATAGTTTTCTGCAAAATCAACAATTGATACAATTGTTCCAAGTGGAAAATTATCTCTCGGAGTTTGAAACTGTTGTGCTTGCCACTTTGCAAAAAATGCATGAAAAATATAAGGTTGAATCAATTTCTTAAATCTATCCATAAATGTTAGAACAGGAAACTCCTCTTCAACATATTCCAACCTTTTTGTTTCTTTCCCCAACTTTGTTTCATTCTTGACATACTTGTAACTTTTGCAATTCAATATTTTTGTGACATCAATATTTTCAGTTTCTAAAGAAAATAAAGCCAATTCACCACATGTTTCACATAATTCTTTGATGCAATTTATTTGACCAGCTGGATCATCTATGTTGTCACACAAAATGGATGATATAAACTCACTTCTCCTACTAGGAGCAGCAACATCAAAACCATATGTGTCTTCTACAAACTTTCAAAATACCTGATAGTGGAGATCAAACTCAATATGATGATGACAACAACACGTTTCAAACACTTTGTTTGACCTCACAAAATATGACTTCAATTTTTCAAACAATGTTTGCCCAACTTTTACATTAGGATGTTGACTACAAAACGACACATATAACTCATGTTGTGTTGTGTCCAACCAATGTTTTGTATGATGTTCATATTGACCAAGTGCAATCCTATGCCTGATAACATCTCTACTATTTGATGAAGGACGAGTGTTATCAATCCAAAATGATATGATTAATTTTTTAATAACTCTTCAATCCTATCAAAATGAGGTGCTCTACACATGATTGCCCAATTGCCCTCCATAGTACTGTCATCCACAATTAATCTTCTCTTAACATATTCTCTCATTGTTTTCCTACTAAAACCCATTTCAGATGAAATTGAAGATATTTGTCTATTTTGGGTCATATTCTTACTTACAACAGACATCAACATCACTTTTCTTGCTGCAGACTTATCTTTAGTTCGAGAGTGTTTTCCTATGTTTCTCAAACCTTGTTTAACATTTTCAATCAAATCAGTTTGCATGTTAGAAAATCTTCTCTTCTTTGATATTGTGTTTACATCTAACGATTTCAATGCCTCTTGCAACTTTTTTTGTGTAAGCAAAAGTGAAAGCAACTAAGCTTGTTCAAGTGTTTCAGTATTATCAAATTGAGTCATAATTTCTCTTATCTTCTTCTTTATTGACCTTCTCTTAGACAAACTTAATGGTTGAACACTAGTTGCAAGTTTTCTCAATTTATCTACATCCATTTTAAGTAAATGATCTAAATTCTTATGAGAAATACCATACTTTACAGATTGGACAATAATTAAGAGTTCATCCATTCTAGTTCCTGCACCTGATCTCGACCCTTCTCTGATTTCTATTACTGGAATTTCTACAGGAACCGATCTTGAGCCTTCTCCAACATCCATTATTTGAGATTCAACAGGGAAAGATTATGACCCTTCTTCGACTTCTGTTATTTGAACCTCTGTAGGGACTGATCTTGAACCTTCTTCAACATTCATTTTTTGAGATTTCGTAGGGAGTGTTCCTGATCTCTCTCCCATAGGCACCACTTCTACTTCTGTTGAGCCTTCTTCAACATTTCCTTCACCTTGTTTAATTCGATGATAACGTGCCGCAGTCTTCTAAATATTTCTTTGTTCCGCTTCATCAGATCTTTTCTTTGCATATTTATTTTGTCTTCCTCTCTTGTTTCTCATTATAAAATCAAAAAAAAAAAAATTATCCCTTGCCTCAAGATAAATTTTGCGCAATAACCAAATAAAAAAATCACTGTATGGATTTGTCTGTCGCTATCAGTAATTTTAAATTATTTGATAGAAATCAATAGAATGCAATCGTCTTCAACAAGGTATAAATATTCTTCATTATATGACTAAAATCTGTGAGTCGCATTCTTTACAAGTAGCAAAGCACCAAATCAATCTTAAGCCATCATTGAATCACAAACAAATAACATGGTATGAATACTAGAATGTTTGTCCTAAAAAATAAAATTTTCTTTCTTATAAAATATATAATTGTTTTGTCTCTTTAATTTTTTTGTTCTTATTGTAGGACTAGAAAAACGGGTTAAATGCATAACATACTATGAGAAATCATAAAACTCAATCAACATACATTAGCACCCACTAGTCTACCATGAAAGCCAAAGTAATCAAAAGAAGCAAACACAAGGTTAGAAACCCCCTCTTTCATTTATAGCCCCCATGTCCTTTCTTCTGCAAATGATGTAGCTCCAAAGTTTCTTAAAATGCAAATTTTGAGTGTTTTGAGTGGTTTAGAGTGTTTCCTAAGGTCTTGGGATGCAATCCAAGGTGTGGAAGTGCAGATTAGGGTTTTGGAGCCTAGAATGAAACACCTAATCACCAAGTGCACCCTAAAACTACCAAGTGTGCCCTGAAACTACCAACTGCGCCCATGAAGTGTGCAGTTGGTAAAACAAGGTTGCAGTTGATAAAAGAGGTCAAAACTTGATAATTAAGATGTGGGTATGCAAGATATGAGTTTTTTTTATATTTTTAAGTGTTTAGGGATGTTATGCAATATGAGGAAATGTTAAATGACCTAGGGTTTTGATATGAAAATTACAAATGTCCTAGAGATGTTATGCAAGTGCAAATGCAAGGTGTCGTTTTGAAGGTATGCAAGATGAAGATTATGATGTGCAAAATGAAGGTTAGGGTTATGTTTTGGACTTGGTAAGGATGTTAAAGGTAGGTGTACGCAAAGTGGACTATGCAAGGGATGGTTTCCTAGGGTTGATAATGACGTTTAGGCTATGCAAAATGAGGATAGGTGATCAAGAAGACAAGTTGGTTGATAAACAATTTGATAGGGTTTGATAGTGAAAATGATGCTAGGGTTTGAAAAATGCAATATGAGGGGGATATACCACTAGGGTAAGTCAAAAATGACATTTAGGAATTTATGATTATGATAATGATAGCTTGGTATACATAAGGTTTTTTGAACGTAGGTGAAATCTTTACAAGGTATTAACCTAAGAGTTTAAAGTTATGACAATAGACTTTGGATCTTGACCAAAAAAATGACAAAAAAAGATAAGATCAAAATGACAAAGCCAAATCTACCTTGACATAGGTAGCAGTTGGGAAGCTGGACTGAAACTAAGGCAATTCTAAGAGCTATGTTTTCTAGATTTTTTGTTGAAAAATGGGTCAAACTTTACTAGTGCCTCTATAGAGAGATAGTGAAAATGAAATATATAACTAAGAGAAGGTAGAGAGGGAGATATAGGGATAGAGATGGATAAAGGGAGAGATGAAGAAGAAATATGGATATAGAGGAGAGGTGTATGTGGAGAAGAAAAGGGATAGGTGATGAGAGAAGTGAAAGGGTAGACAAAGATGGAGGGATGAATATAAAAATGAGACACAAGTAAATAGTGTTTATGTGTGTGTGGGAGAGGGAGAGAGCAGTGAGGGAGAGACACATTCAAGGAGATAATTTGAAATGAATGCTCAAAATGATGTGTAGGACATCTGAAATGATGGTTAAAGTAGTCAAGATGAGGGTTGGGTATGCAAAGATGGAAGATGGAAGATGCAAAGTGATAATTTTTGAGGTGAAATGCAAAGGATGCAAGCTTAAATGCTAATGATTGCAATGTGAATATGAGCGATACTAAAAAGGTGCTATATGAAGTCCATATGATGCAAGTATGAGGCTCAAACTATGAAGAATGCAAGTGGATGCTATGCAAGAGTGAAATCTATGTTTTACCAAGCACGTTTAGGAGCACAAGTTGCCATGTTTTCCAAGGTTTGAATGTATTGAACCAAAGTTTGTGATGTTTTGATAATATTTGATATTTTGACAGGTTTTACAAGTTTCCAAGGTGTAAATTTGAATGTTGGCTTTTATCTTGATTATGTTTTACACACACGCAAGACACATTAAGACAAGAATAGATGTTATTAAAAGTGAACAGTCACACCACAACCTAGGCTTTAGGACTGTATCCACTAAATTCTTCCTTGAACCAAAGTTCAGCCACACTTATCCAAAGTGGACAACTTAGGACCTTGGCACCACAGGGTCCCCCTTACAGCGCACTCACTTCTCGGGGCTACCAAGATCCGCTTCCCAAGGGGTATGACTTCCCAAGGGATTGTTGTCTCTACTAAGGACTGCGAGAATGTAGGATGTCTTCATGGGCATGGGTGACCCCTTGAGCCAGTGGATAGAAAGGATTTTTCCCACTAAAACATGGTTTTTAGTAAGGGCATTTCGTTCAACAAGTGAGTGATAAACTTCCTCAGAAGGTCTCCCAGCCCCAAGAACCGAGGTTTGACATACCATAAGGGTACTGGAGGAGAGCTATCACTCAGCAATACCGTCAACACAGCTTTCACCGTAATCAAGTTTTATATAGCGGTTGGAACGTTGACTTGGCTTTTGGCCCATTACCGCTCTGAGGTCGTCCCCTGGCATACCCAATATCGAGTATCTTGGTCCAAGGCAGGCCTCCTATAGAAGTTACATGGATTTCTCTTACACCCAAGATCCACGAATGGCGAGGGGATAGGATACGTCCAATGCAACTCCTAGGGATTTAAACACTGTAAACACACCAGGAAAAAAATAAAAAGTTCATTTTAAGCACCAAAAAAAGTGTTATTTAATCTAATAAATCCACACACATGGTTTTGACAAACACACAATGGTCTTCGACAACGTCCTGCAAAGCAAACATTAGTAGTTTACAGTTATGATCATGTCTTCATCCCACAATTGCCACATGCTGCAAGGAGACCATTAGTAACACAAAATCATCTAATCTATGTTCTAGAAGGAAATGAAAACCTTAGATTATTTCTTTATAAAAATTGAGAATTCATAAAGAGTTATGGCACATTTATTTTTATTAAATGAATTTGATTTGAAAATAAAATTAAATATTTTTCATTAATTCAAGTTACAAATTAAAAAATTCAATTAAATGTAATTGCCGAGATAATTAAAGTTAGATAAGTAAAACTAACATGTAACCACACTTTAAAAGTATCTAGTTTGAATCTATTTAACTTCAATGTATCATTTAAACAACTTCACTAATGAAAGAAAGAAAGAAATAATTTAGATGTTCATTTTGTTTTAACAAATTCAATATTTTAAAAAATGAAAAAATCAATAAGAATATACATTTCTTAACACCATGAATGTGTTACTAATTTTTAATTTAACTTCAATGCATCCGTTAAACAACTTCATTAATGAAAGAAATAAATAAATAATTTAGATATACAATTTTTTTTTATCAAATTGTGAACGAAGATATGAAATATTGATGAAAGCATGAGCGAAGATAGGAAGAACATTAATTTGCAAATATTGAGAAATCTCTCACCTGCCTTGGATTTATCTGTGGACAAAATTCGTGGCAAAGACAGGCCTACAATGCACTATCAGGTTGATGCCAAATATGAAGATTGATGGCACAAAATGACGTCTATGATGGAAATTTTCAATCAATGATTGAAACGTGAGACATGGTGGTTTTTGTTTCGCAGATAGAATGATGTTTCATGCATGTAGACATAGGTCCCATTTTAAATTTTTTTTGGTTTTTTCGACTGTTCACACAAACACAAAAAATTTAGGCATGTTCGCGCGAACATGCTCACTTGATTTTCCGATCGTCGTGAAATTGCAATGGGCATGTTCGCCTGAACATGTGTTCGCGCGAACATGCTCTATATGTTCGCGCGGACACTATGTTTAGGCGAACACCCAAAATTAAGAAAATCTCAACCCATTTTTCATAATTTTTTAATTTTTTGCTCTTTTGACTCCCATAATTGCAGGAGAATGATCTCCTACTATAAAATAAAAAATGTCAAAATGTGTTGCTCGGAGCAAGCTTTCCAATGACTATAATTTTAATACATATTTTAGTCATTAAGATTTTCAAATATCAGTTTAACTCATTATAGGTTCATTACCGATTGAACATCAACCAACTTCGACACCTCGGAAAAATTAGTAAATTAGGTCAATTTTTTTTTAAAAAATATGTAGGCACTAGCTTATTGAGATACCTTACTATTAAAAAAAAAAAAATTAGGTTTATGATAAATTGACTTCAAATTATCTATGTCAAACGGAACGTATGTCTGAATTATGATTCGCGTCACTTCAAAACTTTATAAACTATACAATATTCAACAAAAATAAATCAAACCAAATGCAGACACTGGATATTGATGTTACAAATCCAACACCGAAAGAATTACTTCATTATCATTTCTAGAAAAAAAGTTATGTGTGTCAAACAGACTGTCACTCTTTAAAATATTGAATTTTATTATGTACCACTTTTCGGAAGAGATAAAAAAAATTGACATAAATTTTATTTTTTTAAGATTAAAAAATATAGTTACAAAGTAGGAACAAAGTATTCAAAATCACTAGTTTATGTCATCTTGAAATTATTTATAGTTTTGGAGATATAGTCACTTGAGCGTGACGTTTGTTGCAAAAATATTGATTTCAGTGTCAGAATTGGTCAAAAAGTGGAACCCATTATTGTGGGATCACCCATATATATATATATATATATATATATATATATATATATATATATATATATATATATATAACATATCAGGGAAATCACATAAATTAAAACATCCATTTTTCAAATAACCAGTTGTTTATCTCATTCTACTCATATACTTAATCATTAAAATTGCATAATCAAAGTGTTGATTCTGCATTCACTTTCTACACCACTTCATCAGTATACATGTTCATAAAACTTTAAATAACGTAATCAATATCTGAAAGTAAAACATCACACAACATGAAATAATATAATATGTTTAGTGTATCCGATAGTGTCTCGACATATCGAGTCATGAGTATCAAAATAATAATGTATCAACTATACTACGATGGGTCAGGGCGAGGCCTCACAATGGTATAAGGTGTTATGTAGAATGATGTTTTTTCATCTCATCCCTTCCTCGGGGTTGAACACTTTTACAAAGTCTCATAACTATTCCCATGCTACTCAATCTAGCCTTATTCCCCCCACAAATGGTGTGTTAGTCACTTTCTTGCACTAAATATTTTCTTCTTTTTCTTCACCTAAAGACAAAAATTTGGTGCTTGGACAAATTTGCTTGGGGAAAACACTCTCTTTCCCTCATCAAGCCCCAAACTCCCTTCAATCCCCTCATATAACCACTTTTTGTGTTTTATCTAGGTCAATATATTGAACCCCCTCCTCCGATTTTGTGAGGAGTTTTGACAAAAGGTCACTAGCAACACAATTAGTCATTTCTCAAAGGTTGATAATTCTACTACCCATATGGGTCACTCCACCTTTTCTTACATTTTAGTCAATATTGGCATCTCCAAAACTCTTTATGAGAATGTAGTTCTAGGTGTGTGCAAGAAGTTGAATCTAATTTGGCCAAAAAGTCAAGTGTTTTTCTTAAATTTTAAAATGTGTCACAACTAGTCTAAAAATTTAAAGCATTCAAAGGATGAATCTTTATAATATCCAGTAATATGAAATGTAGTACTTGGAATCTATATTTCATATATGTAATCTATTTTAATACCTAGAGGGTTCAATTTGATTTTCAATAGGCACGTCTAAAAACTGTTTTTTAAGAAAAAAATTCATGACCATACAATGCACATGTACAAACACCATATTTTGACCTAAATAAAAATATTTTTCTTAATCCTTTTGGAAAATGATTTGTAAGACATTGAAAATTGGTGGGGATTTTTTGTAATCTTTTTTCAGTATATTATATTTTATTAGTTTTTAAATGGCTTTGAAAACCCATCATTTATTGCGACCATAAGAAGATCTAAACTCTATCATTTATTTTTCATTTTGAAGAGAAATGTATGTAAGTTGATGGCATTTGTTTCTTAAAAAATATAAAATATAAAGAGTTCAAAAAATGAAAACCTATTATTTCAAGTTTATGGACCAGTTTCATCAAATGTCATTTGAAAAATTGAAAAAGTGCAATTGTTAAAAAAATCACATATTGAAAACTAGACACTCTCATCTATAATTGTATCAAAGTTACACCAGAATTTTAAAATCTTCGTCATGTCAGCTATGGTTATGGTTATTTTTGGGGAAATGACAGTTTCTTAGTGGTCAATAAGTCTTGTAGCCTGTGTAGATCAAGTGTCTGAAACTCCACCATTTTGAGCCTAAAATGAGCCCACACATATCTAATAAACATTAAAATGGTCACATCTTTATTGATTTTTTTTTGGTGATTTTATGATTCCAATTTTTCCCGCCTGTGGTAGGTTAGCATTAAATCTTTAAAAATTTAAGAAGTTAAGATTAGAGGTTCAAAACACCAGTTTGAAGTTTTGAATAGTATAATCAAGAAGCTTCATCTCCAACCGACGGTTTTCTTTTATACAATGAACACTCGAGAATGGAAACTCCCAAATGCTTGGTGGGGAATCTAAAGTATGGAGAAACATGAGACTATCCCACCTGCAATTCCAAGACCGTGGTGGATTACATGATTATGGAAAAACCGGTAGCCGTTCTCTGCAATGACCCACACATCCGTAGAGGTGAAGAATGTTCTAATGACTAACAATGACAGAAATAAATTTTGCCCACGATGAACACCTTCAGCCCGCAGTATGCCATTCATTCAAGATTTAGAGTTCATGCACAAAAGAAGACTATTTTGATATAAAGGAAGAATGCGCATGGTTTTTCCTGTTCACACCATCTAGCCTGCGGTATACCATTTCCTTAGAGCCCCTAAGTGGGATAGGGGTGTTTGTTTTGCTTACTCAATAAGAACAAAGCAATGACAATGTATGGTGTGTTGCTTCCGATGCCTATGTGTGGATAGGGTCTTGAAATTGTGAATCTTTGCCATATCTACTTTGAGATCGGCATTCCAATGTATGAGTGCTGCTTTGAGCATTGACAGAGAAAGGATAAAGCACGTGAACTTTTTTTCAGAATACCTTCTAGACACTCATAACTCAATAGACAAACATCATCTCCATTCGAGTTCCAATACAATCATAGAATTGAATGTGCGGAGCAGAATATCTGAGAGTAGGAAGCACATGAAATGGGTAGCATAAAATTGTTGATTCCATTTTAGTACGACCATGTAAATCACTTGTGAAGAAGGAAAGGTCTCTGAAGAGCTTAGAGGAGATTGAACATTAAAGACCCATGCCTGCAATAAACTTGGTGTTCCAAGTTTCTTAAGATTGTTCTGAACATTAACATGGGAATAGAGGAATACATGCTTATATGTATAGTGAGCTTGATTCAGGAATGGTTTTCACGGCAGCATAATGGCTGATTGATAAATTGCTATCTTATCAAAGTCATCATTTCAAGTCATATACCAAGCAAGAAAAATTCAGAAACGAGATTTTATTAATCATGAAATATAAACATCAAAGGCCATATTATCTTCTATCCTAAAAACCAATCTCCCCGACATCGGTGACACCATCCTAGGAAGCGTCAGCCTGCAAGATTTTTGATCATCTCTTGAAAGTGGCAACAGGACACCTGATGAAAATTAAACATCAAACAATACATAGAGATATATTGAAGAACACATATATATGACAACACCAAAGAACTGCTACAGCAGATCATAGAAGGAAGAGACACTTTATTAATCAGACTACTCAAAACATGTATTACAATGCCTCTATATATAGAGGGCTTTTAGCTTCTATACGCTGACAAATGTTTCTAGAGTTTACATTGAAATTGACTCATCTACCTTGTATGTGATAGATAAAATAATATTTTGTTGACAACAATGACATTATATTTAATAGTTGGCTATAAAATAGGGAACGTGAGTAAACTACTAAACAAAGCTGCAATTTGGTTGCAACAAACAATTGACATGGATAGAGGACTATTAATTATTCCAACACCCCCTTGGCTACAAAGATCTTGGAAAGAGGAATAGCTGAGCAGGAGGAATCCCATCTCAGCATAGTGTTCCGATCTAATGTTGGAATGTATGAAGGCTTACAACCCAAACACTAGAGAAGTGATTGCATCAAATATCAAGTGATCGTTTGGTTGGATCCTATTTCTATTGCCATAGCTTTCTGGTTGCCTATCAGAAGAAAATATGCTGACATAGACTTAAGGATGGAAAAGGAGTATTATGTTGTAAATCAAACTCAGTGCTTGAACACTGTTGGGTAAATCTCAATTAGTTAAGTCTATCCATAGGTCGTCATTAAAAGAAGATGTGGAAAATATGGTAATCCTTCTAAGTAGAATTATGGGACTCCGAGACTTACAAAGGAAAGCAACACATTTATTGGTAGAGCTTATCAGTGACACCCTTCATAAATAACTCATAGAGCTTCAAGTTAATGATTACTTCTATATGACTTGTTACCTCTTTTATGTTGTAACAAGTATGAAAAGTTGGCATGACCTTAATAGACAAGGTATATATGATAATGCACCTATCATTTACAATCATCTCCCTTGGCCACAATATGAAAGTAACCTACACCATTTTAGGAGAGTGAATGATGCATTCACGATGTTGACAACAAGGGAACTTCAAGGAAACATAGGACTCATAATTTTACCAAAAGCAGTGGTAGCAATTAAAAAACATGGAAGTTACTTCATATAGTTCTCAAAGTTCACTTATATCTGGTTGGCAGCTTATGATGGATACCCCGTTGTGCTACCTATGTTCATTGATGATAAACTAATGTTGATCGAGATGTACAAGCAAATCAGTCAGATCAATAAGCTTTGCAGAAGTAGGAGAGTGGATGAAATCCCCTTTCCTATTGGCATTAGGCATTATAGGTGTGCCACATTAGCAAATGTGAAGAACATAGAGAAATCCATTGGTAAAATAGATTTACATCCTTATACCATGTGTTTCCCTTATGATAGTAAAGGCTATGTTGTCAAAGAACTAAAGATAACTCTTGTCCTTGGTCACTTTCCATCTCTAGAGACTTTTGGGAAGATTCTAAAACTGATTTTGATGTTAGGAAACGCAACTAGATGAGGCTCACTCTAAGACAAGTGATAGATTTCAATCTAGATATTGATGTGCCAGGCATAGAAGATAATAAATGTTCATTGGTTGATCCTTTCTACCATGAGAAGATTGAGTAGTTATAACTTCCACAATTGATTGGTCTATTCAAGAATTTAAAAATCTAAAGGAAAGAACTGCCTACATCATCAAGAGAACAGAAGAATCAGTGAGTAAAATGAGGATAGAAAATACAGCTAGTAGACTTCAAGGTAGAGGGGGTAATCCTACCAGAGAGAAATAAAAATCAAGGAGAATCATCTCGTATGGCACCTATAGTGACCTCAAATAAGAAAATGCAACAATTGAATGTAGGTGATAATGGTGACAATGAAGATCTAAATTAGCCAGCTTGTTTATCCAAAGCATGTGAGGTTGAATTTACAATCAAGACAAGAAGGTCAAAGCCAAAAAGTAAAATTGACATGGTGAATCAAGGAGAAAATAGACCCAATGAGAATATTAAAAAATCTCCTCAAATCATTGAACAATTTGTTCTGGAGTTGCTTCTTCACCTATGATAGTAGTTTCTCCTCATGGTTTTTCTCCTCTCGAGATATCACTAATTGACATTACACAGGTGGACAACTAGCTAACCAACATTGAAGATTTAATGGTGATTGTTGAACATCAAGAAAATAATGAACATGTATCATCTCAAGCTCGCAAACCTTCATGGATGCAAGTGAGTCTACAAAAGAAGAAGAAGGTAGTCCAAGTGGTCTCACCTTCGTTTGATGTGATTTCTAGTTTTCACTGCCTAAAGTGAAGAGAACCAAAGTGATGTCTAGGTTGGTCATCAATGAAACTTTAAGAAATTTATGTGTAGATATAACGAGGCCTATAACATAGAAGAATATGTAAGAAGCCACATAATCAAACTTTTCTTTGAGAAAAGGACATCTCGGTATGCCAACTGCTTAAGGATATTTTGAGAACTTTGAGTTGTTAGTGGCACAAATATTACAGAGAAAAGAAGGAAAAGAAGTCAAAGGAAAAACTCAAAGAGCGGGTGTAAATGTTGGTATCGTACATCAACTTAGTAATTCTTCCAATGCTTGTACAATAATTACTTCACTTGCTCTAATAGGTCATGAAGGTATTCTTGATCATACTGTGGTGGACAAGGTAAACAAGCAGAAGTCTCATAGCATGATGATAGAAGCATGGAAAAATAGGATGATAGAAGATGATTCAAAGTTCATAAATGGAGTGAAAGACATATGTGGAAAAGTCATTGTCTAGGTACAAGAGATGTCTAAAGAGCTTGAGATCAACAAGGAACAAAAAGTCATCTAGAAAGGAATAGTTGATGAATTGCAGGAGATGTCAAAGGTAGATGTGAACACTCTAATCCTTGAAAAGTTTATCGCTGATCCAAATGATAATCAGGTGCACATATCGAGTAAGAGTATCAAGTGGAAAATAATAAACATCAGTAAAGGGATCACTGAATTTGAAATTGATAGCTGCATGTGAACAGAAAAAGTGAAAGTCTTGGATGAAGTAGTCACAATTATTATGAGTGGAGCATAAATGAATGACTTTCAACATGTTGATTGTCAGTTTCTTCTAGATTCATTCACTGTCAAAATTCATTTAGAGATAGATAATCGAGCATCAAATGTTGAAACTATGAAGAAGCTCAACTTAGTTTATGTCACTCTTGAGGATTACAACATTTCAACGTATCAACAAGAGTTGGAAGATATCCAAGACAAATACTTCATAGCCAGGGTTGCGAAAAAATTTGGGCTCTACTAGGGTATCTTGCCTCATGTGAACTTTCTATTCTCTTGAGTACATCTCTTCGTCTGAACTTGCCTTCTCCAGGCAATACTTGTCAAATCACATTTACTGCAGGAGTTTTTAGGCTTTTTTATCATGGCTCTGGCCAGTGGCGACCCAGTTGTTTCTGGTGTGCACGCTGCTACTTTAGACTACCATGGCGTCGCCTCCAAACAAACACCCGCACATGTTTGTCCCAAAGGTCTTTCATGAGGTAATCCTGATATTATCCTTCCTTTGCAAGAATTTGATGTTGCATGTGACTGGTTAGAACACCACACCTTGATAGCGTATTTTGTGGGTCGAACTCCTGAAGCTATGCTCAGAGAATGGGTTAACAAGAGCTGGACCCCTCATGGGGTCCACCTTGATGTTGTTCAAAACCTTACCAAAAGTTATTTTTTTTATTTCGCTTCACCAACCCGTCACAAACAGAGGCGGTTTTCACTAACGGCCCTTGGTCTGTCCATTCTTCTCTACTTGTTTTCCAAAAATGGTCCCGAGACTTTATTGTCTTAGATGATAAAAACCTTAGGGTTCTTGTGTGGGTTGAGTTCCTAGGTTTACCCTTGCCATGTTGGAATTTCATTAAGTCAATTGCCCAAACCCTTGGCAAAGTTTTCACCAAGGAGCTTGAGAAATTCTTTAATGCTCGCCCTCAGCGTTGTGTTTGCATCAAAGTTGATCTTTCCAAGGATCTTCGTGATTTCGTGGAAATTTAGATTGGAGTGCAGACCTTCTCTCAGAAGGTGCTTTACTTGAACCTTCCTAACACCTGTTATAGGTGTCAGTCGATGGAACACAAGATTTGAGATTGCCCCTTGGTTACCTCTAGGGAAAAACCCATGCCTAAAGATGCACCTGTCAAACAAGCCGAAGGGAAAAAAGAAGATTGGTTTACTAGGAAAAAAGAAGATTGGGTTACTGTTGGATGCAAGGGCAAGGCTACCTTGACCCCTTTTCTGCCCAAAAAATCTTATGTGGTGGTTGTTGTTGTTCCTCCTATTCCCACAGGAGGGTCTACACTAGCTAGCGTGGCGACATAGGCAGCTTCGACAGTTCCTCCTCTGGGGGTTCCGCAGGTTTCAAACCCTGCTAGCATGCAGGGGATCAAGGCCGCTTCCAGGCCTTCTACCTTGGTCAAGGCTTGCACTCCTCTTGCAGTCTCTTCCATTGTGCCACCAGCAACACAACATTCTTGCAGTCCTCCTGGACGTGCAGAGGTACTAGAGATAAAACGACAGGTTGTAAGTTTAGAGGATTTCTCATCTGACTTTCACCTGGCTCCTACCTTCTTGCAAAATAGCTACTCCTCTCTTGAGGACGAGGATGACATGGAAGAGTTCTCATGAACTACCTTTCATGGAATGTTTGAGGTCTTACAGACCTCACCAGAAAGTACTATGTCCAGGATATCTGTCATAGACTTGGTAATTTGGATTTTTTGTGTTTACAAGAAGTTAAGATCTCTGGTTTCATGCTTGCTACTACATGCTTTGTCATTTGGCAGGATGGCGTTATGTTTTCCTCGCAACATGATGCTAGCCGAGGTGGTGTAGTTACTCTCCTATCACCTCGCCTTCATTTTGCTATTATTTCACACGGTACTGACCCTTCACATAGAATTGTTTGGCTTTTACTTTCCATTAACAATCACTCTTTTGGAGTCATTAATGTTTATGCTTCCAATGACCATGTTGAAAGAGCCCAGTTGTGGGCCTGGCTGGCTAAAAATTTGCCTCCAACTACTTGGGTCATGTGTGGGGACTTCAATATGGTAGAAGTGGCCTTTGACAAAGAAGGCATTCTACCTTTTCGTTGGATAGCTAGGGAAAGAGCAACCTGGTATTACATGCATAATAAATTGGGCATGTTTGATCCCAACACTAACCACCACCAGAGTAGTGGGGTCTGGCACACTTGGTCCAACTTTCGAGCTGGCCCAGATCGTATATTAAAATGTCTTGATCATGCCATGATCTTTGTGCAATCTTTTTTTTCCTTTTTTGAGGATCAAGATTTGCCTATCATTCCCCTATCAAATGTCACTTTATCTGACCACTATCCCATTTATTTTGGCATTACTTGGCAAACTTCTATCCCCAAGGTAGCTAAGTCTCAGTTTTTTCTCAACACGTCAGTGTTGATGCATGCTTCCACCATCTCACATATCCTATGTGTCTGGAATTTGGAGCCACATCCACATTCTCAAAGGAGATGGATTCAATGGTGGAATGATGCCATTGCCAGAACTGCGTGATTCTTACGCATCTATGGGTGTCAAGTCACCATTTTTTGAAAAAGGGCTTATGTAGCTAACACCTGTGCCCTCAGAAAATCTTTTGAGGCTCTCACTCTCAACCCCTTTGATGTGGATCTACAAGTTCAGCTTGTTAAGCTTCGACATGACAAGAAAGTTGCTAACAACTATGCTACCCATGGAGCTCAACTCAAGGCTCGTCTCCACTGGTTGGAGGTTGGCGATAAAGCCTCAAAGGAATTTTTTCATGCTCTCCGTGCCCATCATACCAAAGTTGGGATTCAAAAACTTAAACAGTGCACGACTGTTCTGTCCATTCTCCCCGACATCCTGCAATCATTCGTTCATTATTATGAGAACGTCTTTGCTTCGTAGGGAAATTTAGCTTCCTAGGAAGAAGCTCTTTGAAAATGCATCTCTGTCACTCCAAACCACCTTGCGGGGGAGCAGCGTGTTTTTTGTGAGCAACTTCTTTCCCTCAACAATCTTAAAGAGGCTACATTTTCTATGGAAAATGAAAAATCCCCTAGGTGTGATGGCTTTCCCTATGACTTCTACAAACACCTCTGGGAGCAAATTGGCCTTGATCTGCACAAAGTCTATCTTGAAGCGTATCATTCGAAAAGCTTAGGAGCCATTATAAATAAAGGAAATATTAAATTCATACCCAAGGTTGGTGATCCGAAAGATATATGCAACTAGAGGCCCATCACCCTTTTGAATGTGGCTTATAAGATAATTGCCAAGGCACTCTATCTCAAAATCAGGCACATGTTGCCTCTAATTGTGCGGCCTGAGAAAACTAGCTTCATCAAATGCAGATACATTCTTGATAATATTATTGCTGTCTGGGAAGGGATGGAATGGGCTCATAAGTCCAATCAGAAGGCTATCTTTTTGAAGATATATTTTGCCAAAGCCTATGACTGCATTGAATGGTCCTTCATCCTAGCTATGCCCCAGGCTTTGGGATTTGGTCCCAATTTTATTCAATCCATTGAGATGCTTTTTGGTGATGCTAATGCTTGCATTACCATTAATAATTCGTAGTCTGAGGCTTTTGGGCTCTTTCGCTCCATCAAGCAAGCTTTCCCTTTAGCTCCAATGCTTTACGTTCTTGCTGGTGAAGGGTTTGGGTACCTTCTTGCTCATTCTATTTCCTCAAGACTGGTTCGTGGTATTGCCTTTCCTGATTCTACTTCCCAGCTCATCAATGGGCATTTTGCTGATGATTCCTTCCTTACTCTTCTTGAAGAGGAGGAAAGCATCAACAATGCACTATCTTGTCTGGAGACTTTTTGTCAAGCCTCTGGCTCTACCATTCAATGGCATAAAATGCTCTGCTACCACCAATCCTTTTCACCAGCTCTACCTTGGCTCAGCCAGTTTGAGTGGAAATGGGTCGCTCATGGTGAAATTTTTCACTTTCTTGGCATCCCTTTTGCCTTTCAGGCTTCACCTTTGGAGCTTTGGAATGTTGTCCCTGCTAAGATTGTAAAAAGCTTGATTATTGGATTGTAGGTAAATTCCATATTTGTTTTAAGATTCTAGCGGCCACCCATGTTTATTATTCTTCCTACTAGGCTCCTTCCAAAGCTTCCTATCTCAAATTGGAATGCCTGCTCTGAGATTTCCTCTGGGCTTCTGGTTCTAATCATCATGGATTCCACAGAGTCACTTGGAGATTTTGTTGCCTCCCAAAAGAATCTAGTTGCCTCGGTCTGCTTTCCACTAAAAAATAAGGCCTTGCTCTTTGTGCCAAGTGGATCATTCGAGCTATTACTGGAGACAAAACTTGGAAGATTCTGGTTCGCCATTGCATTTCTTTTGGCTTCCCTGTCAATAGACCTACGTGGAAGGGGATTGGTTTTCAGACCCTTCTCACCATTCATGAACCTGTTGTCATACAGGGCTCATTTGTTATCAAGAGCATCTGGAAAGCTTGGGAGGCTATCAAGCCTTGGCTCCATTGGGTTGGGGATGACTTTCGTAATGGCTTCTCCTTGAATCAACAGAATATTTGGTGGTCTCCCCTATTTGTCATTCAGGGTAATCCTCTTGCCAAGACCCAAGGTGCCAGTGCTCTTCATTTTTTTAAATGTGGCATCAAAATTGCCAAAGATCTCTTTTCCAGAGTCACTATGAGTTTCAGGACTTGGGAAGACATGCAGGTTTAGTACCGCCTTGTCCATGCAAATCAGCAGACTTTTGACCTATTTCTTTCCTCCATCCTTGTACATTTGGTGCACAAGGTAGGAATTCAGTCTGGTCATCCTTGGTGGCATGACTGGAAGTGGTATCCTTACACTCCATTTGTCAACTACGAGCCTAATAAGGGATACCGATGGCTTTCACCCCATCTTCCGATGGTAGACACATTCAACAAGAGATGGCAGTTGCAATCTTCGCTCTCTCAATGGTGAAAACGCTTTGATACCATCTGGTGCACTATTATTGAGCCAAAGATCGCTCACTTAGCCTGGTGCCTTGCCTTCCAAGGTCTTCCCCTGGGGCCTAGGCTCAAGCATATTGGGGTTCCTGATCCCAGGTGCCCCTTCTGCGATTAGCTTGAGTCCTTTCTACATATTTTTTGGTTTTGTCAACGTGCACAAAATTACTAGCATTAGATTCATGATTTTGCTAGGTGATTCCCCTAGAATTCCCAGAAAGTACTCCCAGATCTAGCATACATTCAGGATGGAAATTTTGTTTACTCTATGGAAAGATAGAAATGATGTTTTATTCACACACAGCTTCTTGGATGTTAACACTGCAATGTACACTAAAGCTTGTATTTGTAACAATGTTATTATGCAGATATAGGTGCAAGCTAACAAAGTTGACCTGGAAGTTGCTCACCTACAGGAGCTACTCAACCACTGGGAAAATGCCCCTTGCACTGTGGCTCGAGTACCTCCAAATGCCTCGGCAGACACCTCGATGCCTCGTGGCCACCGCCAGTGGCGCCACTCCTCAGGCTGCCACTCGGACACTCCGTGCTCGCAAGCTTCCCGCCACCGCTCTCCCAATGGTGGGGCTAGTAGCTGGAGGTGCCGCTCTACCTCCCCACCTCATAGTGGCTTTGGCTAGTCCCCGGCTCCTCCTCCTAGCACTTATCGAGATAATGCTGGAAAATGTCCCCGTCTAGCGCCGGTGATCTCTCCTCCATGGCCTGAGGTCAAAGATGCTGAGGCTACCACTGATCCCCCTACTGCTGCTACTCCCAATGATGGCTGGTCTGTGCCCAACCTGCCCCCCAATCCCACCAATGATTGGGGTTTCAATGACAAAGATGATCCTCCTCCCTCAATTGCTATTGTTTTGGCAGCCTGAGGTTGCTATATATGTTTTTTTTAATGAATAGTTTCTTTTTTCGGCTGATGCCGTGTGTTTAGATCTGACTTAGGCCGTGTGAACTCTCTTGCAAGGTGATCTTGTATCCCCCGACCCCTTTTTTGTGAATTATATTCTAAGTATATTTTTTTAATAGAATAGGACTATTCATTAAAAAAAGAAATACTTCACAGCCAAACTTGGGATGGAAAATGTGTTCATTCCAAATTATGGTTCAATGGTGGCAATACTTGATGCCTACAAGACTTTCAATAATAAATCTATGGATTTTAGTAGCTAAAAGTCTTAGTGATCAAATGTTTAGTTCATGCAATTTTTATTAATTTTGGCTCAAGTCATGTTTTACATGTTTTCCTTGTATAGGTTAATTTTTGTAAGGTTAATTAACCTCACCAAAATCACTTGATTGAGAGGTAGTTATTAACCACAGAAGAGGTAGTTCTTAACCTCAAGTCTATATAGGGGATCATTTTTCTTTGTAAAAGGGACTTTTTTAAACTTGAAGAATTGAGAGAACAACTTTATTATTGAAGTAGTATCACTTCATGTATTGAGAACTAAGTTAATTTGAGAGTATTTTCAATACCTTTGGTTGTTCAAACTCTTATCAATTATGTTCATTATATGAGGATATAAAATTTCATGCTTTCTCTCTCTTTTGTAAAGGCAAATAGTCAGTTAAAAATATATTCTATGTGATCAAGTACTTTTCTTGGTATCTTGAAAATGTGCCTATGGTATAGAAGGTCAAAGTTACTTCATTTGATGCTTGTATGTGTAGTTCACTGGTATTCATGGAGTTTAAATCTTTATCAGTGTAAGTTCTTGTTAGAATTTTGTATACTCTTTAAGCAAGATCAAAGTACTGAAAATCCTAATACTTTTTTTTCCCTTAAACCTTTTTAAAACCTAAAATTGACATCATACAAGGGAGTTGCCCCTCTTAATGCAAAGGAAGGTTGCATATCAAGGGCTTATCCAATTGTTGGGAATAGTTCTCCACATACACTCGGTTGGGTTGAGTTACCTCATTTTCAAGTGACAAATATGTTTATGAACACGCTGATAATAGGGTTTTTACCATGTGGTTAGACATGCTAAAAAAAAGAGAACATGGTTTTATACTTTTTACACCCACAAATCTGATGGTATGAGCACAGATTATAGCATACTACACAGTTGCCAATAAAGTGCCACTTAACAAACTATGATCAAAATTAATTACATTAGATTTATGCTTCAACACATACTCCAAAACATTCACATTGGTTTCAATCAAGCAAAATGCATGGACTCCTACTCATTGAGAGTCCTTGTTTTACAGAGTCTCCTCTTTAAGTTTAATATATTTCTCTTTCTTTCTTGTTATCCATTGAATTTTTTTTCAATTAATTTCATTACAATAATTTTAAATTTTAAAATTTTTTATCCTATTTTAACTTTTAATTTTAGAAGAGGTTACTTAATTTCAACATTATATAAATATTTTTAATAATATTTTATTACATTATTCTTACTTCAATGATATTATTAATATTCATATACCACCATTTTATACTTTAAATGAACTATTCAAATTTACTCTTTCATCAACGAATTCAACTAAAAACATTTCCTTTAAATGTTGGTATTAATAAAAAAAGCTAAAACCTAGAAAAACTCTTTAAAAATACAAATATACCAACTTAAAACAAAATAAGCAGTAACATATCTTAAATCAGATCTACACAACTTGGGGTTAAAACAATAATATCCTAACAAATGTCTCTTCTAAACTACATAAGAAACATTTGCAACCATGTTTTAAATATTCCTTCCCATACCTTTTACCAGTGTTATGTTCATACTTTTTATTATTGTATTATGTTTATTATTGGTAGTTGGGTATATAGAGTAGATGTGAAATAAAAAAAGTCAAAGTCAAAATATGTGTTATCTTTGCCTCCAAATATTTCTAACAAGTCCAATCTCTCTTTTAAAAATAAATGGTAATCCTAATATAAAAATTTCCTTGTGAGAAACAATGATATTATGGAATTTAAATGGCAATATGTGAAGGTTAGGTCAAACAAAATTCCTGACACTTTTCAGTTATAGGAAGAATTGGAGATTGTGTACTTGAATGTAAAAGGTCAAGATTTTGCTTGGTTAAAATGTATAATACACATGGGGGTAAGTGCACTAAGTTGTGGTGCCAAAAGGGGGGTATAAGTGGACACATTTTTTCTGAAATCAGCAATTTTTGAACTTCAACAAGAATTTGAAGATAGTTACACTCAAAATTTTAAGATATGACAAAAACAAAAGTAGTAGTCCTTTGAATCTAGTTTCTAAACTGCTAATTTTTTTTCAAAATGGTTTAGTTTTAGGTCCTCAAAAAAGGGGGCCACAGAAAGTGGTACTATTTATTCCAAAAAAAATAACACAGTACAAAGTGTGGCACCCCTAAAATTTTAACTTTTTTTTGAAATTCTTTAATCACTTTGGTCAAAAGTTACCCAACACTATGTAGTTTATCTTAGATTTTTTGGGTAATTTTATAATGTGTATTTTTTTTTAGTGAATTTTTTAATTAGACACATCCCAAAAATGTGAAATATTCGTGTACTCCCCCTATAAATGATTGAAAACTAATCTAAAATCAAAACTTCTTTTTTTCAAAGTGTGTAGAATGGAGTCTAGTTTTTAAAAAACTAAGTTGATGCAAAATTTGATGAACGAGCTAAAATCTACAACTCAATTAGTACATTTTTTTTGGACAAAAAATGGACATACATTCAAAAGAAATTATAGTTGAAAGGCTTGAAATAGTTCAAATAAAAAATAAATTATATGGTTATATAGCTAACACAAAGACCTACAATGTCATGTAACATGATTTTATCCATGCTCAACCACAAGAAAACTTGAAGGAGCACACAAGAAAAATCAATCATTTTTTGTATGTTTGCAGCAAAACACGTCTCAGACTAGTTTACAGACTCCAAACCTTTGGGTTGGATCCCCAAGGAAAAACCAAGCCTTAGGCTTGGTAGAATGCAAAGCTTTAAATAGCGTGCTATTTAAAGCTTTTTAAAATTTGAGTCTTAATAGTGTGTGTGCACCTTAGTGTGCACACTCTATTAAGACCTAAATTGTGCATAGAGAAGGAAGGAGAGAAGAGAAGGGGGGATGGGTGTGTGTGTGTGTGAGAGAGTGAGAGAGTAGGGGATGGGAGAGGGGAGAGAGAGAGTAGGGGATGGGAGAGAGAGGAAGTGTGAGAGAGAGAGTAGGCATGGTAGAGAGAGAGTACGAGATGGGAGAGAGAGAGATTGAGAGTAGGGTATGGGAGAGATTAGGGGTGGCACAGAGAGAGTACGGGATGTGAGAGAGAGATTGAGAGTAGGGGATGACATAGAGAGGAAGTGTGAGAGAGAGTAGGGGTGGCAAAGAGAGAGTACAGGATGGGAGAGAGAGAGAGATTGAGAGTAGGGAATGGAGTAGGGGATGGGAGAGAGAGAGAGAGAGAGGAGGAGGAGGATGGGAGTGTGTGTGAGAGAGAGAGAGAGAGTAGGGCATGGGAGAGAGTGTGAGAGTGTGAGAGAGTAGGGGTGGCAGAGAGAGAAAGTGGGGGATGGGAGAGGGGAGAGAGAGAGTAGGGGATGGGAGAGAGAAGAAGTGAGAGAGAGAGTAGGGGTGGCAGAGAGAGTACAGGATGTGAGAGAGATTGAGAGTAGGGGATGGGGGAGAGAGAGAAGGAGAGAGTAGGTGGTGGGAGAGGGAGTGGAAGAGAGAGAGAGAGAGAGAGGAGGAGGAGGATGGGAGTGTGTGTAAGAGAGAGATAGTAGGGCATGGGAGAGGGGATAGAGAGAGAGTAGGTAGTGGGAGAGGGAGGGAGAGAGAGAGAGAGAGAGAGAGAGAGGAGGGGATGGGAGTGTGTGTAAGAGAGAGAGTAAGGGTGGCAGAGAGCCAATAGGGGATGGGAGAGAGAGAGAGAGTAGGGGATGGGAGAGAGAGAGAGAGAGAGAGAGAGAGAGAGTAGGTGGTGGGAGAGGGAGAGAGGGGGGGGATGGGAATGTGTGTGAGAGATATAAAGAGTAGGGGATGGGAGAGGAGAGAGAGAGGGGGGGTATGGGAGTGTATTTGTGTGTGTGTGTGTGAAAGAGAGAGAGAGAGTAGGGGATAGGAGAGAGAGAGAGAGAGTAGGGGATGGGAGAGAGAGTGTGAGAGAGAGTAGGTGTTGGGAGAGGGATTGGGAGAGGGATAGAGGGAGAGGGGGGATGGGAGAGAGAGAGTAGGGGGTGGTAGAGAGAGTATGGGATGGGAGAGAGAGAGAGAGAGAGAGAGAGAGAGAGAGAGTGAGAGTGAGAGTGAGAGTAGGGGATGGAAGAGAGTGTGAGAGTGAGAGAGAGAGAGAGAGAGTAGGGGTGGCAGAGAGAGAGTGATAGTAGGGGATGGGAGAGAGAGTAGGTGGTGGGAGATGGAGTGGGAGAGGGAAAGCAAGAGAGAGAGTAGGTGGTGGAAGATGGAGTGGGAGAGAGAGAGCAAGAGAGAGAGGAGGATGAGAGTGTGCCAGTGAGAGAGAGAGTAGGGTATGGGAGAGGAGAGAGAGAGTAGGGGATGGGAGAGGGTGAGAGAGAGAGTAGGTAGTGGAAGAGGGAGTGGGAGAGGGAGAGAGAGAGGGGGGATGGGAATGTGTGTGTGTGTGTGAGAGAGAGAGAGAGAGAGAGAGATAGAGAGTGAAAGAGAGAGGAGGCAGTGGGAGAGAGAGTGGGAGAGAGTGTGAGAGTAGGGGATGGGAGAGAGAGTGAGAGTAGGAGATGGAGAGAGAGAGTAGAGAGGGAGAGTGTGTGAGAGAGAGAGAGAGATAGTAGGTGGTGGGAGAGGGAGTGGGAGAGGGAGAGAGAGGGGGGGCATGAGAGTGTGTGTGAGAGATCTAGAGAGTAGGGGATAAGAGAGGAGAGAGAGAGAGGGGGGGATGGGAGTGTATGTGTGTGTGTGAAAGAGAGAGAGTAGGGGATGAGAGAGGGGAGAGAGAGTAGCCTGAGAGAGAGAGAGAGACTAGCGAATGGGAGAGAGGGTGAGAGAGAGAGAGTAGGTGGTGGCACAGGGAGTGGGGCAGAGAGAGAGAGAGGGATGGAAGTGTGTGTAAGAGAGAGAGTAGGGGATGGGAGAGTGTGTGTGAGAGAGAGTAGGGGGTGGCAGAGAGAAAATGATATGGGAGAGAGAGTGAGCGAGAGTAGGGGATGTGAGAGAGAGTAGGTGGTGGGATAGGGAGTGGGAGAGGGAGAGAAAGAGAGAGAGAGAGGAGGATGAGAGTGTATGATTGAGAGAGAGAGAGTAGGGGATGGGAGAGGAGGGAGAGAGAGAGAGAGAGTAGCCTCAGAGAGATAGAGAGACTAGCGGATGGGAGAGAGAGAGTGAGAGAGAGAGAGTAGGTGGTGGGACAAGGAGTGGGAGAGAGAGAGAGAGGGGGGGATGGGAGTGTGTAAGAGAGAGAGTAGGGGATGGGAGAGTGTGTGTGAGAGAGAGTAGAGGGTGGTAGAGAGAGAACGATATGGGAGAGAGAGTGAGTGAGAGTAGGGGATGTGAGAGAGAGTAGGTGGTGGGAGAGGGAGTGGGAGAGGGAGAGCAAGAGAGAGAGAAAGAGGAGGATGAGAGTGTATGATTAAGAGAGAGAGAGTGGGCGATGGGAGAGGAGGGAGAGAGAGAGAGAGAGAGAGAGAGAGAGTAGGCGATGGGAGAGAGGGGGGGATGAGAGTGTGTGTAAGAGAGAGTAGGGGATGGGAGAGGAGAGAGGGTGAGAGAGAGAGTAGGTGGTGGGAGAGGGAGTAGGAGAGGGAGAGCAAGAGAGAGAGTAGGGGATGGGAGAGGGGAGAGAGAGTAGGGGATGGGAGAGGAGAGAGAGTGAGAGAGAGTAGGGGATGGGAGAGGAGAGAGAGTAAGGGATGGGAGAGAGAGTAGGCGGCAGGATAGGGAGAGAGAGGGGGGATGGGAGTGAGAGAGAGAGAGTAGGGGATAGGAGAGAGAGAGAGTAGGCGATGGGAGAGGGAGAGAGAGAGGGGGGATGGGAGTGTGTGAGAGAGAGAGTAGGGGATTGGAGAGGAGAGAGGGTGAGAGAGTAGGAAATGGGAGAGAGAGAGTAGGTAGTGGGAGAGGGAGAGCGAGAGAGAGAGTAGGGGATCGAAGAGGAGAGAGAGTGAGATAGATAGAGTAGGGGATGGGAGAGGAGAGAGAGCGAGAGAGAGTAGGGGATGGGAGAGGAGAGAGAGTGAGAGAATGGGGGATGGGTGAGAGAGAGTGAGAGAGAGTAGGCGATGGGAGAGGGAGTAGGAGAGGGAGAGCGAGAAAGAGAGAAAGAGAGAGAGAGAGTAGGGGATGGGGGATGGTGGGATAGGGAGAGATTATTTTTCACAGTGCGTACACACTATAGTGTGTACCCACTTTATAGTGCATATGCACTATAGTACATATGCACTATATGAAAACACCAAAAAATGGTCATAAGGCAAGTTTGGGTCCCTATTGATCCATATTCTGCTTTTTGTCTGTTGTGTATTCTGTTGCTTTGACAGAAAACATGGGTTTCAAGATGTTGGAAGTTAGCAAACACTATTTGAAGGCTTTTTGAACATTCTTTCATTCTATTTGAAGCTAGTAAACACCAAATTCAATCATTGGATAGGCTATTTGAAGGCTTTTTGAATATTCTTTCTATAGAAAAGGTTAGTGTAGTCCTTTTTAAATATTATTTGTTTTTATATAGAGACAAATTTGATTATAATTTCACATGTTGTTTAATATATATAGTGAATTCATAGAAATCTATATGTTTGAATGAATTGTTATTTGGAAATGATTAGAAATTTGGAAAGTTGTTTAATATATATTGTGTATTCATTGAAATAATTGTAATTTTTATATGTATTTGAATGATTTGTAATTTACAAATTGTAAGTAATTCAAATGTTTGAATAATTTGACATATAGAAATCATCATCATGCTAAGGCAGAAACCAAAAACTCAAACAAAGGAAGAGAGGGAGACAAATTTGGAAATTAAAAGAGATAAAATGAAACTACTACGTGAACAAAGAAAATTGCAAAGCAATAATGAAGAATTGACTTTCAAAGAGGAACAAGAACCACCGATACAAAGAAACAAAGAGGAAGAATTGGAAAGACAAAGAGAACAAATGAGACTGTTATGTTCAAGAAGACAATTGAATTGTGAAGCTACACCATCTTCCAACAATGGAGTCATATCATCCTCTCATATTGAAAAGATGCTAATTTGTAGATCTGAAGATGTACACACTCCATCATGTCATGTTGAAGACAGAACATCAACATATCAAGTAGGTGATATTCCATCTTTTGTATCTTATTGTCAAGGCACATCATCTTCGGTTCAAGGTACGCAAAACACTCATCCTTATGTTGATGTTCAAAATTTTGAGGGAATGGAAGAGATTATAACAACTTCTAGAATTCATTTTAGAAGACCAAAATATTTGACTGATATTGATACTAACATTTTAAAATCAAAGCCTGACAAGATTAGCAAGTGTACTTGACAAAGAAAAGTTAATCGCATGTGGAGATTATTCTTTGAAGAATTAAACATTACAGGTCAATGCCAATTATTTGTTGAAATGATGAGGAATTTAAAATTTAGGCCTATCATAAAGATTTTTGGGCTAAGAACGATGGACGATTCAAATTAAAAAAATATTGTAAAGAATCTAATGAGTGCTTATGACAAAGTGAGTTCTAAATCATGCACTAAAGATAGTAATATCGCAAGACGAGTACTTACATTGACAATAGTAAGTACCCAAATTAAAAAATCTCTACTCATGAGAAAGAAAAGAAAAATACTGAAAATTGGTAGAGGTACTCTAAGGAGAGCCATGCTAAGGCATGAGAGATTGGAAGATTCAACAAAAAATGAGTTATGGACATTTAGTAGTAGACTACCAGGAAAGGATAAAGGAATTGGTGAAGCTTTGAAATCATTGATCGAAGATTTTTGGAAAAATAACACATGTGTTTCCCCTAATCAAAGAGATTTTGTGAGGAGGATTGGTAACCAAAATTACAAACCACATGCGAAACATTTTTTAGACTCAACTCAGACACAATTTTTTGCAAAATTTATTGGTTTGTATCCTCAAATTTGAATAAGTCAAAGATTTTTTGAGATGGGTAAACCTTTTTATGTGAAGATAAATCACACACACACAACTTGTTGTTGTAAGATACATATTGAATTTTCTAACCATTTTGATTTTTTAAGGCATATATGTATGTTTTTGCATTCTAATTTTGTTTTGCAAGATTGTGATATGAATGAGCCACCAAGATCTTCAAGGGAATTCATATCTAACATTTTATGTGAAATAGGGGACGGCCAAAATTTTTACAAGACATCATGCTTGAATGGTACATGGCTATTTTGTGATTCTTTGCAACTTTTATCAACTTGTGAACATATGGATAGTGCACATGCAATTGGAAATGAAATAGTAGATTATGAAAAATATAAGATAGTGACATATGCTCTAAAAGATGGGAAACAGGGTAAAAGATGTGATTTAGTCATTGAAAAGATTTCAGTGTATGAGTTCATGAAGATTTTTTATGAAAAGATTATTTACGAGTATGCAAGGCATACACATAGAGCTTGATGGCTAGATTTGCAATTCAAGTTGTAAAAGGATATGTTTCCACTAGATACCATTATTTTGGTTGTAGACTTTGCAGAGAACTACACACTACAAACAAAAATTGAGGTGCAAGCAAAGTATTATACTTCTCAATAGGTTTCCATATTTGTTCACATAACATTGATGCATTCACCTACAAGTATAGAGGATGACAAGAAGATTTTGAGGGGGTACCATTTTTACATCAGTGATGATTGATCACACTCTACAGAGTTTGTACATGGTTGTTTTCAACTATTTTATGGAGATTTGGCTGACAGGGGCATACCATATCGTCAGCACATTATTTGGTTAGAAAATTGCTCATCTTAATTCAAGAATGCATGGATGTTCTATTGGTTGAGTAGGATGTAGAGGTTGTGTAGAATTTGATATATGTGAAATTTCACAGAGGCTGGTCATGGAAAGGGAGAGAATGATGGTGTAGGCACATGAATCAAAAGAGCCTTAGCTTGTAAAGAACTAAAGTACAAAGATGGAGCTATATTGATAGATCCAAAATCCATCATCCAGTGGTGTAACACTACAATGGGTCCAAGGAAGGTGAGTCTATAGTTTGTAATTTTTTTTGGTTGACAGATAATACTAACATTGCATCCTATGACGATTGTTGCACACTAAAAGGATCAAGTGAGTTGCACTCTTTCAGAAGCTTTGATACAAGTTCATGGAGTATCCACACACAAAAAATGGCATGCTATTGTCCATCATGTGCAGAGGAAAATTGAGATGACTGTGAGTCGACTGAATGGGTGGATAAATGGGATATATAGGTTTTGGACCCAATTGACACCTATCATCCCCCACAGACACTAGAAATGGTAGAGATGTATTCGTCTATTGAATTTGACTGCTTGTCTAATCTAGTGCAACCTGGTAATATATATATTTATATATCTTTGTAATTTCAATATATAAGTTTATAACTTTTACCTAAGTATTTTTTGAATTAATGACTGCATTTTGTACATTTACCATTATAGGCCATGTTTTTGTTGTTATTGTATGTGAAGATAATGAAGAAGGGATAGATTATTATTTTTGTCTTTATGTCCAAGCCAAAAAAAAATTGGATCACTCGGTTATATATGGTGAAGGTTTAGAGTACCATATCAGTGTGGTGGTTGTAACCAGCACATGGCTTAGACGATATTCTATGAAGAACCCTAACTTGTGGTTATTCAAAGATTGGTAAATAGAGAGGAAGGTTCTTCATTATTCAAACCTTGTTGTCACATCAAATGTCCACTTGATAAAATATGGTGCAAAACCACATAATAAGACTCTTTGGAAAGTTTGCGAGTCAGACCAAGAGGCAATACTTGAGACATTAAAATGTAGAGCAAATCTAGTTGGTTCATTAGATTGAAAAGGGAGAGAGGGAGAGAGAGAAAGAGTGGTGCAGGGTCACCTTGAGTCATTGATGCAATTGGTAGGGTACTAACAATGAAGATTGGGAGAGTACAACCCACAAGGACACCTAAACAAAGTTTGAAAGCCCAAACAAGGCCCAAAACTTGGCACTTGCACCTTGAAAAAAATAAAGGCTTAACATATGAAACCTACTCCAAACATGGAACCTTGAAAATAGACTTAAGGCATGTTTTTTTTACATCAGCAGGGGCATATGGATTGAATTTGAAGGCCTCAAACTAAGAAAAATTCATAGTTCCTTCATTAACCTCTTGGATTCCTAGTAGCCCAAGAAGCAAGGTTATGGCCTACAATTTAGTAAATATTGAATGGAAGAAAAAACTAACCACCAAGACACTTCCTACTCCTAATATACTATTAGATTCCAAAGTGCTAACATTGCATACACAAAAATGTTGCATTAACCCTTGGGGACAACAATTAAGGCTAAAGGGCTGATTAGGAGACTATTGCAAAGGAAGTACTATTTAGAAACATGCTAGAACTACCAAAAAAATTGGACATGTTGAGGAATGTTTTTAATAGCCTAAATCTCAAGTGTGAGGCTTTGGAAATGAGTTTTAAGGTCTCAAGTGTTGACTGTAGCAAAATAGTGAGTTGGTGCATATATGCTACATGCACCTAGGGCATCATCTTTCTCCCTTGTACTTGCATTTCTACAACTAAAATCACAAAAATCTTAAAGAGCATTAAGAATAAAAGGACTCCACCAAAAGCCATAAAATTCCTATGGTGGAATCTCAAGTTATAATGCGATTTCCACCAAAACCCTTGAAACCCTTAAATTTCGGGCTATTAGTACTAAAATAGGAATAACTTGAGTTCTACAACATTTCAAGACCTCAAACCAGTTGAATTAGATAGGTAACTCAAATATTCATCCAGCCATACCAAGCTTTGACACCTATTCATCTATATAGGTCTGTACCATGCAAAAAAATAGCCCAGAATGCAACAAAACAGGTTATATTTTATTGATTTCAAAGAAAAATCTTACATGTTAGAAAGGTTAATCTTTCCTTGGATATATTTTAATTGGGATATTCCAAGGGTCCCTACATGCAATTTTTCCACTTGTACACATGTGGAGGACATGTCATTATTTGTCCTTTATTCCACATGTAAGGACAACTCTTGTTTATTTCTTTATTTAGTTTATCCTCCTTAAGAGGATTGTGACACTTTGCACACACCTATTATTAATGTGGCATTCATAGAAATGGGAGTTACAAATGCAACTCCTCTCTCATCTCTATATAAGAGATGCTCCTCCTTCTTTCTTCACAACTACACACCACTCTAAGCACTTAATGTTATTGTATTGAGCTACCTTTGCTCCAACACTCTCTCTCTCTCTTCTTTAGGCATTTTCCTTCATTCATAATAACTCACAAGGGGTTTTCTTTGCTTTCCCCTTATAAATCCTTGTCTCCATTGTTGAACCATCTTGGTGTATGCTCTTGGAGTTGCTTATCTTATGGTAACATTGTTTCACACTTAACTTACTTGGATTGTTTCTCGTTCCTTGCTCAACATTATTCATTTCTTACATGGTATCAGAGCTTGGTTATCTAATCCTTGTTTTAAGTTTTGTGGTGAAGGTTGCCATTCATTGGAGCACACCTTACTTGGAGACATTATTGAGAGAAGAAGATTGTGTTGTGATCTTAGCTCATTTTAACTAATCTTGTGCATGCAAGTTTTTTTTACTAACCCTCTTTGGAAGGCTTGCCGCCAAAGGGTTTTCTTGCAAAGCTTCATTTTTTTTTACTAACCCTCTTTGGACGGCTTGCTGCCAAAGGGTTTTCTTGTAAAGCTTCATATTCTTCTCTAACCCTCTTTGGACGGCTTGCCGCCAAAGGGTTTTCTTAGTAATTTTTTTTTTTTTTTTTGGTTTGTTTTGGACGGCATGCCACCAAAACAAAACATATTACAATAGTGAAGCTTTTTATCTCTTTATTTTTTTCCTCTTACTTTATTTATCAAAAAAAAAAAAAATTTTAGAAAAAAATAATATATTTTACTACTTTTTGTTTTTTTAAAAAAAAACATAATGCAAAGTTTTTATATATATAAAATCAAATAAAAAAATTCTTTTATTTTTTATAGGGTGGCCGCGCCACCCGTGCGCCACCCCGTGCCTCAGCGAACCACCGCCGAAGGCACTGTTACACATCTCTGCTTTTTGGCCCGGGGACCTTCCTTGGCCGCTTCACATTTAACCCGCCGAAGCATTTTCGGCCGCGCAAACATTCGCGCCGCCGCGCAAACATTCTCGCCGCCGTGCAAACAGCCGCCGGTTACAACTTCCGCCGCCGCCGGTGCAGCTCGGCACCTCTGCAACCCTTGCCACGCGCAACCGCCACTCTGTGGTTTTAAAAACCCCCCACAACCACTTCCTCCGCTCCTGCCACGCGGCGACCACCGACGTTGGCCGCTCCCACCACGCGGCAACCACCGCCCGCGGCTCACCGCTCCCCACACGCGGCGACCACCGACCGCGGCCCTTCTTTTGCCACGCGGCAACCACCGCTCGCTCCCCTCCATTTTTTAATTTAAACAAACCGTTTCCCCCTCTTTCTTTTCCAATTTTAATCCAACTTTAATTATTTTTTAATTTTCTCTATCACTATTAGTTAAAATTTAAAAAAAAAAATCAAAAATTCTTAAAAATAATAATAATAATAATAACATAAAATAATAAAATATAAAATAAAAAAAACAATTTTGTTCAATTCATAAAATTTTAATTTTTTTTTCCAAATCATTTAATTAAGGGTAATTTTTTTTAGTTTTTTCAAAAAAAAAAAGAAGCGAAGTTTTTTCCCAATCATGTCAACATTAATTCCAGAAATCAAACTTAATTATTCAAATTATGATTCTTGGAAAACTCATATCTCATTTATTTTTCGTTTTAAACATCTCTGAAATAGCCACTGACCCTTCTCTTGAGCCCGGTTCAGCGGCTACTCAAGATGAGAAAGATACTTGGAAAGCTAAAAACGAAGAAGCTTTAGGGTTAATTGGTATTTCTATTAATCTAGATTTATATGTCTTAATTGCTCACTGTTCTAAAGCTCATGATGTGTGGTCCATCTTGAAGACCAAGTATGAGAATGGCGATGAATATCGCAAAATACAATTGCAAGATCAACTCGAAGATCTCAGGTATGCAGATTTTAAAGGTATGGATGAATTCCTCTTAAAATTTGATTCTCTTAAAAGTCAAATTATGGCTTTAGGTGTTCAATTAGAGGATATTCATTTAATCCATCTTATTCTTAAAAAATGTCTTCCAAGACAGTTTCAACAGTTTATAACCAATATTCATGCACAACTTGCTATTCCTACTTTATCTTCTCAGTTAACTTATGTTATTTTTCAAACTTTATTGAGACAGGAAGAAGCTAAGCTAATCCAGTTTGGTACTCTCAAATCAACTGAACATGCATTTGTCTCTAGAAATTCAACTAATAATTTTCGTTCCAATAATCATAATTACAAGCCATCTAATTCAAATAACACTAACAATAAATTTCATCCCAAATATAATAATACCCATCACCCTAATAATACTCGTAATACTAATCAGAGGAACCATTCCAATTCCAAACCTCATTTTTCTTATTGTGGCAAAGATGGTCACCTTGTCAATAATTGTTTTAAAAAACAAAATGATAGAAAACCTATGAATCATAGTACCAATCATCAAACCTCAAACCATAGAAAAGGTAATTCAACTAGTTCTAATTCTCGTCAAGCTTTTACTTGTAGCTTTAATCTTTGTAAACCTCTAGAGTGGATTGTTGATAGTGGTGCATCCCAACATGTCACCTCTCATAAAGAAATTTTTGATTCCTTACAACCTGATATTGCTAACATTCCTATTCAGTTAGCTAATAATCAGACTTGTAAAGTTGAAGGACTAGGTGATGTTACTATTCCTAATGGTAAATTGCATAATGTTTTATATGTCCCTGACTTGAAAACTAATCTAATTTCTGTTTCACAGCTATGTCAGAACTATAAAGTTGAATTCTACAAAGATACATGTTATATTATAGATCCACCAACTCTTAAAGTAATTGCTTATGCTAAAATGGATAACGAAAATTTGTTTAAATTCCATGAATTTTCTAGTTCACGATATTCTTTACATACTTCTATTGATTTCAATATATGGCATGAAAGACTTGGTCATTTAAATTCTGATTATATTACTTTCATGCAAAAGCATAATATGGTTGATGGCTTGCCTAACATTATTCCTTCCAAGATTACCTGTACAAGTTGTATGAGTGGTAAGATGCATAGGGAGCCCTTTCCAAGTGGAAAATCATGGCGAGCAACTCATAAGTTGCATCTTGTCCATAGTGATCTTTTGGGTCCCATGGAGAATACCTCCATCCAAGGTTCTCGGTATGCACTTACCTTTGTTGATGATTTTTCTAGACGAACTTGGATCTATTTTTTGCATAGCAAGGATCAAGTTCTTGATATATTTATTGAATTTCAGTTATATGTTGAAAGGCAATCTGGGTATAAACTTAAAATTCTTAGAACTGATAATGGGAAGGAATATGTGAATAATGCTTTTCATTCTTATTTGAAATCATGTGGAATTAAGCACAAGCTTACTATTCCTTATACACCACAACAAAATGGTGTAGCGAAAAGAAAGCATCGGACCATTGTTGAAATGGCTCGAAGCATGTTGCATGCTAAGAATTTGCATTATAAATTTTGGGCTGAAGCCATGTTTTGTGCAACTTATATTCTTAATCGGACTCCTACCAAAGCTCTCAAAGCTATCACTCCAGAAGAGGCTTGGTCTGGTAGGAAACCAAATTTACATCATTTACGAATATTTGGTTCTACTGCTTATGTCCATACGCCTAAACAGAAAAGGCATAAATTAGATGCTAAGTCATCTCCTTATATGTTTGTTGGCTATGATGAACACACTAAGGGTTATCGTGTTTATGATTCCACTACTAACAAAGTTCAAGTTGCTAGAGATGTTTGTATTGCAGAAACTGGAGTTCATGATTGCTCTACTACAACGGATGAAGAATTCAGTGGCACTAAAATTGTGCTCGTGGAGGACCAACCTCCCTCTCTTAACCCTACTCTTTCTTTTAATCAAGTACCACAGGTTATTTCTACTCCTACATCTCATGATACTCAAATAGATACTAATGATACCTTTCTTACTCATGATTCTTCCTCTAGTGATAATTCCATTACAACTAAACGTAAACCTAAATGGGCTCAAAATCTCATCAATGAAGCTGATGATTATATTTCTAAATCTGGTGGAATTAAACATAGAAGGATTAATTATTGTAATTATGCTTTGATGACTACTATTATTAATTCTAACGATCCTAAGTCTTTTGATCAAGCTAACTCTCAACCTCATTGGTAGAAAGCCATGCAAGAGGAATATGATTCGTTACTTGCTAATCACACTTGGGACTTAGTCACATTACCTCCTGGAAAAAATCTAGTTTCATGTAAATGGTTATATAAAACAAAATTGAATACCAATAATGAAATTAGTAAATTTAAAGCTAGACTAGTTGCTAGAGGCTTTTCCCAAATTGAAGGCTTAGACTATAATGAAACCTTTGCACCTGTTGCTAAAATGCCTACTATCAAATTAGTTCTTGCTTTAGCCTCTAAACTGAATTGGCCCATTCATCAAATGGATGTTAAAAGTGCCTTTTTAAATGGTGAGTTACATGAAGAAATCTATATGGCTCAACCTCCTGGATTTGTTAAGAAAGGTAGTGAAAATCTAGTTTGCAAATTGAACAAATCTATTTATGGTCTTAAACAATCACCTAGAGAATGGTATTCTCAAATTAATTCTTTCTTCATTTCTCAAGGTTTTACTAGAAGCAAAAATGATCCTAATTTGTTTATTAAACATACTACCGATGATATTATCATTGTTATTGTTTATGTAGATGATTTAATTCTCACTTCTAGTTTAGACATTTTGATTTATGATATTAAATTCCAACTTAAACAAACATTTCAAATGACCGACTTAGGTATCTTACATTACTTCTTAGGTATGCAAATTTTTCAAACTCCTAATGGTATCTTTGTTTCTCAAAGCAAGTATGCTTATGATCTTTTAGAAAAATTTAAGATGAATGACTCTAACCATGTTTCAATTCCATGTGAATTAGGAACTAAATTAATGAATGATATGAATACTCCTTTTGTTGATGAAACTTTGTATAGACAGTTAGTAGGAAGTTTAAATTATTTAACTCTTACTAGACCTGATATTGCTTATAGTGTTGGTTTAGTGTCTCGTTTTATGTCTAAACCTCAACAAACTCATTTTAAAGTTGCTAAACGCATCTTAAGGTATATTAAAGGAACTATTAATATAGGCTTATTTTATGATCCAAACTCTGAATTCATTTTACATGGCTATACTGATTCCAATCTAGGTGGAGATCCCAATGATGGGAAATCCACTTGTGGTTATGTTTTCTTTGTTGGTTCAAGTCCAATTTCTTGGAAAAGCAAAAAGGAACACTCTATTTCCCTATGCTCAATGGAAGTTGAATACAAAGGTTGTACCAATGCAGCTAAAGAAGCTTTGTGGATTCGAAGACTTCTTGATGATTTTGGTCTACCTCAACAATCACCTACACCTATACATTGTGACAATCAAAGTGCTATTGCCTTGGCAAAAAATCCAGTATATCATGCTCGCACCAAACATATTTCACTTCAACATCACTTCATTCGAGAACAAGTTGAAGAAAATCAAATTATTCTTCTTTATTGTAAAGGAGAAGATCAAGTGGCTGATATCTTAACCAAACCACTTTCTAAAGAGAGATTCAGTTCCATTGTAAAAATTTGGGTTTGCAACCCGTTGAAGTAAACTCCCCAAGTAAAGCTTAAGGGGGGGTGTTAGAAAGGTTAATCTTTCCTTGGATATATTTTAATTGGGATATTCCAAGGGTCCCTACATGTAATTTGTCCACTTGTACACATGTGGAGGACATGTCATTATTTGTCCTTTATTCCACATGTAAGGACAACTCTTGTTTATTTCTTTATTTAGTTTATCCTCCTTAAGAGGATTGTGACACTTTGCACACACCTATTATGAATGTGGCATTCATAGAAATGGGAGTTACAAATGCAACTCCTCTCTCATCTCTATATAAGAGATGCTCCTCCTTCTTTCTTCACAACTACACACCACTCTAAGCACTTAATGTTATTGTATTGAGCTACCTTTGCTCCAACACTCTCTCTCTCTCTTCTTTAGGCATTTGCCTTCATTCATAATAACTCACAAGGGGTTTTCTTTGCTTTCCCCTTATAAATCCTTGTCTCCATTGTTGAACCATCTTGGTGTATGCTCTTGGAGTTGCTTATCTTATGGTAACATTGTTTCACACTTAACTTACTTGGATTGTTTCTCGTTCCTTGCTCAACATTATTCATTTCTTACATTACATTATACCTTCCACCCACTAAAAGGGCTATATGAAGGTCTTCCCCTACTTATCCAACAAAATTTGAAAGGTTTTTACCATTGGGGGAATGATTACAAACAATTTTTCTTAGTTATGCAAAAAGTTACAAAGTTGCATAGCAACTTTTATTGTATTTTTGCATTTTTGTGCCTAAAAGGCATTTTAACTATGTAAATGAGTCCTAATTGAATCAATAAAACTGTTAGACCAAAGATGACAAGAATATGCATTAAAAATACAAAAATTGTGCCCTTGTGACCTCATTGAGCAATGGGTTTATAAAACACCCAATATTCCTAATGGACCACACAAAATGGTTAATGGTAAATCTAGGAGTCTAAAATTGGAAAGAGGTCATAAATGAATGAAAGAACTTGATTACATGATTTCATAAGAGGGGTCCTCCTACACCAATCATAGGGCCCTTACCTTTTCATTTTTGTTGTGTTATGCTCCAAGTGAGCCTTGTAAGTAGAATAAGTGTCATTGGACCTAGGTGTGGTAATTAGGGTATTGGATGTCATTTAATGTCCTTAGAAGAGTCACTATTTTGGCCTAAAAGTCAAGGCATACATTGGCATAGGGAAATGAGTAAACTAAGGGATGAGTCATTAGCTTAGGGAAGGGTCCCTAGCATGGAATTGCTAAGGGATAGCCTAAATAACAAGTTAGAAGTGTTAAGACTTGAGCAAGCAAGAAAAATCCAAAAGTTGCTATATTGCAATTTTGCAATTTTTGCAAAATATTGATTTTGCAAGAAATTGTGGATTTTCCTTTTAAAACTTGAAGGAGGCCAATGCAAACCATAAGGATGAATGGGAAAGACCTAGGAGGAGATATAAAGACTTTCCAAATCCGAAAATGAAAGAATTTAGTATAATTGTGTATAGTCAGCATGCTATAGCATGATATTTGAAAGCAAAATGATGCAACAAGCTAGGGTGGTGGGCTTCAATATACAATAAGTTTTAGAAATTTTAGTGGTTTAGGTGTCTAGGCCTATCGAAAATCAAAATGCTCCAAGGAAATGACCTAAAACTTGTCTTAATCTGCATATGCTCAGTTTGCACTTAATAATACAAGTTAGTTTGGTCATCCTGTGAATATTGGGCCTTGAATTATTTGAAATAGTGATGCTGAGTGAATAACTTTATTGATTCTTTGGCATATCAAAACAAGCTGAGTTGAGATTCTCCAGAATGAACAAACTTGCAAATACGAAGAGTTTTATTGCATCATTTCACCAACCTCACTGTGTATGTCTGTACACTTGATTCTCACATATATAAAAGCTTCAAAATAACTTCTCCAAACTGTTTCAACCAACTCTCATCAGTTGGGTTGAAGGTTTAATGCTTTAAAACAATAATAACTCCAACTTCCCTCTAAATCCTAAACTAGCTGTTGGATTTTGAAAATTCAAAATTCCAACATATAACTTATTGAATTATTTTAAACAAAAAGACCACTAACTTACTCATTTTGATCTTTTATGATCATTAAACTTTCCTAGACCCTAAACATTCCAATTTAACCCAAGGACTCTATTGGTCCCCCTTACAAATAGAATTTGGTCCCTTTAGGACTTTTAACAATTTCTAGGATTCACAGAATCAAAAAGCCATTATAGGCTTTAGTATTTCCCAATTAATTTGCCTTATTCTCTGATTGTTTTGTTGACCCTAATTGTGTATTCCATCCTTTGAATTTCTCTTGAGGTTCATGAAGCTCATCAAGATCTTTATCTTTATCTTTCCTTTGAGGTTCAAACCAACCTTATAACCATTGGGGACAACCTATATTATCTCTTATAGGTGGGTGATGGATATGATGTACTTATTTTGGCAAGAAATCAATAAAATAACTTATTTTTCTTGCAAAATTCCATGTTTTAGAGTGTTGTATGGACTAGTATGAATGTTGCAACATGTGCCAATGACCCCAAGAGTTAGAGGGGTGAGTTACCTTTCATTTTCACTTGGTTTCATGTTTTGATCCTTTGTAATTTGAAAGTTATTCATGTTTTGTTGAAGGTGCCTAGAAACCAGCATTAAACCAAGGGTTTCAGCTAGGGCCTTGTTGTTTTGGCACTTTCCACCATGGGAATTTGATGCCCATTAGTGGAATGCAAGCTCTATTAGTGTACTTCATGATTTCATAGGTTTTATAGATGGCCAAGCAAGGAATGAATTTTGCCACCATACCCTAGGTGTATGGCTCCATACATGCACCATTTAACATTTCATCGTGCAGTCACTATAACTTTTTCTCCAAAGTGATCCAAGGTCTATAACTTAGGATTTGGACTTTTTTTACATGCCCCTAGATGTTCCAATAATTTTTTTTGTAGATTGGCATGTGTGAAAGGGTACCTGGAGTGTAATTGCAACTTAATTAGGCCTATCAACACTTTCCAAATGTTGTTACAATAGTGGCTTATATTCTCTTCCATTGTGTGAGGTTTACATATGTTTTATATGTCCTAAAATGGTTTTTTAATCTCACTTTAAACTATGTCTTCATGTGGGGTTTTTCCATATTATGCTCAATTTATAATTTGAAGGGCCATTAGCCTTTTCAATGGCAAACTACTATAACTATACATCAATGTTGTTTGGACACAATAGAATCACTTTATCTACTATATACAAACATTAATAGATCTAAGGTGTGTTTTTATTCCATTCCATGGTCATTGTTCTCTTTTCATTCATGTTTGGGGGTATGTTCCTAGTCCAGAGCACCAAGGCACTTGGTTTATATTTTGGGTTTCATGTTTTTCTTACCTACTTAGACTAGAATAAACAACCCTTGGATGAGAAGTCCATGGTTTCCAAATAAAAACACCATTTTGTATGCTTAAGGCACTTAATGCAATTTATAAGCAAAAGTTGCTCATTAGGAAAATTCAGAAATTTTGATATTTTTGGTCAAGAAATCCTAGGATTAGTTGTTTTTAGTTGGTTTTAGGTATGTTGGAACCTTTTCCAAGTCCTAGAAATGGAATCAAGTGAAAAATGTAAAAATTGTACTTTTTGTGCAAAGTTGCATTGCTGAAAGTTGTAAAAGTTGCTCAAATTTACAACTTAGTGGGAAAATGGTTATAACTATTAGAATATTGATTGTAACCATTAAAATAGACATATGAGATATATATACCTCATTTGTGAGTTCTAGAGGGCATTAATATACGAATTGGAAGAAGTCGCATAGAAAGAAATTCAATTTTCGAGTCATTTTTACTGTTGTTTCGCACTGCAAAAAATGTACAAAATTTCAAAAAAGATGTGATGGATTTTTTAGATAGATCTTTGAATCAATTTTCTTTTTCTTCTAGTCTCATTGTTCTACGTGTTTTCTAACTCAAGTTATTGCATTTTTAGTGAAACTAGGTTTTTAGGACAACATTTTGGTGCATACAACAAAAATGGGCCTCTAACTGCAATTTCCTTGGTTGAAATTTTATGGCCACTTGGGAAATGGTATTTAGTAGGGTCCTTTTTAAGATTCTAGGGTTTCAAGACTGGAGGATGTATTTTGTGATTTTTCCAATCAAGCCCTAGGTCAAGTACCATGAAGGATTTGACCTCTTGTAGCGTGTTGATTTGTGAATGGCAGGAGTTTGGGAATTGGTAAAGGACTAACCATTTGGAAATAAGTTATTTTAGTGTTGTGAACCTTCCTGAGCATTGAGTTCATTTCCATGACCTTGTTTCCTACTAGTTGCTTTGTAAACCAATCATCTACTTGACCGGGACATGTTTGGGAACTGACAATCTCCATTTAAACTGAAGTCTCCATTTAAAGGTAGAGATGAGATTTTTGTTGTTCTATTAAGATCATTAATATTTCAATGAGAACTTTAAGGGATCATGCCCAGCTTGAGTATCCTGGCTTCCCAAGTACTGTAAATGCAAGGCCATTGATGAATATGCATTTCTAATTGAAACATATGTGGTGTTGGAATGAAGTGCATGACCAAATTCTTTTCCTACTAATGAGTCAATTTGAGGCTTCACTTCACATTGCTCCATGGACAATTGTATAGAACTTGTTACTTCTCTATCTGAAAATTTTGTGTCTGTGTGCATGTGCACTCTTTTCCAATAGCTATAGGTTTTGTCTCTTCATCATAAGTAATTAGCGTACCCTGGATGGCACTAAGATAACCATTTTCTTCTGAAATGTCCTTTTCTCTTAGATTAATCTCTCTATTAAACAAGTTTTCTATATCTTTGTATATTTAATAGATGTAGCTGTAATTCCTCTGTATATATTCCTATGTATACTAAGATTTCTTCCATATGAATGAGAAGGCATGGGGAGTGAGGCCAACTATTGGTCACTGTATTAAAAAGGTAGTTCTTGGCCATTCCACTGATGGGAATCATTTCAATCTTATTTTTAGAATCGGTACCACATTTCACTTCTAGGACTTGGAAATGGTTCTAAACTATTAAAAAACAACTAAAAACACCTAATCCTAAGCTATCTTGACCAAAAACTCAAAAAGACCCAATTTGGCCTAATTAGAAACTTTTGCTCATATATTGCACAAAGTGGCCTAGGCATAAATATCTTGCTCATATCTCCCATCTTTTGTCCTGGGATTGAACTATCTATTATGTTAGCTCTAGGTGATCGAGTAAACCCTAGCCCCAAGCTCATCCCATCTCGTTAGGTGCTCAAACATTCTTGGGCATGCCAAACCGAAACATCCCTAAGAGTCACTAAATGTCATAGGGCAACAATCTTTGATGGGACATATCTCATAGCTCGTGTGAGGTATGGATGTGATTTTGGGTGCTATAGGACTGTGTTGTGGAGACCTACAATAAGCTCTCTCACTTTTTGGAGATCTTACTCTTTTAATTTTGCGATGCCATCTCGGGTGATGTTGAAACTCATAGAGTTGGCTAGTACAAAGTTGTCAACTGCAAAATCTCCCACATCATTCATTGCGGGATCAAACTATCTATTCTATTAGCTCTGAGTGGTCAGGTAAATCCTAGCTCAAAGCTCATCCCATCCCATTGAGTGCTCGAACATTCTTAGGCATGCCAAACTGAAACATCCCTAAGAGTCACTAAATGCCATAGGGCAATGATCTTTGATGGGGCATATCTCGAAGCTCGTGCGAGGTATGGATGTGATTCTAGGTTTTATAGGACCATGTTGTAAAGACCTACAATAACCTCTCAATTTTTCATGATCTTACTTTGTTTTGATTTTACAAAGCCATCTTGGGTGATGTTGAAACTTGTAGTGTTGGCCAGTACGAAGTTGCCAACTACCAAATCTCCCTCACTTTTTGTTGTGGGATGGAACTGTCTATATTGTTAGCTCCAGGTGGCTAAGTAAATCCTAGCCCCAATATTGTCTCATCCCATTGAGTGCTCAAATGTTCTCGAGTACACTGAACCAAAATGTCCCTAAGAGTCACTAAATGTCATAGGGTGGCAATCTTTGATGGGGCATATCTCGAAGCTCATGTGAGGTATGGATGTGATTCTAAGTGTTCTAGGACCATGTTGCAGAGACCTATAATAACCTCTCTCTCTTTTTGGAAATCTTACTTTTTTTTTAATTTTGTGATGCCATCTTGAGTGATGCTAAAACTCATAGTGTTGGTCAGTACAAAGTTGCCAACTACCAAATCTCCCTCACCATTCATCGTGGGATCAAACAATCTCGTCCCATCTCGTTGAGTGCTCAAACGTTCTTGGGCATGCCAAATTGAAATGTCCCTAAAAGTCACTAAATGTCATAGGGCAATGATCTTTTACAGGACATGATTCTAGGTGCTATAGGACTGTGTTGTGGAGACCTACAATAGCCTCTCTCACTTTTTGGAGATCTTACTCCATTTTAATTTTTTGATACCATCTCAGGTAATGTTGAAACTCGTAGTGTTGGCTAGTACAAAGTTGCCAACTGCCAAATCTCCTTCACCGTTCATCGTGGGATCAAACTATCTATTCTGTTAGCTCTAGGTGGTTGGGTAAACCCTAGCTCAAATCTCATCCCATCCCGTTGAGTGCTCAAACATTCTCGGGCACATCGAACCAAAACATCCCTAAGAGTCACTAAATTCCATAGGGAAATGATCTTTGACAGGGCATATCTTAGAGCTTGTGTGAAGTATGGATGTGATTCTAGGTGCTATAGGACCATGTTGCAGAGACCTACAATAACCTCTCTCACTTTTTGAAGATCTTACTTCATTTTGATTTTGCAATGCCATCTTGGGTGATGTTGAAGCTTGTAGTGTTGGCCAGTATGAAGTTGCCAACTACCAAATCTCCCTCACCATTTTTTGTGGAATGGAACTATTTGTTTCATTAGCTCCAAGTGGCTGAGTAAACCCTAGCCCCAAGCTTGTCTCATCCTATTGAGTGTTTGAACGTTCTCGGGTATGCCGAACTGAAACATCCCTAATAGTTACTAAATGTCATAGGGTGGCAATATTTGATGGGGCATATCATGAAGCTTGTGCGAGGTATCAATGTGATTCTAAGTGTTCTAGGACCATGTTGTGGAGACCTATAATAACCTCTCTCTCTTTTTAGAGATCTTACTTTGTTTTGATTTTGCGATGCCATCTTGGGTGATGCTGAAACTCATAGTGTTGGTCAGTACAAAGTTTCCAATTGCCAAATCTCCCTCACCATTCGTTGTGGGATCAAACTATCTATTCTATTAGCTCTGAGTGTCTAAGTAAACACTAGCCCCAAGCTACTCCTATCTCATTGAGTACTTGAATGTTCTCCAGCATGCTGAACCGAATCATCCCTAAGAGTCACTAAATGCCATAGGGAAACAATCTTTGATGGGGCATATCTCAAAGCTCATGTGAGGTATGGATGTGATTCTAGGTGCTATAGGACTATGTTGTGGAGACCTACAATAACCTCTCTCACCTTTTGGAGATCTTACTCCATTTTGATTTTGCAATGCCATCTCAAGTGATGATGAAACTCATAGTGTTGGCCAGTACAAAGTTGCCAACTACCAAATCTCCCTCATCATTCATCATGGGATCAAACTGTCTATTATGTTAGATCCAGGTGGCTAGTAAACCCTCACCTCAAGATTTTTCTATCTCGTTGAGTGCTCAAACATTCTCAGGCACACCGAACCGAAACATCCCTAAGAGTCACTAAATGCTATAGGGTATTGATCTTTGTGGGGGTATATCTCAGAGCTCGTGTGAGATATGGATGTGATTTTAGGTGCTATAGGACCGTGTTGTGGAGACCTAAAATAACCTCTCTCTTTTTTTAGATATCTTACTCCATTTTGATTTTGCAACGCCATGTCGGGTGATGTTGAAACTTGTAACATTGGCCAGTACTTACCAACTGCCAAATCTCCCTCACTATTTGTGTGGGATCAAACTATTTTTTTTGTTAGCTCTAGGTGGCCAGGTAAACCCTAGCCCCAAGCTCATCCTATCCCATTGAGTGCTCCAATGTTCTCAGGCTTTCCAAATTGAAACATCCCTAAGAGTCACTAAATGCCATAGGGCAGTGATCTTTAATGGGGTATATTTCAAAGCTCATGGAAGCTATGGATATGATTCTAGGTGCTATAGCACTATGTTGTAGAGACCTACAATAACCTCTCTTTCTTTTTGGAGATCTTACTCTGTTTTGATTTTACAATGCCATGTTGGGTGATGCTGAAACTGGTAGTGTTGGCCAATACAAAGTTGCCAACTACCAAATCTCCCTCACCATTAGTAGTGGGATCAAGCTGTTTGTTCTGTTAGCTCCAGGTGGTTGGGTAAACCCTAGCCCCAAGCTCGTCCTATCCCATTCAGTGCTTGAACATTCTTAGGCATGCCAAACTGAAACCTCCCTCACTTTTTGGAGATCTTAATCCATTTTAATTTTGTGATGCCATCTCGGGTGATGCTGAAACTTGTAGTGTTGGCCAGTACAAAGTTGCCAATTGCCAAATCTCCCTCATCGTTTGTTGTGGGATCAAACTGTCTATTTTGTTAGCTCTGAGTGGTTGGGTAAACACTAGTCTCAAGCTCCTCCCATCCTATTGAGCACTCAAACGTTCTCAAGCATGCCAAACCGAATCGTCCCTAAGAGTCATTAAATAACATAGGGCAGTGATCTTTGACGGGGCATATCTCGAAGCTTGTGTGAGGTATGGATGTGATTCTAGGTGCTATAGGATTGTGTTGCAGAGACCTAAAATAACCTCTCTCTTTTTTTGGTGATCTTATTCCATTTTGATTTTGTGATGTCATCTTTGGTGATGTTGAAACTTGTAGTGTTGGCCAGTACAAAGTTGCCAATTACCAAATCTCTCTCACCTTTCGTCGTGGGATCGAAATATCTATTTCGTTAGCTTTGAGTGGCGAGGTAAACACTAGCCCCAAGCTCATCCAATCTTGTTGAGCACTCAAATTTTCTTGAGCATGCTGAACCGAATCGTCCCTAAGAGTCACTAAATGTCATAGGACAACGATCCTTGACTGTGGCAACTGGATATGTCATCTCATCCAATGATGGAGACTCGTGATAAAAGGTAAAGGGATGATCATACACATCATTTTGGACATGTTATTTTTTTATGTTAATAAGGTAATTCTTATTTGTAAGGTCAAGGAACTTGAGGTCACCTATAAACCCAAATTGCCTTAGTCCTAATGATTTTTCTTTTTTTGTTGTTTTTGTTAATAAGTTGACTCAATAAGTGTTTTAAGAGTCATTACACATTATATAGCTGCATGTTATCACTGAATGGAGTTAGTGGAAGATTTTAATGATCTTCTTGGTTGTCTTAATAGTCATTTCATGTGTTTGAAACATAACCACTTCCCTTTGTGAAGAGTTGTCCAAAAATCATCAAATTACATGTTGTTGCAAAGAAAATATAGTCATAGGATGTTGGAAGATTGTTTTCACTCATAGGATGTTGAAGAATCTCTTGGAAGGATGGAATAGATGACAGACTAAAGTTTTTGAGATAGTTATTAGGTGTTCCTTGAAGTGGCTAAGATGTTAGTTTGAAGCAAGATGTTCATTATGATCCATTTCTCAAATTTGCTCATTTTTCCCTTATTGCTTCCCATGTCTTGAATAGGGAAAGTGATCAAGTAGTTTTGTGATGTTGGGTATAAGTTTGTTTAATATTGTAACCAAGTTGGAAAGAGCCTTTGAAGACACTTATGAAGGTGGGAAAGGTAGTTTTCCTTAAAAGTGTTCTTGTTGGGAATCCACTAGCTTTTGGTGTGAGCACTCTGCATCATTTTGGATGCAATTTACATTAAAATGAAATACATGAAATGTACTTAAAACATAAACAATAAAAACAAGATATATAGTATGATAACCAATAATGTCATATATGAACAAACATATAATATACAAGGTTGCACAGGGACGGGGGTACTAGGGGTACTTAGGGTACCAGTACGAGTACAAGTACAAGTACAACTATTTTTTATAATAGGGGACGAGGTTACTTGGGTATGTCAAACTTTATTTTTAATTATACTTTTATATTTATAGAAAATTTGAACTTATGAGTCATGACAACGATTTTTCAAATCAAGAATAGTGATAAAGTTTGCAAATGTAATGTATTGTTTTCAGTTTCAGATTTGTTATATGTTTGTAATAATAATTTATGATAAATGTTTAGATGCATAACATAGAAGGTAGACTTTAAACATGAACACAAAGATCATAAATCATATGACAATGACATATTGCAAATGATAAATTTTTGACTTTAATAGTGATAAAGTTTATTGTTGATCAACATTGTATCAAAGTTTTAAACTAATTAGGCATTGAATTAAGCTTGATAAACAAATAACAAAGAAGGAAAACTTTAAACATGAACAAGATCATAAATCATATGACGATGAAATATTGGAAATGATAAACTTATGCTTGAACAATGATAAATTTTATTGTTAATCAATATTCTATCAAAGTTTCTGATTAGGTATTGAATTAAGCTTGATAAACAACGAGCTGATACACAAACAAAAAATCAAAAAAAAATTTAGAAATCTCAATCAAGGTCCTTAACTATGATGCTCTCCATCGAGTACATGGTACTTGGGATAAGTGTACACGGTACTTGGCTCTGTTGGTATGAGTACCAAGGGTGTGGGTACAAGTACCCATGCAACCTTGATAATATATTATGATAACCAATAATGTCATACATGAACAAACATATAATATATTATGATAACCAATAATGTCATACATGAACAAACATATAATATATTATGATAACCAATAATGTCATACATGAAAAAACATATAATATAAAATGATAACCAATAATGTCATACATTAACGAACACATAATATATTATGATAACCAATAATGTCATACATGAACATACATATCATATATTAACCAATAATGTCATGCATCAAATATATGTCATACATCAAATATAAAATGTCATATATAGATCAAATGTATATCAAATACGTCCACTGACATAAAACCCAACATATATGTCGACTAATGCCTATACACGTGTGTCTATCAACTATATCTTCTCCTTCCACTAGGGGAAGGAAATAAATCCCTAGAGGTCTTCGGTCATTATGTGGAGGGAGATGATGTGGATGATGGGTCTTCCCCACACACTCACTCGTCCTCTTGTTTAGGCTCTTCTCTAACTCGAGCTGATACAAAAAAAGTAGATATGAATCAATAATTATTATCCATTGAAATCAAATATATGAACACACAGAATTACTAATTTTCTTACTGCCATCAAATAGTCACTCTGTAAGTCCACATCAAAGGCTTGTGGACGATTGGGTGTAACAAGGCCCTACAAAAATTCAATCAATATAATGACTTATAAATAACATTATAAATTTTGATACTAACTATAATAAAAAACAACTAAAACCAAGAAAAATCTTTCATACCTCAGTCAATGGCTCTGAACTAGCCATCATTGCAGTAACACCACGATCGATGGACTGGTGAAGATAAGGAGGAGTCTCAGATGTCAAGAGTTGCATGTCATACAATACAAGTTACATGTAACATGAAACATGAAATAAATATAATCAAATAAATTAAATTAACATGAAACAAATGTACCTCTATAAAGCTCGTATCACGCCTATTCTCGGAGTCCCGAGTGAATGTCGATGGTCCTATAGAGAACCGATGCACATGAATAAATTTTTTTTTTCAATCCTTCATATGATTACTTAATAAATATATGTATTAATTTAAATGATTAAATTGATACATACCTTTGGACTCATTGACAAGACAAAAAATGGGGCCAGGGGATCTCTACTAGGACTAGCAACACTCTTACCTAAATTTTGAACAATGCCAATATATACTAATTAATTAGTCATTAACTATACATACGAAATGTGATCAAATTAGTTTATTATAATTGTAATTTACCTGTGTGTTAATGCCAAATGTCTGATTCAGGAAGTGATCAATGACTAGCCCATCATCCATACTATCTCCACCATGATTGCCAATGTGCTTAAGGATCCACATGATGTGCACATGTGACTACGACACACAAAAGGCTCCTCCTTAACTAATGGACTCGTGCAATGAATGAGGGTCTGTGTCAAAGCATTAATAGTCCCTAGAGTGTTGGTCTCTATATGTTCCTTCACAACTGAAGGAATAATCACATGTTCACCCTGTGGCTTGACAACATGTGTCCTAACTACATTAGGGTCGCGACGTGCCCCCAGCCTCTCAAATGATGACCCCCCACCTCTACCTTGAGATTCTAATATATAAAATTAATTGGGGATCTCCCCAAGGAAAAATTAACAATACAATTTATTTAAGAAATACGTTGGAACCTCGTGATCATTACAGGGAGGGGCAACAAAGACCATCCACCATCTATCCCAAAAGTTATTTCTAATACTATCATATATGCACCAATGGATGGGGAATCATTTAGCTATCTCTCTAATAGTATTTTGTTCACCAAGCTTGCTAAACAATGCACAAATGCTACCTTTTTCTATTTCTTTGTTTGTTTACATCTTGATATGATAATTTGTTTGCATAGTATCTTCTTTGTTCACCCCTCTTGATACACCAAATATCCAACTGACCACTAACAAAAGCTACATGGGTCATAATGGACTTGAGGGAGGATCCCAATTGTGCTCTCATTGGATTGGTTTGTCCACAAGCTTTCAACCTACCAAATTTCATTTATTATATTGTCTTGTGTGCCAGGAGGAGGTCTTCCAATCAGTGCAGGTTGCATAATTTCTTCCTCTTGTTGTGGAGGGTTTTGATTCTCATCTTGTGGAGGGTTTTCGTTTGGATCTTGTGGATGGTTTTGGTTTTGATCTTGTTGATCCAGTTAAGGATTTGGTAGTTCATTATTCACATTTCCTGATAAGAAACCAATTTCAATCTAAATAAATAAACAAATTTAAAGAAAAATTGAAAAAAACTTACAAAACAATGTAAAAAAAAGAGTAGAAAACATACGGCGTGATCTTGATCTCGAACTTCGACAACTAGGAGGCATTTTGAGGAGGCGGGTGGCAAAATTATTTGACTTCTTCACTCCGTGTGTGTGTTGTTTGTGAGACATGGAAAACCAAAAGAAATGGTAAAATGGGCTGTTAGTTTGTAGCCCATTTATTAAAAAAATTGCTTTTTCAAAGCGTGTACGCACTATGGCTTGTGCTCCACAAGCCCTAGCGCGTACACGCTTTGCAAAATTTTAAAAAAAATTTGGGTGTCATGTTTTTGGCACCACAACTTGGTGCACATACCCATGGATCCATGTAAAATAAGAATTGAACACCTTCCTTTGAGAGCGACAGTAAAGGTGCCTTTTTTAGATTGGCCAATTCTGACAAAAAAATTTGCTAGCCATGTTACTCAGCGGTGTGAAAGTGACCATGAAAAATTCCAATTTACATTTTCTGGTCCAAAATATTTTTTTAGGTGTCCAACATCATCAGATTATCAAAATAATCTAGTCGCAAATCTCATAGGAATGAGCTTATCAGCTCAATTAGATTATGGAGAAAAACCCTTCTCAAAGTACCTTATGCCGAATTCCTTCAAAAATTTATCTTTTCACCTAAAGGATGGGTCTTAAATAGCTTTTCTTAGGTTTAGGGTTAAGAATATAATTTATATTTTGACATTTGGAGGTTAGTTCCAAAACACACATTTTAGAATTCAAATTGGAAGTTAGTACAAAAATAAAAGGTGTTAGAAAAAGTAGTTCAACTTCTAGGAAGCATAACTTTTGATATGGAACTCTAATTAACAAACTGTTTACATTTTTGGAAAGATCTTTGAGCACTCTATAGCCTTATGGACCACCCATGGTCCTAGCCAAATTTTTGGGGTCACATAAGGCCATTTAGTACCTCCAATATGACCTCAAAGGATTTCTAGAAGGTATTCGAGCAACTTAAAACTGTAATAACTTTCAAATGGTGAAATATTTTGACCTGATTCTTTTTTCAAATGCTTGAAATTTTGATTAAAACCTTCCCTCCAAATCACGCCCTCTAATTATTCATAATTATGGATTTCCAACAAAATAACTCATTTTATAAAGTTTGCATGTATCCCGAGATGTACCAAAATACTAACTCAAAAAAGTAACAGTGGATATATGAGAGTTGGATCCTTTATTTTTCTCAAAAGAGTATCTAGAAATGTAAACATATCAAACATAAACTATATCTAAACATATTTTTGGGTGATACAGGATTGTCCTAACACTATTAGATGCTCCTGCATTAGACACCCAGGGTAATTTCAGAAGTGACCCTATTACATCTCAATTGGTTGAGGCAAACTCAAAAAGGAAACATCCATATTGGATAACCAAGTTGACTCTTTCATAGGTTATGCTTTCCACTTCACTAGGCTCTCCCCATATTACCTACTTCTAGTACTTCTTCCCACATGATTATCCAATATTTCTTTAATCCCTTCCTTCTCAAAGGTAGGAATTAGACATTGCTCAAGTATTGAGTCCTCTATACCACCTTTTTGATACTCCAATAAACTTTCAATATTAAAAATAGGATAAATATGGATTCTATCTGGCAACTCCACCTCATTCGCATTTTCTAAATCATGTTTCTTCAAAATCTTGCAAGCACACAATTTTTTCATCTTCAACTTGTTGTAGGTGCCCATTGGAAATTGCTCTTTCCTCAAATATATCATAACGTGGTCCCTAACTTGGAACTCATTATGCTCCACTTTTGATATTCCCTAGCCTTATAATACATGCTCATCTTGGTGATATTTTCACACACTTCCTTTTGTAGGGTCTTGACATGTTTAACAAAGTCCTCTTCCTCAACACTAGTCTCGCCTCCTTGATCCATAATTTCTTAATTATAGTGTAGTCCTTAGAGTATCCACATATAAAATTTGGAATAGAGACCTACCAGTACTCATGTTCTAAGAATTGTTGTAAGCAAATTCTGCCTATGTTAGAATCAAATCCCATCCCTTGGGCTTATTGCCTACTAAGTAGCTCAACAAATTACCTAGACTTGTGTTCACTACTTCAATCTACCCATCAACTTGTGGTTGATGTGCATTATTAAACATCAACTCTATCTTCAACTTCTTCCACAAGTTTCTCCAAAAATACCTAACAAACTTTATATCACGGTCTAAAACTATACTCTTTGGAAGAATGTGTAACCTCGCCACTTCTCTGAAGAACAAATCTACAATATGAACCACATCATGGGTCTTGTGGAAAAGAATGAAAGGATCCATCTTTGAAAACTTTTCAACCACCAAAAATACTCAATCATTGCCCCTTTGTCTTCTCAAAAAATCAAGAACAAAATCCATACTTATATCTTTCAAGGGCCTTGATGGAATAGGAAATGGCTAATAGAGGCTTGTATCATGAATAACTCATTTAGTTGTCTAATACACTCAACAAATCTACACAAATTTATTCACATCCCCTAACAATAGAACAAAAAATAATATTCACTAACAATGGCAATGGTCTTATATTATCCAAAGTGTCCTATCATTCCTCCACTATGTTTCTCTTTGATCAAATTCTCCCTCATGGAACTCCCTGGTATTAGGATTAGAGACACATAAATAACAATTACATGCAAATAAAAAAAATATCAAAAAATAATAAAGCACATAGAAGAGAACACAAGACACAAATTTAATGTGGTTCACCCAATACCTAGGCTACATCCACAAAACAACAAGTCCAATACTCTTATTATCCAATGATTACAACCTTATTACAATTTGTAATCCCTTGCAACTCAATAACACTACAAGAAGCTACTAAATTATCATATATATAAAATCCCTAAGCCTAAGCCTTTTTAAAAAATATTTTTGTCGCTTACAAAATTAGGGCTAGAATAAGTCATCCAATAAGGAAAATATTTAAATCCTAATGCCTTTTACAATAGTAAATTCATGCCTAGGGTTGCTAATGCCAGGAATCTGCAAGGGATGCTTCCCCTTGACCCTACCCAAGGTGCTTCCCTAAGACCCCGCAACGGGTGTTACCTGTTGACCCCTAGCATGGGGATACCACCCCCAAACCCCCCACAAAAAAATTATGGGGATAAATTGTGTCAATTAAAGTGGGGGAAAATTAACATCTGAGTCGAATTAGGCTCCACATAACAACATTTGGAATGCGTAGTTGGCTCCCATTGAATATCATACCATCTTGGATGATATAGTCTAGCCACCTTGTCCTATCTAGAGTAACAGGTTCCTTGCAAGCCTTCGATGCTTCCACAAAATTAGGATCCTCAAGGTATAGAATCTTGAGTTCATTAAACCCAACCACCTCAACCTACATTTCTATCAATGATATTTTCCTCCTACTTAAGACATCTACAACCCTATTAGATCATCCACTTTTGTGCTTTGATGCAAACGTATACTCTACAAGAACTTTACCAATTTCAAGTGCCTTTGATTCAATTTACCCTGGCTATTTTAGTATTGTAATACTTGATGATCTATGTATAAAATAAATTCTTGTGGCAATAGATAATACCTCCATTTATTTAATATATGAACTATTGCATAAACTCTTGTTCATAAACATAGTACTTATTTGCATCATTTATTTTCTCTTTGAAATATGCAATAGGCTTACCTTCTTGGCTCAATAAATCTCCAATGGCCTACCACTAGCATCACAATCCATTTGGAACACCTTGTTGAAATCAGAGAGTGCTAACATAGGTTTCTCTGTCACCTTTTCCTTTAGCAATTCAAAACTCCTTGCAACTTTGGTGGTCCATTTGAACTCTTTTATATCCCCTCCCATTGTCTCGATTAGTGTTGCACAAATACTATTGAAATTTCTAATGAACTCTCTATAGAAACTAGCCAAACTATGGAAGGACCTCATCTCAGTAGAAAACCTTTGGCTAGGCCATTCTAGGATTACCTTTACCTTCTTAGGATCCATTTTGAAACCATCAAATGATCCAACAAACCCCAAACTAAGTAGTTCACTTTTGACAAAGTTGTACTTCAAATTAATCAAAAATTTCACTTCCTTTATCTTATCAAAGACTCTATGAATATGTAGATTATTTTTGTCTAGAGCTTTATTGAAAATCAAAATATCATTTAAATAAACAATAGCATTTTTCTATAAATTTCTTCTATACCTCGTACGTAAGTCGTGTGAAGGTTCTTGGCACATTGGTTAGCCCAAAGTGAATGACTAACCATAGATCTTGAATGCAATCTTCCATTCATCACCCTCTCTAATATGAATCTGGTGATACCCACTTCTAAGGTCTATCTTTGTGGAGTATTGGGATCCACTTAAGCAGTCCATAAGATCATCCATCCTTGGTTGGGGAAACCTATAGTTGATGGTTTTCTTGTTTATGGCCCTAGCATTTGTATACCTCCTTTACTCTTGATGCAGGAGCATCCTAGGTTGCCTTGCAATCCTGTACCTTTTTTCATTCTAGTAGTTTAATCAAGTTCCAACTACGTTGATCAGGCTCTCCAGTACTGACCAAATTTGTATGTGCATGCTGAGTTGTAATTCTGATCAAGTTCTTTCTGAGCTTGTCAAGTTGCATTTTTTGCTGAGCTAATCAGTCTTGACTAAGTTCCTTCAAGGTTAATCAAGTTGTTCAAAGAAAATTGAGTGTTCCTTCATTCATCGAGTGAACCTATTGTTTGTTGATGCTCGGGTCCTTCTTTGACCGAGTTGTCTGTGTTTTGGTTCTTAGTTTGAGCTGACTCTTGTATTTAATTTAGATCTTGAATTTAATGATAGGATCTTGTCTAGGAATGAGTGTTGACCATTTTGAGGTCAGTCTTTCTTTTATTTAATGTTTTAGAATCTTCTATAAGTCATTTTGGTAAGTATAAGTAGAGGTATTTGGTTTAGTCTAGGGCAGAAATGAAGAGAGAACTTAGGAGGAAAAGGGACTTAGATAGTTCAGGGAAGATGTTGTGAATTTGAAGTTGTATTGTAGATCTTGAAGTTTTATTTTTATATCTGGTCGTAACCCAAAAGGCCTTACAACTAGGCATGTATGTTGAAAACTTAATGAATCGATAAAAGTGCTTTTTCTCTCTCCTTGGTGCTATTCTTTGTGTGTTTTCTTCCATTGTGTTTACTCAACAAGGTGTTTGGAAAATTAAGAGTGCTCTCAACCCTACTTGTTCATTCTCCTTCTTGTGACAACTTTTCATCCTTCTTTGGTGCTAGTACTATAGGTATTGCACATGGACTTAGGCTCTCCTAAATCAGACCGTTCTTCAACAACTCTTGAACTTGTCTATTCAACTCCTCATTCTCAGTAGGAGTCATCCTATGAGAAACCTTGTTAGGAAAGCTAGCTCTAGGAAATAGTCTATTTGATGAATGATTTTCCTTACTAGTGGAAACCCCTCAATGACATTATCAGATGCAATATCTTAAAATTCATTTAACAGACTTGACACCTCTACAAGAACTTCTCTACTCCTTCTTTATTCACTCTAGGAATTAAAGCATAACACAAGTGTTGATGTTTCATGTCATCCAAAAAAATTATACCATCAAAAAGACATACCCTAACACTATTGCATAACTTTTTCTTTTTCCTTCATTAGGGGTTTAAGCTTGTGACAAACTTCATCCTTTCTTAGAGAATATGTGTTTGTACAATCATAATGCACAACATGTATGTCATATTGCCAAAAACTTTCTAAAAACATATGACATGCATCCATTGGTATGATGGCACATTGTACCTCATTTTTGTAGCTTCAAATATTGAGCTTCACCAAGCATTGTCCATTAACCACATGACCTTATGGTCATCCTACACCTAGGAAATCCGGTATAGATGTGGGTGTTTCTCTCTTTTGAGCTTTAACTTTGTGACCATCTCCTCCAACACCAAATGTTTAGTGTTCACACTATAAATAATCACATCACAACATTTACCCTCACACTTGCACCTAGTACGAAACAAGCTTCTCCTTTGTTCACATTTATTCTCACTGCTCAGAAAGACTCTTCTGTTAACTAAGACTTCTTTTATTTTAGCATCTTCCAAATGTGATGACTTGGAATCTTAATTCACACATGCAACCCTTGTCATGCCTGTATCTCTCCTATTTGTTCTTGCTTGGCATTAAGGCTATTCATAAGCTATATGACCTTCTCCATAATGAAAACATGTCCCATGAAAGCCTCCTCTTCCTGGTCCTTGTCCTCTTCATCTTCATGTTCCTCTTCTTCCTTGTCGGTCTCCATAATATTGATAGTGGGAGTGATTTGCATCCTTGTTCCTCCAATTCTTGCTAGTACCAACATCTTCATTTTTTCCTTGGTCCTCATTTTGACTTCCAGCCCTTCCTCCTTGACCTCACCCTCTTTGCTTTCCATCAAACATTTTATTTAGCTTCTTCTCAACCCTCAAGGAAAAATATTATGCCTCTTCAATATTGATCATTCTAACCAAACTTAGCTCCTCCTAAATGCTTGGTCTTAACCCATTAATGTAAGAGCAACCTTCTCCTGGTTAGCTTCTATATGTCTTGCCTAGTGAGCACTCGATAGAACTCTTTTGTATATTCTTGGACATATTTTCCTACCTTCTTTAACCCTTGCATCTTCTTGAACAAATAAAGCTCATAGTCAACATGAGTGAACTACTTCTTTAGTTTGTCCACCATCTGAACTCATCTTAATATTTTCTCCTTTCCTCTTTGATTTCTTTCCAACTGGACCTCCTACCACAAGATTTCAAATGGCATGACCCTTAAACTTGGCCTTTGTGAACTTGACCCTATCAGGATCTTCTACATATTCATTCTCAAAATACTCCTCTGGCATATCATTAATCTAATCAATTAACTCTTCTAGTCTAAGGTTTCAAGAAAAGGTGGAAACTTCAATTTTGGGTTTTCTTCCAATTCTAGAAATAACTCTAAAAAGCCTATCAGCCTCAAAATCCCTATCTTCTTCTCAACCTTCTTCAACTTGTCCCTCTTCTACAAATTCTTCCCCACTTTCCTCTCCAGCCCCAATATCAATCCCTCTTCACAGTTGTTCTTGCAAGGCTTCTACTTGCCTTTGGATGGCTCTATAACCCTCAAGTGTCACACCTCTAACTCTCCCGCCATGTTCTCTTCACGGAAGTATTTTCAAACTTCCTCACAATCCACAACCATGGTCCTAGTGCATACTGCCTCATAGTCGGCGATCTATCTACACACTCAAGAATTTTGACTCTAATACCACTTGATGAGGGCACAACTTGAGACAAAAATGAACACAACTAAAAACATAAATTTCTATTACCTATAATACAAAGCTCCTACATGCATTACACTCTAAAAAAACCAAACTACATGCCCAGTGGACTAAAATATTAGTAGATTTTGAAGAAAACCCCTTCTCACAACACCTTCTCCCAAACTCCTCCCAAAAAATGACCTCTTCACCTCAAAGATGAGCCTTAAATAGCATGTCTTAAGTTTAGTGTTAAGAATAGAATTTACATTTTTCTATTTTGGTAGCTAGTGCCAAAATACAGGCTCTAGAATTCAAATTGGAAGTTTAAGAAAAAATAGAAGGTTCTAAAAAAAGTAGTCCAACTTCTGGGAAGTGTAACTTTTGATCTGAGACTCTAATTGATGGACCACTTACATTTCCAAAAATCTCTTTGAGGGTTCCATAGCCCTATGAATCGCCTACAAATGTCTCCTATTTTTTAGGGTTGTATGAGGTCATTTAGTGCCTCAAATCTGACTCTGAAGGTCTTTCTAAGAGGTCTTCAAGCAACACAAAACTACAATAACTTTCAAATGGTGAAACATTTTGACCTGATTCTTTTTCTGGAGTGCTTGAAAAGTAACAATGTAAATCCAAGAATCAAAATCTCTATTTTTCACAAACAAGTATCTAGAAATGCAAACACACCAAACATAAACTATCTCTAAGCATATTTTGGGTGATACAAGATTGCGCTTACCTTGCTAGTGTAGACACCTAAAAACCTTTAGAAAATAAAGTATTTTTATTTTTTGAAAAATTCCTGATGACATCATCATTTATTAATTAATTAATTATTTAATTTATTTATTTATTTTTATGCCATTAAATCCCTTTATCTTAATTAAAAATATTTAATTAAAGAATCCCTCTCAAAAATGTTTAAATCTTATTTAAACATTATTTCCTTATTTATTAATTATTTAATTAATAAATTGACCAAAAAACTCAAAATAAATAAAAAATTTATTTTTGCCCACAACTTGGCCAATTTCCTTAAGACCACTAACCTCTTCCAAAATCTTCTAATCCTTTTTTAGTTTTGATTAAAGGCTAATCCCATCATTTCCTACCCCTAATCCCAACTCAAAATATTTAATTAAGATTAAATATTAATCCTCATGTTTATTAAAAAAGTTTTAATAAATATCTCCTCAACCCAAACCCTTGAAATAAATAAAACTTTATTTATTTCCTAAAAATCTAATTTATCCTCATCTTAAGAAGTTCTAGACTCTTCTAGAAAGTCTTCATCCTCATCCTAGAAAATTCTAGACTATTCTAGAAAGTCTTTATCCTCATCCAAAGTCTAGACTCTTCTACAAGATGTCTTTAAACCTAATCCTAATCCCCTCCTAACCTTGTCACATTCCCTAAACATGGGTTAAAACTTACTAATCCAAGCCAAAGTTAACAAATATCTCCTCCTTCACCCACCCTCATTAAATGTCATCCACTTGCCTATCCCCAAGCTAATCCTAAACCATCCTAATCCATCCTCTAATCATTTGCACAATCCTAAGCAAGCTTAAAACCTTCCTAATCAAGCCCAAGTCGAAATTCCTCTCATCTCCTTCAAAATATCCCAACCATAAAACTTTATGAAGCCCACTAGGCCATAAATGACTCTTCCAAGCCCTTTTATTGCTCTTACAAGCCATTATGAGGGTCTTTATGAAGATTTTATCTTTTGAGCCTCCTTTGTTGACTCATCCTTCCCCTTTCCTCCATCCTCTCACCCTGTGACATGTGTCACTCCCTGATTGTTTATAAGGAAGCACAATCCATGTGCTCTCCTCTCATGCAATCTGAGCCTTCCATAAGATTTTTCCCATCCTTGCATCCTACCCCTTGATCCCTCAAGCCCTTTGCCTATTTAAGGAATCCTCTCCCAAGCCATTTTAACACAATCCATGAAGTAAAGTCATAATGCCATTTTAAGAAGCCATTTTACATCAAAACCATACACCCACACCCAAATTCCAACTCCATTTGAAGCCCTTTTTGAAGCATAAGCTTGAGCATACATCCTATCTATTTAGACAAAAGCTACTCAACAAGAGAGCTTCTCATTGAGAGAGCCCATTAATGGCTCATATTCTCAATTGAGAGCTCATCTTAGTCTATCTTGAAGTTTATGAATTTTGTTTAGTTTGTAGAAGCTTTATTTAAATTTGGTTTCTATTAGCATACTAACATTGCTCATATACAGCTAGATGCTCTTGCATCAGTTAGGATCCACTCAGTGAAGAGATTTTGACTGTTATAATTGTTAATGAACAACAAAAATAATGATCTGAGAAATGACACCACCTCTGCTTGATCAAATCCACTAAAGCTCAAACACACTTCACAACACACTCAACTCTATCCTGGATGGATCACACCTTGCACTCTTCATCGCACTTTCTCGACCACAATCAACAACAACAAATTGTTCAACCTTTACCAATATATATTGGACTTTCAAGTCCATTGCCTTAATCAAGCCCTGAAATTTGAAATCAATGTGTATTTCAAATATTCCACTCAAATTCAACCACCATAAGATAATTCTTAAACCACAAATCATGTTTACATGATCACACCAACCAATTCATAGAATTATGTGCTAGAGGTCAAAGACTTTTTAGCCAAATAGTTGCTTCCTCTATAATCTTCTCCATAAGTTATCATTGAACAATGTGATGTCAGATCATCACCTCCAACTGTGCAACCACATTACCAGTTCGCATTTGACTCATCTATATCCATCACAACCTCAATATCGGTCATTAATCACCAATTTACTAATTGTACTCAAGAATTCATTTCTCTTTAACATGATCATCCACTCTACCACCACTACACCGATCACCTATCTATTTTGTCATGGTTTCACCAATCACACTAATGAGTTGCACTCAGAATAGTAACAACTTGACTATCTTCTTTACATCATTTTGAGATCGCTCCATTTCACTCGTCGTAGATTTGACAAACCAATCAAATCACCTATTGCTTTGTCACTAACTGCTCTAGCAGTTGCACTGTCAAATCATGTGACCATCCCTTTCTTCACTTCAATAGTAGTGGTCATACCATAGACCTTCAGAGACGTCAATGCTCTCTTAATGATCACAACCACTCAAACTCACTACAACACTTTACTCATCATGTGTACGCTAGGAAACATACTAGGAATACGAGGTCAATAGTTAACATCAATGACAACACAATAATTGATCATCATGCAATCAAATATGTATCATGCCATTTCTAACATCACTAGTTATCACAACAATAGCTATGCCAATAGTCATTAGATGCCTTAGGGAATCGATTAGAACCTTTTCTATCATATTTGCAATATTTGTTTCACATCTCCTTGTATGTTCATTCATCATTCTTGCACTTGGGTATTTCTTTTTACCACCTTGATTCCATCTTTTGTGTTCATTCATCCTTGTTGCACTTTGGTATTTCTTTGTTCCATCTAGGTGTCAATTTTTTTGTACCACCATTGTTGCATCTTATTAGTACATACAAGTGGATGCTTACATTTTCATGTTGAATATGAATTTTTTATTCACATTGAGGAAGGCTTGTCGTAAAAAAATAAATTAAATTAGATTAAATTTTATTTTTATGCCGATAGGCTTCTACTCCTGGAAAGACTTTGGTCGGATTGTTCGGACAATCCGACAGTCTTACACGGGAACAGTGGGCTTCCAAGATTTCTAGGCAAACTTGTCCATGCCTACTTGGAGACTCTGGATGAGCTGTCCCTGCCTGCGTGGAGTATGTTTCGATATTTAGCTTTTTGGAAAATGATTGCATTGGAATCAATAATATTCAATTACCGGATACCTGCGACATGTGAAAGCCTGGATATCACGTGAGAGTTTGAAAAAATATAGAGAAAATGGCGGAATCACTAAAATGAGAACTGAAAAAATGTCCGTTTAAGCAGTAGCAATGCTAGCAACGGTGGGTCTCCCCCACTCGACAAGGAAGAAGCGAGTTTAGCGAGAATTACAGACTTGGGCTTTCTTCATTTAATTTTGAAGGAACTGTGTTGAGATCCAAGTTTATATAGCCACATTCATAGTTCGCTAACTGTATTGCCATGATTTTAGGCCTCTCTATCTAAACTTAAGGGAAAATATGCACAATATTACACTGAATTTTTTAAGTGGTTCATTTCAAATGATATCAACCATCAAGCACTTCCCTCTGTGCATACCGTACCATGAGAGATTTATAATTCTAAAAAATTGTGTAGCAAGTAATTTAATTAGATATAAAGTATCTATTGCATTGGGCCCAATGCCATCAGCTTGTAAAGGCTTCCAAAATTGATTGATTTAAAAATTATTTTTTATTCTTATTACTCAGACAAGATGTTGTTTTAAAACTCTTCATCGATTACAGTGGCCAATTGGCTTACAAGGATAGCATCAACGGTGTCTCCAATCTAGATTCCCTACTTCCAACCCCAAGACAGAGGGTGAGGATATAGGCCCCCTTATTATTAGGAAAGCCTTTGATGTGGGCAAGTCTGAATCTTTGCTTCACCATCTCTAATATTTTGTAAATGGCTATGTAATAGATAGAATAAGAACTATTATATTGCTTCATCCATTGGTGTATGGAATGGAAGAGGATAAGAATGACACACATGCTTTGGTATTGTGCGAGGTCATAACATTTGATTGATCTATAACAATGCTCAACTTGCTTTCTCTTTTGGTTATGTTGAATGTTATAAGTACAAAAATAGAAATAAAACATAAATGTGTCCTAATAGAATCCTATAATTGGTAAATAGTTTGAATTAAAAATACATCTAATTTACTTTAGTGAAAATCCTCTAAATAATATTAAATAATCATGATAGCATATTGGTGTCTATATGACTTGAATAGACACTAATTTTAATATTTTCAACAAAGTAACATCATCTTTCTATTATTATAACAATATTATATAAATTATATAATAGACAAAAATAATATGCTTTCAATTTAGCTAAGATTTCACTCAATGTACTAGAGTCGTGTTATTCACCAATTCAACGAAATCCTAAAATCTAAACTACATAAAATTAAACATTCTAAATTAGTTTTTGTTATATAGAATGCATAGAAATGTGAGTACAAGATATTGAATTTGATTTGCAGATTGACATAAATATTCTCATTAGAGCAGCCACCATCAACTTAAGTACAAGAATATTCTCACATCTCATTTTTTGACCTTCTTAGACTTCTTGTTTATGTGGCGATCAGGTGAACCTTGACCTGGTCAGTCTTTATTTTGTACATGGATTATGGAAAAGATTGCATTAATTATCTAATTGTGTTATGTTTAGTATGATTTAAATGGTTAACAAATACATTGATATGAGATTATGTTAATGAATTTTATTTCATAGTGACGATATAGTTATGGATATTGCCATTTACATTGATGCTATGTTATTCATGATATGATGTTTATATACATGTTGGACTATGATGGATACTGACTCACAAATTGTTGTGAGTGTCTAAGTGGATATAGGTTCGACAAAGACAAGGGTGTGGTTGAGGTGGAGAGGGTTAGCCTCTCGAAAGGGGATGGTTGGATAACCTTTGCATCCCACACACCACTTAGAACCTAAATGATGAATCACTTAGAATTGACATTTTATTTCTACTCTATCTCTTTAAATAATAGGTTTATATGCACATGTTTTTTATTATCTAAAATATTACATTTCTTATTATTTCTTTATGAAGATTTAATGGAATTTGGTAATGATGCTTCTAATTGTGGGTTTGGCTTTTGACAATATGAACCGAGATTCATAGGATGTACACTTTTTTATTACCTTTCTCATTTTAAAGTTTAATATGTTAATTACAAGGGAAGGACTTCTTCTTAAGCGTTAATATTAACAAGTGCTACTTAGTGGCTAAGTACTTGCCTTAAGTTATGTAGCTATGTATATTTATTTATAATTTATAATATTGTTGATATAAAAAACTACATACTACTATAAAGATTTATATAATATAAAAATACATATACATAATAAGGTGAATAGATATAATAATATCTTTTTAATGTTTAATATAGAGTCTTGGAATATAATTTAATGGACTAAATATATATTTTTCATATATTTTTGTGATTTTACATACATAAAAGATAAATATTCATATCATTAGATATTAACACATATCTTTAAATCAATTGATTTATTAGAATATGATGAATATACTTATCCATATTATTTCCTTGATATGTAATGTTAATATAAATTTCCAATTAACTAATTTAATTCTAATGTATTTTAAATTTATTTATAATCATTCTAGAAACATAAGAAAGATAAAATATTAATTATATTATTATAATATTTAATTATAATAGTTGTTTATATGAATTTTATAAACTATTTAAAAATCTATGTAATACAAGATCAAATCATTAACTATAGTATTATAATGTAGATTTTCAATAATTATCTATATAAATTTTCACAAATATTGTAAAAATCTATGTGGAAAACAACTAAAGAAGTTTAATGTATTTTTCAATAAATAGATCTTAGAGACAATATGGCCTATAATATGGGCCAAGAAATGTGCCAAAATTTAGGATAAGGGGAACTAATTTAAATCATTTATAAAGAAAACATATCTTGTGATTACAAATCTACATATAAGAGTCCAAATTATTCATCCAATCAAAATCTGAAAAAATAATCTATATAAATTTTAGAGTTAAAAAATTGGCAAGTAGTTTTAAAGAAACATAATACTTAAAAAAACATTAAATAAATTTCAATTGGTGAAGATTCATTTGATAATTAGTTAATATGAGTATTCCATAAAGTGTCACAATAGTACTTAGCCTACGGACAATACTAATAAAAAAAAAGAAACGAACTAGCAACCATCAAGAATCAGGTTCTTTATTTTCTTTCTGGACTATGATCTTAATTCTTGACTATGATTCAATGCAAAGTAAATTGACTGCAATGTTTGGCAAGCAATTCGATAGGGAATGTTGAAAATTTAAACTAAGAATGGGCAGGTTGTTACTCCAAATTTTCTTTTGTATTTATAAATCCAATGATTGCTATCCATTACTAGTGGTTGTAAATAGGCTAAGATATTTGTAATTTTTCTGCTCATATCACTTTGTGCCAGATGGGTGATGCGAGTCGATGATTGGGAGTTCTTTTCCAAATACTAGGAATAACTGGTTAATTGGTGCACGCCTGGTACAGATTAAAAGCCACATGCCCTTAATAGATATTTATCAGAGATCAAGGAGCAATTGTACTTAGATATAAAATGCTTCAATTAAGAAGCACAATAATGTCTTTGCCAACGAAACCCCAATGGAGAATATATTTAGAAAGTCATAATAGAAGTAAATAACAGGGATTTAGAATCCTCATAAGTAATATAGTTTGATATTATACGATCTGGTTGTATTACGTTGACACAAACTGGCTTGTTATTATATCAATGGACCTTGCCAATGACTCCATCAAGGTTGGTTCCGAGTAGGATGCTTTACTTGATGAGATTTTAAAGAATTCCAGGGTACTGCTGGTTGCAGAAAATGATTTCCTTTTTTTTCTTTTTCAGCTTGTTTAGGAATTGGTGTAAATATTGTACTTATTTCTTCTTCATAATGGCATAAATACAAACTGGAAGAATAAGATGGGGCTAAATTGATCAAGTCTATCTTATACCTGACCCGAGTAGAGTATTAAGGAAATTCTCATGTTAAATTCTGGACTTGTAGATAACCTGAGATAGAAGTAAATAGGACTCGGTGCTAGATATAAACTTGATCCACTTTGCCAACTTCGCCAACTGGAGTAGTTATTCTTCAAAAGCACTGTATTAAGAGAAAGACAAAACTGTGTGTCTTGAATTAATTCAAACATTTAATCCACTCCCACCAGCATGAATGCAATTTTGTTTGAGAGAGGGCATCCATTATTTAACGACAATAATGTATGGTACCATTTAATCAACTGTATAAGGGTATCCATTTTTTTTGAACAATAATTAGTAACAAGTGTGCGTTAGATTATACCCAATGGATGAGTTTCTATTGTTCATCAGAATGCATGTTGTAACACTATTACAGATATGGCTGATAAAGGTTGTGTAGAATATTGTATGAAAGGAATACCTATTATGTACTTATGTTGGTAGATTATCCTAAAGGTTGGTTGCAAGTGAGAGCACTCAGTTCAATCAACGATAGAATGTTGCACCTGAATGACTCTTGTTCCACAATGATTGTACACTAAATAGTTGTTCATTGTATCAATGTATGCTAATTTATTATTATTATTAATTTACCAGCTAACATTAGTACATTCATTTACTGTTGCTAGATGTAAATGAAATAAATTATGTTCATGTTTGATGTTTTTCCTTTTAGACGGTTGTCTTTTATTTCACTCTCTGAAGTGTTATAGCTATGCTATTCTTACGACATTATATTTTATTCTAGAAATTCAAGTGAAATAAGGTGTAATTGGGAACTTTTGTTAAAGTTTATGTCCAGTTGATTGTATGTTGTCCTAAGTGTTGATTTTTGTAAAGTTTCTTACTAGATTTCAATGTAAAGCTTGATTGATGCTCAATTTTGTTTGCAAGTTTAACCACTGATGCCATTGAATTTGATTTGCTTCAGAATTTGTATTTATTACTATATAAGTAATAGAAATGTTCTTATACTTGTGATGCTTACATTCCTTTGATATGTCATCATTAATAGATTTTGATGCTTAGCATAATTGGGCAGATATATTATATATACATTACGAAAGGGTTGGATGGTGAATGGGCATGTCTCCGAATGGAGACATGACCATTCACGATCATACCCGATCGGAATTAACAAGTAGCAATCAATAACCAATATAGTGATATCATAGCTTGATATGAAGTATTCAAAAAAATATTGATTCAAAAAAAGGATTAATAAGTATGAGATATTATTGTGATACAATAGATGATATCGATTATGATACAGAGATCAAGAAATGCAGAATTGATAAAATCATAATATATATCTATGTGTATATATATATCAGTATGCAATCATATTGATGTATATATCCATACATATAGATTCTAATATCAATTACAGATCTTGTCTAACTAAAGCTACAAACTTTAACACTCCCTCTTAGCTAGGGAAGACAAAGTACACACACACACACACACACAGACACACACATATATATATTTCAATAAGTTCTCCTTATTTTGAAAAGTGATATCACATAACTTGTGATATGCTTAAGAACATCAAGTTTCATGATATTCTTTTTATTTTATGGTGTGTGCACAGACATCAAATCTCATGATTCCTACCATTAGAGATCATGGTATATCCATAGATATATTGTCTCATAATATCCACCATGGTAATAGAACGTAATGATCTTCTACAGATATCACATTACGTGATATCTATCAATATATCCTTTTAACTATCATGACTTGTCCATGAATATCAAGTCATGTGATATTCATAATGATAGTAATCTAATCATTATAAAGTTGTCACCATATAATGTTAGAGTCAACATTTCATCATAAAAGATTGTCACCTTTAAAATAGGCCCATAAGTCATAGAGTCACACATATGACAAAAGAGTTAATAATTTAAACATCTTTATTAAAAATAATATGAATTTATAAAGTTGAGACTCAATCTCATAAATTTACATTTAAACCATTCCAAGTTTCTTTCTAAAATTATCGACCTTCACTTTATTAAGAGGCTTGGGGAGAATGCCAGTTGTTTGATCACTTATATTAATCTATTCCAACTTAATAGCTCTTCTTTCCACCATGTCTCTTACATAGTGGTAAGTGATTTCTATATGCTTGGATCTATCATGAAATATCAGATTCATAGAGAACTTGATACAAATTTGGTTATCACAATGAATAGTTGTAGGTATTAGAGGCTCACCGAATAATCTAGAGAGCAATTTTCAAAGCTATATTGCTTCTCTTACTCCCATTGCTGTTACAATATACTCTGCCTTAGTAGAAATTTGAGCAATTGAAGCTTGCTTCCTCCAGATCCATGAGATCATAGATGGTCCTAAACTGAAACAACATCCTGATGTGCTTTTTTGGTCTTTTACACTTCTGACCCAATCAAAATCAGTATACCCGTGTAACTCCAAACTGATGTTCTCATATTTAAGTTCATAAATAATAGTTCCTTGAAGGTACTTTAATATATGCTTCAAAGAAACAATATGTATTTCTTGAGGTTCACACGTGAACTAAATTAATTCATTCACAACATAGCAAATATCTGGGTGAGTATTCACAAGATACATTAGAGACCCAATTATATGTCTATATAAAGTGGGATCAATAAGTCTAGATTCAACACTTGCTTCTTTTAGCTTGTGTAATTTGATTTCCATAGGTGTTGACATAGGTCGACAGTTCCACATTCCATATCTTTTTAGAATATCAACAATATACTTCTTTTAATGTAGGAAGATATTCCTAGATTTTTGACGAACTTCCAATCCAAGGAAGTAATGAAGAATCCTTAAGTCCTTCATTTAAAATTTAGAAGTCAATTCTTTCTTAAACTGATTAATGAGAAGGTCTTCTCTTGTAATCAGAAGTTCATCAACATAAAGGACTAGAATCAACATATCACCTTTAGTTACTTTAAAGTAAATATTTGGATGAACATTATTATTGGTGAATACAAGACTTAGAAGATATTTATCCATCCTTTCATACCAAGCTTGGGGAGTCTGTTAGAGTCCATATAGAGCCCTTTTCAATTTACATACATAGGAGGCAACATCATGAATCAAAAATCCTTCTAATTGTTCCAAGTATACTTCTTCCTCAATTGTTCCATTTAGAAAATTAGTTTCTACATCCATTTGATGAATTTTCCAACCTTTAGTAGCTACAATGGCTATTACAGTTCTAACTGAGGTATACCTGACAACTGTGCAAAAGTTTCTTCAAAGTCAATTCCTTCCTTTTGAGAGAATCCTCTAGCCACAAAATGAGGTTTATGTTTTTCAATGCTACCATCTACAACATACTTAACTTTGAAGAGCCATTTGGATGAAACAACACATTTTTCTTTAGGTCTAGAAACTATATCCCAAACATCATTTTTTAGTATAGAATGATATTCTTCCACCATTGCATCTTTCCAAACTTAATGTTTAAGAGCTTTAGAAGCATTATAAGGTTCAAAGTTTGGAATCTCACACATGAATGCATTGTATGTTAATTTTTTAGGTCTTTTGTTTTCTCTAAATGTCCCTAAAGGTGTTATAAATTCATCTCCTTCCTCTATAATTTTTCTCTACCAAAGTGGAATTTTAAAATTATTGTCAAGACTCTCTTCTTGAGTCTTAGGAAGTATCTCATTTTAATTTGAAGTCTCTTCAGGGTACTCCCTCTAAATCTCAAGAGCAAGAGCCTCTTCTAGGGAACTGTTGGTGTTTTGAAACATCCCAATTTCAAATTATCCTGATGAGAACAAGATACATCTAGGGGTAGCTACTTCCCATCTTCAATTTACATTTTTAGACACCAGGCCAACTATAAGGCTAGACCCTTCTTCTACTTTAGGCTCTGCAAAACCTAGGTGATTGGACCTGTAGATTCTTCATATGGTACCAGTTGTCAAAAGTATACACTAAATCTAAACAAAGCAGATATCCTGATGAGAACAAGATACATCTAGGGGTAGCTACTTCCCATCTTCAATTTACATTTTTAGACACCAGGCCAACTATAAGGCTAGACCCTTCTTCTACTTCAGGCTCTACAAAACCTAGGCGATTGGACCTATAGATTCTTCATATGGTACCAGTTGTCAAAAGTATACACTAAATCTAAACAAAGCGGATAAAACCCTTAATCTTCTAACACTTATGCAAAAATACTAGACATGAATAGCTAATAACATGGCCTAAGAAATTGTTAAGCTAAGTGAGGGCATCCTTTTCAGTTCTTCAACATTAAAGGGAAAGATATTTGATTAATGATGTTGATTTCAGCAAAACTCCAAATATGCAACAATGAGAACAAGTTGATCCTATAGCTGATTAGTGCCTTATCTATTAGGCAATTCCACAAATTAAACACATACATCTGTGATACCAATGACATATTATATACATTACTTGATATCAGATCTATCTTATCACCTTGTGAATCAGACATTGGTGTTCATAAAGACCTTATTCTCATGAAATATTCTTCTCAAAATAACCAGCAACCCTGTCAAATGCATCAATCATTTACTTGGCCCTTTGTTCCAATTGCAAAATATATCAGACATACAACTTTAAGGGGATGTAAATAGGTCTTAGTTCTTTGTCCCTAAACTACACAAGATTGCAAATTACAGAGATAGGAAATGAGAATCAGAATGAAACTAAGAGATTCTTGCTCATCTATATTGATTTCTTTGAAACTATACATTTAGATGCATGTAAAATAACTCATAAAATAACTAAGTAGATCAGAGCTAGCTTTATTATCTTCACTATTGTTGTTCATACAAGAGAAATATGCTGAAGAATGTGGTATCATATGATGAAAACACATCAATACTTGAACCCTGGTCTCACAAATCTGAGAAAACTCAAGATTGGAACACACATGGTATCACAGTAGTGAGTAAAATTCTCCAAAACTAGAACCTCTACAATGGACGAGAAAGAGAAAGATATAGAAGAAGAATGGAATCTTGGATCCAATCTAGAAATGACATGTGTCCACTCAAATATCATTCCCTGCAGTTGTAAAACCTCTCTCATCTTTCTACCCATGAAATTTGATTTGGTTTTCATCATTGTTTTGTAACAAACCCAAAATATCTCTTCTTTAATGATAAAAACCATCTTGCTACTAAAATATCTTAAATGTATCTAGAATGCCAATAAAACCTCCATTTAACTAAATTAGATATAACAAAACTTGCCCATAACTATGTTTTTATTGCCTTTTACATTCACTCAGTTTACCATTTCACTAGAGATCAAATTTGAACTACCCCAACTGAATTAAACTGAAAATTGGGTACCTAAGACAAATCCTCACATAGTTTGAACCAATAGCCTCTTGTGTGAAAAAAAATACTCTAGAAATGGAAAGTTTGTTCTCTCCCGATTCTGACGATATATAATAGTGCCATATTCACTTATCGAAAACTCCCAAAATCTTAAAACAAAAAATATGCTCCTACTAAGGCTCTGAAACTACATTCAGGCATATATTTTGACTTTTCCTAAAGTTTAAACTATAGGATTAAATAAAATTTTACTTAAAGCTGACCCTGCATGTTTAGAAAAGGAGAAAAATAAAAATAATATTTTTTAAACCTGTTTGATTTTCCCTCCAATTTTTCATTTGGGTCAAACTAGTTTGACTAGCCCTACCACATGTCATGCTCTGATTGGCTGATTTTTGCTTAGTCACTTGACACCTACCACCTGGATGTCACATGTCACTACTTCATTCGTCACCTATTCTACCATGTGGCTTCCACATCATTGTACCATGTCACTACCATGTCATCGGTCACTATGTCACTATCCCAGTCAATATTTTGTCACATCATCATGACATAGCGGCATCACAACACATGGAATTTTTAGACACATAAGCACCCAGTCAACATCACCACATCATTGTCCTATCATCGCACCATGTTAGCCTGTTACATCATTGGTCCCTATATCGCTATCCCCATCAGCATTTTGCCACAGCATCACGACATAGCAATGTCATGACATGTGTTTCCTGCCACCTCAACACCTCAAGAAGCATGCTACATTTGGAAACCTCTGCCACATTTTGATTTTTAATTCACTTGATAGGTTTCCACTTGTCACTCGTTGGTTGGTCGGGTCATTAGCCAAATCATCTGATGATGTCATTATATTTGTTCAAAATTTATTCTAAGCACCCAACCGATTGGGGTCCACCTTGCATTGCTTTATAGCTTAAAAAAGCCTATGTCTTTCAAGACACTTACTATCCTAGTTTTTGGATATTTAAAAGACTAAAATACCCCCCATGGTATCAAAGTGGGACAAACCATTCTTACTATTTTTTCTTTAGAGCTCAAAATGTAAGAACTATAGACGAATCAACCTCGCCACCAAGTGGAGAAAAGTTTCCCCCTTCTTTGATTGGTTATGAGCATGGTCCAAAAATGCCTAGCATAAGGTGACATTGAGTGATCTTTCCTACCATAAGGAGAAAGTGACCTATCTCATCTTCCATATGGGGACACTAATCTATCACATTTTCTATAGTATGGTGACAATGATTGATCCCATCCATAGCTTCTATCATAGTATGGCAAGTGTGTTGGTGAACCATAGTGATCTCCCCTGTATGGAGAATAACTTAGAGAATGATGAGAGCTATATCATCATTGGACATGCTATATGTATGTTTCCTTTCATAATCACACACTCTTGTTGGTCTCACACCAAGGTACTTGCCAAGAGTAGGAGTCCTTCCCCACTTCCTTTTTGCCCTTTAATAGATGGGTGATTTGTCGTATTTGAGTTGAATTTTGATAAGTTTCAAATTTGATGTAGATGATGGCCACATTGTCGAATCTATCAGCATAGGTACCAATTTAGGTTGGTGGAAAAGTCTAACTATTATGCTCATGAAGGCTTAGACTCTTAAGTTGAGAAAATGTCAAAGTTGTTAAAGTTGAAAAAGAGTTAATGAAGCTACACAGCTGCCCTGTTTCTCAACGATAATAACATGACCTTCAAGAATAGAACGATGCAACACTTTGCATCTCGAAACTAGCCATAGTAACAAATCCAAATCCATGGGATTCCTAAGTGCGTGGATCAACAACAAGATGACATTCAACAATCATTCCCTCTTTAGAGAAATGATCTTCAAGATCCCTTTTTTTAATTCTAGGTGACAAACTAGTGACATAAAGGTTGTTAAGATTATAGACATCATCTAAATCACGACTCCTGGAATGGCTCTGTAACTTTGATAGTGAACAGTTTCTTCGTGGTGAGTATGAATAATACCTCCTTGAATAAGACTCTTTCTACAAATCATCAAGGTATTATACAAGATTTTCATAGTATCGAACTATGCTATTAAAAGGTAGAAAAAAAACCTCTCCAACATGATTGAGAAACCTTCTCAAAATTCATCATCAAGAATGAGTAATTCGAGATTATTTTCAATTTCCTCCTCAAACAACTCTAGAGATTTGAGATATCTCTAAACTTCTACCCATCTTGGTGATCTTTTAAGCTCATCTTGTTTTCATTTGCCTTCTCACTTTGATTGTATTTCGCTTTTCATAATGTCTTTCCTTCTTACTCTTAAATCCAAGATGCTCTAAATTCCTCCTTGTTAAAATACTTTAAGTCCCGACCTATTCAGTCTGATGCAATTAGTCGGGCCCCCAAGGTGGATCTGACTAAAAAAAATCATTTTTGAACAACTAAAATTTCAAAATGATTCAATGAGCCTTTGACATTTATTGTAAACAAATTTAACCATGACTGCATCATTGAAATAAACATTAAGCTCACTTTACCATCTAACTACCAACTGTCAATTTCATGCCAAGAGGTCTTTTGACTGGCTTTAGAAACTAATGAAAACATCTGATCAAGTTCTAAAAATAGATGCACAGATTGTTTGTTCTACATACTTTTACCCTATCAAATCTCATCTTATAACAAATTCTTGGTCAAAAGATATTGGCTATCAAAGTTTCCTTCTTATAACTGCCTGCAAGGAAACATGTCAGAAAACCATAAAGCACATGTGGATTTGGCTTTGAAAATAGGCCAAACTGACACTTGGGAAGACAAAAACTAGGGCATTGGTTCATTGTCATGAGGATAACATAAGTCTATAATTTGGGCTCATGACGAATAATAGGATGAAAATGGAAAGCAGTCAAAGTGGGCTACTCAGAATTTGTAGACTAGAAACATTGGCAAAAAAGTGATTTTTGCAAATGAAATGGACCTAGGAAAATGTGTAGAAGGATTCATCAAGACTTGAAAATTGACACACTTAAAGAATTTTTAGAGTAGAACACAATGGTACAATACATTCGATCTCACCTATCACAAATTCAAAGTTATGACATCCTGAACAGGGGTACCGACCAATTTGCAATTATTGACACCATGAATGTAACTCTATAACCATCATCTTCAAGTGTTGATATAGATATTAAATTCCTTTTAATACCTGGTACATATAGAACTCCAAAAATCTGAATAGATTTTCCAGATTTTAATTTGATGGTGCAGGTCCCAATTCCTTTTACGGAATGTGTAGAATCATCCCCAATTGTAACTTCTTCATTTGTTTCTATTTGCATGCTTTCTAGGTTATCTTGATATCCAATGATGTGTCTTGAAGATCCATTGTCAATTATTGAAGTGTTGGACTTGGTTGATATTTGACTAGACAAGGTTGGGTAGAAGACATATTTCTCAGAATATTTACCTTTGATTGATTTATTAGTTTTGGAAAATGATGCTTGAAGTTTTGATTGATTAGGACAATTTAGTCCATAATTTCCATATCGATCACATCTGAAACATTGAATTTTAGACAAATCTTTCTTCTATTTTGACTCTCCTTTTCCATGAAAGTTTATTTTCCTCTTGGTGTTCTTCTTCTTACCCTTCTTATGAGAGTTAGTGTTAAGAACATGAATGTCTTAATATAAGGTTTTATGTTTTCCTTTAATCATTAACCTCAAATCTTCTTGAAGACAATCATATCTTAATCAATCTAGTTTTGAAATTTTAGATCTTGCACTTATACCTTGTACAAATGACTCCCAAGAATTTGGTAGTCCTCCTAATGCTATTAGAGATAACTCTTGGTTGTTAATCTCATAACTGACTGAAGATAATTGATCTCTCAATTCTGTGATTCTCATGAAGAAAGGATTTACTATTTCTCCTTTGTTCATGCTAATATTATTTATTTGTCTTTTAAGAGCAAGTTTTCTACCCATGTTATTTACTATGAATGCATTTCAAGAGCTTTAAACATGTGATATGTTGTTGCATGTTTTTCCACAATAGGCACTATGTGATCTCGAATAGCTTCTACTACTATTTTCATGGCCTTCTCATTATTCTCTATCCATAGAATTTTCTCTGGATCATCTTTAGGTTCTTCCTTTCCTTCTTTTACAAAGGAATCTAATGTGTTCTCTTTTAATAGCACCATTATATGAAGTTTCCTGGATTCGAAGTTGTTAGCACTTGTAAGGTGGTATTTGAATCTTAACATGTTTGTCATCTTAAAAAATAATGAGAGACTACAGTTAATGTGAAATATAAACTCTTGAACTTAATAAGATCTCTCATTAACAAGGCTCTGATACCATGTAAATTTTCTTACTAGATTTTAATGTAAAGTTTGACTAATCCTCGATTTTGTTTGTAGGTTTAACCACTGATACCAATGAATTTGATTTACTTCAAAATCTATATTAATTACTACAAAAGTAATAGAAATTATATTACACTTGTAATGCTTACGTTTCTTTGATATGCCAGCATTAATAGATTTCGATACTTAGCATAATCAGGGAGATGTATTATATATACATTGCAAAAGGGTGTGATGGTGAATGGGCATGTCTCCGAATGGAGACATGACCATTCACAATCATACTTGAGTGTAATCAACAATTACATGTTCACCATTGATAATTATATCAATAACCAATATAGTGATATTGCAGCTTGATATGAAGTATTCAAAATAGTATTGATTTAAAATAGGGATTGATAAGTATTAGATATTATTGTGATACAATATATGATATGGGTTATGATATAGAGATCAAGAAATGCAGAATCGATAAAATTATAATATATCTATGTGTATATATATCAGTATGCAATCATATTGATGTATATATCCTCACATATAGATTCTGATATCAACTACAGATCTTGTCTAACCAAAGCTACAAACTTTTACAATGTTAACTCCTTTATGGGATGGGTGTAATGTGGCAATAGGGAGGGTTGGAGATGGATTCATGACATTTTGTTTCTCTCTACTTGCCAGTGCTGATGGATGGATACTATACATTGTGTTTTTTCTTTTTAGTAAATTCTAGAAAATAAGTGATTGGCATGGCCATTTATTTTTGCATTTACTTATGTTGTTTATACTGGTAATGCATATGTGTGGATATGATTATTTTCTTTTGCATATGAGTAGATATGATTAGATGTTACATATAAGTATATATGTTTTAGTTCTATTTTTTTAGCATATGAGTAGATGTGTAGTTGTTTTTCTTTTTTTCCCTACCACATTCCATGAATAGGTTACTAGGCATATGTGTGGATGTCGTATGTTTCACAGTTGCAGAAGATCCATCTTTTTATGGGAAGCTAGGCTTCTTATGCCAAGGTAGAGACATTCTTAATGTTAGGAAGAACCCCATGGGAGTAAATACTCTCTGGTTGACATGGTAAAAGTGCCTGAGCCACACTCTCATCTCATATAGTAGATGGACAATGTTTGATGACTTTGGAGACTAGGTCACATAGGAGGACACACAACGAGGTTTTATGTATACATCTTTTTTATGGTTTGTACAACCATATATGATGGTAATGTATCTTAAAGATCTTAATATTCTTGTTATTAAGAATTTTGATGGATGTAGGATATGTCGATCCACATCATATGTAATGCCATGATTATGCTTGATTGATTCAATGAATTGTTAATTATATTTATTATTATGAATGATAACTTGGCATTTCAACTATGGTCTTCTTATTCATTTCCTACATTTCTAGAATTTAAATGATGTCGCATATGTTGACTAGGACATGGTTCTTACATATGGTATCAGAGTTGTGTTTAACCCCTAGGGCCTTGGGCTACTATGCTAACATTTTTCAATGTGTATAGGTGTTTGCGTTATCACCATGGCTATAAAAGCTAACTGTAGTGGTGGATCCAGTAGTGGTGCATGAGATGATGAAACTAATGAGAGGTTAGATCACATATCGGCACTATTGACTCATCAGAGGGCTTTGTTACAGCAAAAAGGCCAAAGGATTGATACCTTACAGCATGAGGCCCCAGGTAGACATGTTGAAGAGGAAGCAAGGAAGCATGATGAAGATCGGTACTTAGAATCCCTATGCAAGCTGTTAGGATAAACCACAGACAGAAATAAAAACTACATGCAAAAATAACCAATAATAGATCACACATAAATGAACTCAAGGCATCAAGATTTAATGTGATTCACCCAATCCCTGGGCTACGTCCACCAAACAGCAAGTCTGATCTTATTACAATCTAGTGATTACAACTTGATTACAATCTGTAATCCCTTACAGCTCAATACCACCACAAGAACTAATTTCGCATCTCAACATCATAAAAAATACCTAACCCTAAACCCTTTTATACAAGTATTTTATTCATTTTAGGGTTACAACATGTCGGCCATAATATGTCGGCTACCATGTCGGCCACGACCAAAAAAAAAATTCTATTTATGAAGTATGTACAATACTTTCCTGATCAGTCACCATAATCTAACAATCTCCCACTTGGGGACTAATCAGGCTCCACACTAAACAACAATCTCCCACTTGGAGACTAATCTTGTACCAATACCACTACCACATGGGGCTCCTACTAGATCAAACCACCCTGGACTCTGTTGTTCTTTTATTAATGTTTAGTCTAAAAGACCAATCGAAGCTGAAGAGGAGTTCAGCTTCTCCCTTGGTACAACCTTTGTCAACATATCTGCTGGATTGTCATTGGTATGTATCTTCTCCAACTTTAACTGTCCATCCTCCAAAACTGACCAAATGAAATGGTACCACAACTGTATGTGTTTAGTCTTAGAATGCAAAGCTGAATTCTTAGCAAGATGAATGGCACTCTGACTATCTGTGAAGAAATAATTATCCTTCTGAGGATGTCCCAATTCTTCCAAGAAGAACTGAAGCCATATCATCTCCTTGGCTGCCTCTGTAGCAGCAACATACTCTGCCTATGTAGTGGATAGAGCATTAATCTTTTGTAACCTAGAAACCTAGCTCATAGCTGCCCCACCAACAGTAAAGACATAACTTGTAGTACTCCACCTGGTATCAATATCCCCAGCCAAATCTGAGTCAACATAGCCCTGTAAATTAGTAGTAGAGCCCCCAAAGTGTAAACACTTATTGGATGCTCCTCTCAAATATCTGAGAATCCACTTGACAACATTCCAATGCTCAAATTTTGGATGACTCATATACCTGCTAATGACTCCCGCTGCATGTGCAATATCTGGCCTAGTGCATACCATAACATACATCAAGCTTCCTACAGCTGAAGCATAGGGTACCTTGGACATCTTATCCTCCTCTTCCTATGTCTTGGGACACATTTCCTTAGTCAATTTCAAATGACCAGGTAAAGGTGTGCTGACAGCTTTAGCATTCTCCATAGAGAAACGTTGCAACACCTTCTCAACATAATCAGCCTGAGATAGTGTCAAGGTTCTGGTCTTCCTATCTCTGCAAACCTTCATACCAAAGATTTTTTTTGCTGCCCCCAACTCCTTCATAGCAAATGTATGTGCTAACTGGAATTTTAGCCCCTTAATATGATCCATGTTAGACCCAACTACAAGCATATCATCAACATATAAACATAAAATAATGTAGCTATCATCATCCAACCTCTTAAAATAAACACAGTAATCTGAATGACACCTATTATATCCATGCTCATGCATAAAACTATCAAATTTCAGATACCATTGCCGAGGTGCTTGCTTCAAGCCATATAAACTTTTCTCCAATTTGCACACTAAGTTCTCCTTACCTTTGACCTCAAAACCCTGTGGCTGAGCCATATATATTTCTTCATCCAAATCACCATGAAGAAAGGCTATTTTAATATCCAACTGCTCTAAATGCAAATCTTCAGTAGCCACAAGACTTAAAATAGTACGAATAGAAGTCATTTTAACAACAAGAGAAAATATCTCATCAAAATCAATTCCCTTTTTCTATGCAAATCCTTTTACAACTAACCTGGACTTAAATCTTTTCTTACCTCCTTCCTCTTCTTTCAACCTGTAAACCCACTTATTTTGTAAAGCCGTTTTACCTGCAGGAAACTTGCACAAATCCCATGTCTTATTTTTCAGCAAAGAGTCCATTTCATCTTTCATTGCAAACTCCCACTGAATCTTAGTATCCACCTGCATAGCTTCATCATAACTTTTAGGTTCACCAGCATCAGTAAATAAAATAGAATACAAAGAGGGAGAAAACCTTTGTGGAGGTCTAATTTGCCTCGTTTACCGTCTAACATTTACTGGTGTGTGTGGTATTTGTTTTTGCAATTGTTGCACATCATGAGGAATGGCTAGAACATCATCTTTTGGAGTATCATCCAGCACTACATAATCATCTTCTTTCTTCTCATGTTGTTGCAATAGATCTTTCTACAACACTTTCTCATTGAATATGACATCTCGACTTCTAACAATTTTAAGATTTTCAAAATCCAAAAGCCTATAACCAAATTCATTAATGCCATATCCAACAAAGACACATTTCTTTGATTTAGCTTCTAGCTTGGTTCTATTTTCAGAGCCTATATGAGCAAAAGCTTCACAACCGAAGGTCTTGAGAAAAGAATAACTCACCTTCTTACTAGTCCATGCTTCCTCTGGAATACCACAGCCCAAAGGAGTAGAGGGATCTCTATTAATCAAATATATTGTCGTATTGATAGCCTTCACCCATATGTGTAAGGGCAACCTAGCATGCAACCTCATGCTCCTTGCGCGCTCCATTATAGTCCTGTTCATGCGTTTAGCCACTCCATTTTCCTGTGGAGCCCTTGGAACATTTTTCTATCTATGAATACCATTAGTGGAGCAATAATCTTCAAATTCATGACTGCAATACTCACCACCATTATCAAATCTGAGACATTTTAATTTCTTACCAATCTCATTTGCAACCAAGCATTTCCATTTCTTAAAAGTTTGAAATACATCATATTTCTATCTAAGGAAATAAACCCATACTTTTCTAGTTGCATCATGAATAAATGTAACACAATAATGAGAGCCACCAAGGGAAGATACCTGAGCTGGTCCCCATACATCTGTATGCACAAGCTCTAATTTCTGCTTTTTTTTTTCCTTCCCAGTCTTTACAAAACTCACTCTCTTTTGTTTTCCATACACACAACTTTCACAGAAATCCATATTCACACATTTTAGACCTGGTAAAACTTTCTTTGAATGAAGTACTTTCATACCTTTCTCACTCATGTGCCCAAGTCTATTGTGCCATAGCGCTGTATCAGAATCTACAGCAACTATTTGTTCTCCCTACTCAACTATAGCAATTATTCCTGAACATTCATTTTTCTCTAAAACAATCAAAGTAGAAGGAACAATATGACTTGTACAAAGATATAAGGTGCCTACTTTCACACCTTTTTCTACTACAAGGGAACCTTTTGAAACCTTCCAATTTTTATCATTAAAAGTAACTACACAACCCTCATCGCCGAGTTGCCCGGCTGAAATTAAATTTCTACTCAGCCTTGGAACATGTCTTACCTCATGTAGTAGCCAATGATTCCCACTCGGCAAATTAATCTTAATTTTCCCCTTTCCAACAATCTGACATGGTTCATTATCCCCCAAATAAACAAGCCCAAAATCCCCTTGGACATAATCAATGAAATAACCTCTATGAGCTGTAGCATGAAATGAAGCACCAGAATCTAAAACCCATGAATCATCAACACTCTCTAAAGATAGAAGCAAAGCATCCTCTTCGGATTTTTTACTTATCACATTTGCCTCCTTGTCTCCATCTGATTTATCTCTTTCATTTTTCTTTCTATTCCAGCAATCTTTCTTTTTGTGCCCTGGTTTCCCATAGGACCAGCAATCATTTGGTCCTCTCGATTGAGACCTCCTCCCCTTTGACTTTCCTCTTGATTTCCCACGATTTCCAGAGTTATTTTCTCTCTCTCAGTTGTTTTGCCCTTGCTTTGTGCATTCAAAGCACTTCCTGATGTAGATCCACTTGAGGATTTTCTATGAGTTTCCTCACTTAAAATAACACCAATAACATCATCATATTTTAGGGTACTAGATCTAGGAACAGAATTACTCACTGCCATTACCAAGCCATTCTAACTTTCAGGCAAAGAACAAAAAATCAAGAGAGCCCTAATTTCTTCATCAAAATTGATACCTACAGAAGATAACTGACTAGTAATAGTATTAAACTCATTTAAATGATCTGCAATAGATCCACCTTTTTCCATTTTCATATTAAATAAACGCTTCATGAGAAATACCTTGTTTGAAGTGGAGGGCTTTTCATACAGTATCGCTAGGGTTTTCATCAAATCTTCTGTCATCTTTTCTTTTGTAATATTAAATGCCACCAATGGTGCCAAGCATAACCGAATGCTTTCGAGTGCCTTTTTGTCCAAAAGATCCCATTCAGCCTTTGACATAGTTCCCTGATTCTTGGCTTTGCCTTCCAATAGCTTCCATAAATCCCTTTGATATAGATAGTCTTCCATTTGCCTCTTCCATAACTGGAAGTTTTTCCCATTAAACCTGTCAACCCTCAGCTTATCCTCGTTTACCATCGCTCCCACTCAACCATGAGACTCCCACTTAACTGTGAGAATTTCTTGCAGAGGATAACTGAAAGAAAACTAGGCTCTGATACCACTTGTTAGGATAAACCACAAATAGAAATAAAAACTACATGCAAATATAACCAATAATAGAAAATAATAGATCACACAGAAATGAACACAAGGCACCAAGATTTAATGTGGTTCACCCAATCCCTGGGCTACGTCCACCAAATAGCAAGTCCGATCTTATTACAATCCAGTGATTACAACCTAATTACAATCTGTAATCTCTTACAGCTCAATACTACCGCAAGAACCAATTTTGCATCTCAACATCATAAAAAATACCTAACCCTAAACCCTTTTATACAAGTATTTTATTCATTTTAGGGTTACAACATGTCGGCCATATGTTGGCTACCATGTCGGCCACGGCCCAAAAAAATTTTCTATTTATGAAGTATGTACAGTACTTTCCTGATCAGTCACCATAATCTAACACAAGCATGAGGAGGAACTTAGGAACATAAAGATGTATGCAAGCATGAAGAAGTGTGATGATGATTAGTTGTCTGAGGTACTTAGGAGGTCAAAGAAAAAGAAAACGGAAGAAGTTGATCAGCAATTTCCTCTAATTAATATAGAAAGGGTGCATATTGAAGTTGATTTGAGCAAAGACCTTGAGAAAGTTACTCTACCCTCGTTTCATGGTAGAACTTCTATAGAGGATGGAGCAACATGGATTAATAGTATGGAAAAATATTTCCTTTTTAGGAACTACACTAGGAAGTCCAAGGTAGTTTTGGCTACATTTCAATTGATCGGTGAGGCATCCATGTGGTGGGGAAACGTTATGGCTAAAAAGAAACTTCAACATGGTGAGGTAACTTTGGAAGAATTTATTCAGTTATTTTGGAAAAGGTGGTTACATAAATTATTCTATGACAAGAAATCATTAGATTTCTACAAGTTCGTTCAGGGAAATGTGAACGTCACACAACACCATGAAGGTTTTTGTCACTTGGTGAAGTGTGTCCCTCATTACCAACATGATGAATTATTCAAAACTTAGAAGTTTATCATGTGTTTGCGACCTAAGATATATAGTGAGGTCAAAAATTTGGAGCCTAAGACCATGGAGTTTGAACTCTATAAGGCTCTCAAGCAAGAGCAAAGATTGAAGGATATAACCTAATCTAAATCCTTTAACCAGAGCTACAAGAGAAAGTATTAGGATAATAGATCATACCAAGATAACATGGGATATCAGGATGATGGGCAAAAAGGAAATGGAAAGAAAAAGAAAATCAAAAACATAAAGGAAAAAGGGAAAGAGAATTTTGACAAGAACAAGAACAAATAAAACTAGAACAACAACAAGAACAATAGGAATGGGAATGAAAGAAATGAAAGCAATAGGGGTGATTAGAACAAGAATGATGATAGGAGAGGTCCTAGGATGGGATGTTTTGTATGTGGCAGAACCACTTTTCCTCTAAATTCCCTCACCAATTTGATGGAAGGGATTTGCCACCTTAGTATCACATTCATGTTGTAGTTGATCATATATAGGCTAATTGTTAGGCCACCCCTATACAAATCACTGGTACACTTTTTGGTTAACTTGTTCCAATTCTTATAAATATGGTGCTATTGAATTCTTTGTAGACCCTAATATAGTAGCTAAGATACCTGTTAGGACTAGTTACATAGCTCAACCTTGGATTGTATAATATGATAATAGGGCTAAGTGTAGGGTAGATAAATGTTTATTTTGTAGTGAGTTGGAACTCCCTAGCTTCCGAATAGAGGTAAACTTATATGTAGTGTCTTTGGGCTCATATGATGTCATCCTAGGCATCAATTGGTTAAGTGACCCCAAAGCCTTAGTTAACTATGAGGATAAGGTAATTAAATGCCTTGATGATACAAGTCACTTAGTGATACTAAATGGTGTCAAACAACCACATAAAATGAGACAAATCTATGCTATGCAATTGAAGTAAGGAGAAAGGAATGCTAGTTATATGGGGAATGTGTCAAGGACATGGAAGAGATACCACCTCTTCTAGAGGATTATTCCATTTTACAAGAATTCAGAGACATGTTTCCAAATGATTTACCTGAACTACCTTCTAAGAGGGAGTTTGACTTTTCTATAGATCTTGTGCTAGAAGAAGAAACTCAATCAAGGGTTCCTTGCCACATGACCTCAATAGAGATGTATGAATTGAATACACAACTACATGAACTTAAGGATAAGGGTTTCATCTACCCTAGTTTATCACCATTGGGAGCTCATGTAATCTAAGTCAAGAAGGATAGTACCTTAAGGTTGTGTATTGATTATTGTATGCTAAATAAGTTGATCATCAAGAATCGATATCCCCTCTCACAAATTGCTAAACTATTCAATCAGATGAAGGGAGTGACCGTGTTCTCCAAAATTGATTTAAGGTCTAGATATCACCAACTTCAAATTTAGAATGAAGACATAACCAAAACAACATTCAGAATAAGGTACATGCATTATGAATTTGTAGTCTTACCTAGTGGACTCACAAATACACCTATTGCTTTCATGAACCTGATGAACAATGTTTTCAGAGATTGTCTTGACAAATTAATGGAGATATTTATTGATGATATCTTGATATACTCCAAAAATATAGAAGAGCATGAAGAGCACTTGTGCATAGTTTTGTAGTAGCTTAGAGAGAGGAAATTGTATGGGAATCTCTCCAAGTGTTCATTTAATCATAAAGAAATACATTACGTGGGACATATTTTATCAATGGATAGTATAGCAGTGGACCCCACAAAGATAAAAGTCATCCTTGAATGGCCAACTCTGTAGAACCTAAGTGAAGGTTAGAGATTTATGGGTCTTGCTGGGTATTATAGAAAATTCATGGAGAGATTTTCTAGCATTGCAACATCAATCACATCTCTTTAGCAAAAGAGAAAAAGATGCGAGTGGACAAAAGCGTATGAAAAAAAATTTAGTTGCTAAAACAAAGGCTTACTTCTACTCCTATCTTGATTATACCATATCCAAAGGGACATTTTTTTGTCACAATAGATGCTTGATGGGATGGGCTTGGAGGTGTATTAATGCAAGATGGCAAGGTTGTTCCCCATGAGTCCATAAAGCTCAAACAAGACAAGGTAAATTACATTCTGCATGACTTAGAACTGGCTGCAATAGTACATGTTTTGCAGATGTGGTGACATTACTTACATTGGGAAATCCATTTGAACTAAAAACTAATTATATGGGTTTGAGATATATCTTTATTGAACCTAATCTTGATGCGAAATAGAGGCAATGGTTAGAGTTCCTTAGTGAGTTTGATTCTAGCATTAAGTATATTAAGGGAAAAGAGAAAAGGGTAGTAGATTCTCTTAGTCAAAGAAGACACATCACTACTATCACTACTTCTAGGACCCACTTGTGAGAGTACATTCTATAGTATCTTCCTAAAGACACTCATTATGAATGGGTAAAGTCAGCATTGCATACTAACTTGGTTGATTTGTGTTTTGATGGATATTCACTTGATGATGATGGTTTACTAAAATACTAGAATAGAATATATGTTCCCAACCGTGAAGGGTTGCAGAAATTAGTTCTTCAAGAGATGCATTGCACTCCATTTTCAGGGCATCCATGGTAAACAAGATGATGGTTGATTTCAGACCAATGTACTTTTGGTCAAGACTCAAACATGGTGTAATAAATTTTATTGCCTAGTGTTATCAACATGTCAAGGTTGAGCATGTCCATCTAGAAGGATTTCTTTACCCACATCAGATTTCACAGTACAAATGGCAAGTTATCAACATAGATTTTGTGCAAGGTTTATTCATGACTTGACACAAGCATGATGTTACCTCGGTCATAGTCAATAAATTAACAAAATTTTCCCACTTTATTCCTGATAGTCTAAAAGACGGATCTCTGATTTTGGCAAGGAAGTTTTTCTAGGAGATATTTCAACCTCATGATATACCAGAAACCATCATCTTTGATAGGGATACCTGAATGACTTCAAGGTTTTGGACAACCATGAACTCAACTTTAGGCACACATTTAAACTTCAGCACTGCATATTAACTTGAAAATGATGGAAAAACTAAGAGAGTCAACTAGATTCTTGAAGATCTATTGCATATGTATTAGTAATACAAATGGGAGGAATACCTTCCATTAGTGGAGCTTTCCTACAAAAAATCCTATCACTCTTCATTGGGCATACACTCTTTTGAGGCCCTTTATAGATGCAAGTGTCAATTCCTATCAACTGAGATAGGATCAAGGAAAAGATTATTGTTGGTCTTGAGATGTTGAAAGAAATGGATGAGTAGGTTCTTTTTATCCACAGTTAGTTGAAGGAAGAATCTAACTGTCAGAAGAGTTACGCTGACAATAATCACTCTTTTAGATAGTTTGAGACTAAAGATAAGGTGTTTTTACGAGTAAGGCCATGGAAGAATTCAATCTTGTTTGGAAAGAGCTCAAAGCTTGCACCGAGATTTTTTGGCCCCTCTGAGGTGTTAGAGGTTATCAACCCTATTACTTATCAACTTTCTTTTTCACCTATGCTATCTTACATTCATAATATTTTTCATGTTTCATTGCTTAAGCATTATTACTCTTATATGTCGCATGTGCTTGATTGGCATGTGTTACATGTACAGGACTAGGGGTGGTGGCAGTTCATCCCACCCATCTCATTGAGTAGCATACCATCAGGGTACCAAATAGGGATGTTATCCAATACAAGGTCTAATGGGACTAATTTGGGGTAGATAGTGCCACATGGGAGGTCGCTGAGGATTTACAGAAATCTTTCCCTCATCTTTTTGTATAGATGCTTTTATTACAATTGGATATCAGTTTTGGATGTGATATATGTTCTTGATTTTGGTTTGACATTGGGATGATGTCTCTTCCTAGAGGGGATGAATGTAATGTCTCATTTTTTGACCTTCTTAGACTTCTTGTTTATGTCATGATCAAGTCAACCTTGACCTGGCCAATCATTATTTTGAACATGGAATATGGAAAATATTATGTTAATTATCTTCTTGTGTTATGTTTAGTATGACTTAAATGGTTAACATATACATTGATATGAGATTATGTTAATGTGATTATGTTAATGAATTTTATTTAATGATGATGTTGTAATTATGGATATTGTCATTTACATTGATGTTATGTTATTCATGATATGATGATTATACACATGTTGGACTATGACAATGTTGGTTAATAGTTTGTCTTCCTTGTTTTGGTTTATACCCTAACTCTGAATGTGCCCAATGATGGTTATAGAAAAAACTATTAGCAACATAATGGATCAATGTAGGTGTCCTATCAAGGACTCTTGAATTGAAATATACAACTCACTTGTGTGCAAAAAATTGTAATGAATATTGTCTTTAGTAGATCAGCAAGATTTGGGGTTATGCTCTTAACCAGATAGAAAAAGAGGTATGACCATATTGCCCAATACTTTAAACAATCTAGGTAGGTTTTAGATGATGACACAAACTCCATAGTTATGAATGCATATGAGTCACTTTTAAGCTCTTCCAACACCTAAATGCAGTCTATTTAATCTACCGAATGCAAGATGGAAAAATGTAGGATTGTCTATTGATGCACATTGCATAAGAAGGGAGAAAGTGATTAACTAAACAATACCCAAATTGCTCAAGTTACTAAGATTTCAAAAAAATTAATTTATTTTTACTTAGTACTTTACATTAACCAAATCTAAAGCCTCTCACACAACAATGAAAATGCATATGAAACTCTCTTTCATAAAATAGAGGAAATGAGGAAATACTATAAATGATTCTAATCTATCATATAACCACTAAAGGAAGGAAAAAAATCCTAATTTATTTTATATCCCTCAACTTTCATTAACAACACATTTCACCAAAAATCATGGAAGAGCTTAAAATTAAACTAACATGAATGATAGAATCAAAATATGGACGCAAAGTTTCACACAGTAGTCCTAGCTACAGGGGTTTGCCCACATCAAAATTGTGCCACCTTGATTCACTTATCAAAAAGTTACATTTATACGCCTTTTAGAATTGGCCAGTTACATTTCATGATTAATACACAAAGCATCTTTGAACATATATATTTTTAAAATAGGATTCACTAGACAATCATCTATTACAAAGTATTAGCCTATGCAGAGAATGCCAAATATGGCTACAATATTAGAAAGTGTGTGTGTGTGAGAGAGAGAGAGAGGGTGAAACTTTTCACATCTTGTAGGGAGAATGTAATACTTTTGTTAGAGTGTCATTTTTTCTTTGGAGTTACCGATTTATCTCTATAGGCGTTCATTGCATTAGTTACATTCTTTAGCTCTAGTACATTTGGAATGGGAATGTTATCAGCTCTGATCATCCAATAATCATGCATTTCTGTCAATTCTTTGACCCTAGAGATCCTTGATTGAAGCTTCTTCACTGCATGCTTCATAACACAATCCACTTTTGTGAGCACCAAAATATTTTCCACTTGGAAGTTTGTTGGGTCAATAATATCTTCAAGGAATGCTAGAAATTTAGTCTTCAATAGTTCGATATCCACCAGCTGGCCATTTTTGGTAACATATGATATAGTGTGCAAAACCTTTAATGTTCAAATATCTTATCCATTACTTTCTTCACTAAATCATAAACACCCTTTAATTCATGCTCAGACTTCACTGAATTGTCAATTTTGAATTTCAACAATTACTTCCAATCAAGCAATGGTTCTTGGCCTGACTTAAGTTTTCCATGGATCACAACAACATTAGTCTTTATGTCAATCACCTCTTGTAACACGGCCAATTGCTATCTTAGGATTTTGGACTCTTTCTTCATTGAAGTATGGTGTTTTGACACTTCTTTTCTCAATCTATTTGTGTCTAACAACAAATTTCCAAGGTTTTGAATGAGAGGGGAACCTTGGATCTTCAATTCATCTATCTAGGCACTACCAAATTGATTAAATTGCCTCTCTTGTTGTAGATTAACCAATAATTTTTTGTTCCCCTTTGCACTTGGGTCAAATGTACTTGTAGATGTGCTTCCAAGTGTAGCTCTGATGTAATCCATTAATTCTTTATTTGAGGCTTTCAATACCTCTTTCTCTAACCTTAACTCCTCCAATCTATCTTCAATCTTTACATTTGTTGACTTCCAGATGTTGACCATAGAATCATGCAATGGAATGCCTATGTCAACCATTCTACTCTAAAAATAATTATGAGTTAAGTCATGAAATTTTCCCTCCTCTTGAGGTTTTGGAATCTCTACTAGCATGTGACCAATAGAAGAATCTTTTTCAATTACTACTAGATTATTTTGATTCTTCACCTCCATTAACATTGGTTGAAATTAAGTTGCATGTATAATGAGGTCTTTAGATGGAGCACCTTCCTCACATCTCTTCTTTCTATCAATGGTCTCTTCCAACCAAGACAAAGTTGAAAGGACATTAAGTGTTGATTGCAGGGTTGTTGAATGAAAGAGCTTGCTTGCCACTAGGGGTATCACCTTGCTCTGACAAGAAAATAGAAAGGCAATTGCTTTAGTAATAGAGAGGGATAAATTATCTTATTACTGAGATGTCTCCTATTCTTGACCATCTAGAGGGTTATTTTCATCATCAAGGTTGATGACTATCATAGGTGAGGAGTCCTTGACCACTTAGGGTGTCACCTTCTCCTTTTCTTTATCTTTCTCTACCTCTTTTTCTCCAACTTTTCTAGTATCTATCAAAAATCCTCCTCCACAAGTTGGAGAGACTTGGATATTCTTCTTAGGATACTGGTCTCACCCTCCACCAATAGATTGTGTTGGTCCAACTGATGTTGATGTAGCAGTAATAGTGGAAGTAGCAACAAATGACTGAGCTATTTTGGAAGCTACTCCACTAGCAGAACTTGTGGCTCCAGTTCTTTTCCTTCTCACTTTGGTCCATTCTACCCATTTATATTTCTTTTTGATAATACCACTCATGAGGACCTCCATTGTATCAATAATAGGACCATCAAACAGAATTGACACTATAGGAGTGTCCTTGATTTGTTCATAGGTTGAGGGATGCATGTAAGAGTTATAATTTGTAAGATGACTAAAATCAACAGTGTCATTATACAACTTTATCTCATCTATTTTCAACCTAGAATAGTACCTTTCTCTAGTTTTGTACTCTTTATGACATTTGGCCCAATAATCTTCAATATCTAGAACATGCTTGTAAGCATAGTCAAGCTTCAGATGGTCTTTAGAAAAGCTAAAAGGATCATACTGGAGCATTATAACTTCATAGTCACTCAATTTAATTCTTCTCTCAAAGACGTTGGCTAAGTTTTGGGCATCAAACCTTGAGGCACAAGAATAAGGTCCTACAATAATTGGAAAAGGAATCTTGACAATTTTCTTCACATTAGAACACAAGATATTGACCTCCAATATTTGTCTACACAACTCAACAACAACCACCCTATCTTCAGGATATCTATGCAGTCTCTTCATGAAGCCATCAAATGCACCAATCCTCAAGTAGGAGAAGATGGAAATTGGATGAACAACATCTAAATTGGTTGATCATTGATATGGCTTCTAGTGAAAGCCTCCACTCAGGACACCCTTGCAATTCTTGACATAGCCTCATTGTGAAGGCATCATTTACCATTAAATACTCTTCAAAACTCCTTTGTAATTGTAGGTGAGGATAGAATTCATACACCTTGGTGTTTTCATCAAAGTCCTCGATACTTGGAAGACTAGGCCATGGATGATGACGGGCTAAGGTATATATCAAATATGATGATATAAATAACTATTCAAATGCCTTCACCAAATTTAGCCCAAAGGCAAGCTCTTCACATATAATCCGAGCCTAGTCAATTTATAATCCTTCAGCACAGATGGCCTAGACCAAGTAGAAATGATGCTCAATGAAATTCAAGATCTCCTCCTTTCCTTTCAACCTTAGCAACAACTCCAAGATATCCATGATTTCATTCTTTAGATTGGTTCCAAAAAGAGTCCTTGACATCTTACTCTTTTTCCCATGAGGAGTCTGAAACCAACTTCTCTGCATGTCTCCTCTTCTCAGAGTCTTTTTCTTGTTAAACATTGATGAAGATGAAGAAAAATCAATGTAACAATACTCTTCCTTTATTGGGATCCCAAAGGCAGACTGCATCAAGTCCTTATTCACAGACAATAAGATAGATTGGTCAGGCAACAAATTTTGCTTTGTCTCCAAATTTTACCTCTCAATGCATTCCTTTACCAATTCTAGTGCTTGCACAGCCACGGGGAACCTGATAGCTTCAATTAATCTACTCTCCTTCAATTTCTATGTAATTAGATGGATGGATTGAGTGCTTAGTCTTTTGTGTAGATAACCTAGACTGTAAAACTTGAAAGAAGATTCAGAAAAGTTCTTTAACTCACTCTCTATTCTAACTAGATGATCATACCCTACAACTCTAATTATCATTAGCTTATAGTTTTACATAGAGAAGAGAAATTACTTTAACAAAATAGTTGTTACAATGTGAAGAACTCTATTTGGTGGAAATTCGATCATATAAACTAAAAAATTCAAATGTTGGCACCACACAAATGAAATAACTCATAACTAATGGTTGTAATGGTTGGATATGCAATAAATCAAGTAGATTAGTGGCTCTTTAAATCATTTTGCTTCTACCCATATGATAATTCATAAATTTGATTAACATAAAACTCATTTAAATATCTTGTAGTAGCGAGATTATTTACTTACCAAATCAATTAGTTCAAGCTTACTGGAAGCTACCCTTTTAACTTTAGAATCTGGTGCAAGGGTTTGCAGTACAATTCTTTAAGTGCAAAGGAGGCATAAACTTTTCTTTCCGTAAGCTTTCCTTTTCCTTTCATTCAAGAGTGCATCGTGAGAAATACTCCTTCTATGCCTTGGAGACCCTATTGCTTTCTTTTATGCATTTTCTTTGTTATTTATCTCTTAACTTGGAGAAGCCGTGAAATGAAATTTCCACCTTGATAACCTACATGACTATTTCCTTTGTATTGGGCTTGCACTTAATAAATTACTCCATTAGAAACAACTTTGTGGCATCTCCAAAGAATGTCTTCACATCTGGGTTTAGCATTTCTTCATCTTTTATATCTTTTGGGATAAAATCTTCATCAAGACATATATTTTCAGAGGAAATAAACAACTAGAAACATTTCTATTGATTTGGTCACTATTCCTTTTCATTTCCTATCCTTTCTTTTGAAATGAATTTGAAGACATTCACTTCCAAAGGGGAAGCATTCAGATTGATGGAACTATGATTCTCTACACAAAATCATATTTTAACTTTGGATCTTTACTCTAAGAGTTCCATAGCTTTAGATCTTTTTTCTTGTGATCTTCTAATCATGAATCAATCTTCAAATACACCTAAAGATGTCACTATTACTTTTTTCCTCAGGATATTATCTGATGAGGTTTCCAACAACAAAAATCCAACACCACGGGCTGGAATCTAAAAGAAATACTTTGCTAAAGATAGGAACAAAATGTGGAACTAAAATAAACTTCCTTCTCATCTAGAAGACTCTCAGACAGAAAACCCACCCAAACCCAGATCACCAAAAACCTTGATGCAGAGAAAAATTAAGAATCTTGCATAGAGGTGTAGGGGGAAGCAGAGAAAGGAAAACCTAGAAAGAACACATAAGGAAAGAATCAATGATGTTTTATGAGAAGAGAGTAACCTAGGAGCTACCTAGACTAGGACTCAAACATAAATGCAATGAAAACTCACCAAGCTAGAATCTTAAAAGGGATGGACAAAAAGTCTGTCAATAGATAGATACTGACTCATGGTCTATTGCAAGTGTATGAGTGGATATAGGTTCAACGAAGATAAGGGTGTGGTTGAGGTAGAGAGGGTTAGCCTTTTGGAAAGGGATGCTTAGATAGCCTTTGTAGCCCACATGCCATTTAGAACTTAAATGATGCATTACTAAGAATCGGCATTTTATTTCTACCCTAAGTCTTTAAATAATAGTTTTATATGCACATGTTAAGTTAAATTAAATATTATAGTTCTTATTATTTCTTTCTAAATCTTTAATGGAATTTGATAATGATGATTCAAATTGTGGGTTTGGCTTTTCGCACTATGAATCAGAACTCATAGGATGTACACTTGTTTGATTACCTTTCTCATTTTAAAGTTTAATATGTTAATTACAAGGGAAACACATCTTCATAAGTGTCAATATCAATAAAGAAAAGGGAGACCTTGAATTGGGTCGATTACAAAGTCCAAGTTTATAAAATAAAATAAAAACTTAGTTACATGTAAATCATCAGGGACGAAAACTGGAGGATTTTGGAAAGGAAACGAACTAGAAATAATCAAGAATCAAGTTCTTTATTTTCTTTCTGGACTATGAGCATAATTATTCATTGTGATTCAATGCAAAGGAAATGGACTGCAATATTTGGCACACAATTTGATAGGGCATGTTGGAAATTTAAACTATGAATGGGTAGGCTGTTACTCCAAATTCTCTTTTTTATTTATAGAACCAATGATTGCTATCTATTACTACTAGTTGTAAATAGAATAAGATATTTATGATATTTCTGCCCATATCACTTTGTGCCAGAAAAGTGAAAGGAGTCAATGCTTGGGAGATTTTTTTCCAAATACTAGGAGTAATCAGTTAATTCCTGCATGCCTAGTACAAATTAAACACCACATACCCTTAATAGATTTATGCCAAAGATCAAGGAACAATTGTAGTTTGATGCAAAACACTTCAATTAAGAAGCTAAAAAATTATCCTTTCCAATGAAATCCCAATGGAGAATATACTTGGGAAGTTGTAATAGAAGTAAATAATAGGGATTTAGAATTTTTATATGTAATATAGTTTGATATTACGAGTTCTATTTGTATTACATTGACACAAACTGGCTTGTGATTATTATATCAATGGACCTTGCAAATGGCTCCATCAAGGTTGGTTGTCTGGTAGGATGCTTTACTTGTTGAAATTTAAAATAATTCCAAGGTAATGTTGGTTGCATAAAATGATTTGCTATTTTTCTTTTTCAACTTGTTTGGGAATTTGTATAAATATTGTAATTATTTCTTCATCATAATGACATACATACAAACTGGAAGAACAAGATGGGCTAAATTGTTCAAGTCTATCTTATACCTGACCCGAGTAGAGTATTAAGAAAATTCTCATGTTAAATTCTAAACTTGTAGATAACCTGGGATAGAAGTAAATAAGACTCAGTGTTGGATATAAACTTGATCCATTTTGCAAACTTTTCCAACTGAAGTAGTTATTCTTCAAAAGCATTGTATTAAAAGAAAGATAGAACTATGTGTCTTGAATTAATTCAAACACTTAATCCACTCCCACAAGCATACAGGAGTAGACATGAATGTGATTTTGTTTGAGAGAGGGCATCCATTATTTAATAGCAATAAATGCATGGTACCATGCAATAAATGTATGATACCATTTAATCAATTGTATAAGGGTATCCATTTTTTCAACAATAATTAGTAAAAATTATGCAGTAGATTATACCCAATGGATGAGTTTATATTGTTCATCAGAATGCATGTCGCAACATTATTACAAATATGTTTGGTAAAGATTGTGTAGAATAGTGTATGCAAGGAATACCTACTATGTAGTTTTTTTAGTAGTTTGTCCTAAAGTTTGGGTGCAAGTTAGAGCACTCACTTCAATGGACAATAGAATGTTGCACATGAATGACTCTTGTTCCACAATGATTATACACTAAATAGTTGTTCATCGTATCAATGTATGTTGAATTTTTTATTATTATTTATTTACCAACTGACATTATTACATTCATTACTGATGCTAGACCTAAATTAAATAAACTATATTCATTTTTGTTTTCCCTTTTAGATGGTCATCTTTTATTTCACTCTCTACAGTGTTATAGTTATGCTATTCTTAGGAGATTATATTTTATTCTAGAAATTTAAGGTGAAATTAAGTGTAATTGGGAACTTTCATTAAAGTTTAATTTCCAGTTGATTGTGTGGTGTCCTGAGTGTTGATGTTAACTCCTTTATGGGATGGGTGTAATGTGGAAATAGGCAGGGTTAGAGATGGATTCATGACATTTTGATTCTTTCTACCCACCAGTGTTGATAGATGAATACTATACATTTTGTTTCTTCTTTTTAGTAAATTCTAGCAAACAAGTGCTTGGCAAAGCCATTTATTTTTACATTTAATTATGTTGTTTATACTTGTAAAGCATATGTGTGGATATGCTTACTTTATTTTTCATATGAATAGATATGGTTAGATGTTACATATTAGTAGATATGCTTCAATTCTATTTTGTTGCATATGAGTAGATGTGTAGTTATATTATATTTCTTTTTTTCCTACCAAATTTTTTGATTAGGATACTAGGCACATGTGTTGATGTAGTATGTTTTACGACTGCACCAAATCAATCTAATTCATCTTGTTCTAGCAATCTAGGCTTCTCGTGCTACGGTTGGGGTGTCCTTCATTTTAGGAAGAACCCCAGGGGAGTAAGCACTATGTGGTTGGCATGGTAAAGGCACCTAGGTCACACTTGTTGGAAAAAAAATTAGTGCTCCCCTCAGGATTCGTGATAAGGGCTTAACCGCCTCATGTGTACTATAAGTTGAGTTGTATCGAGCATTAATAGATTGATCTTTTGGCACAACAACAACCTCACTCTAACAAGTCTCATCTTAGATAGTAGATGGATGATGTATGATGGCTTTAGAAATTGGGTCATATAGGAGGACACACAATGAGGCTTGATGTATATAGCTATTTGATGGTCTATACAATCATCTATGATGATAATGTATCTTAATGGTCTCAACATTATTATCACTAAGCATTTTGATGGATGTATGATACATTGATTAGCATCATATGTAATGACATGATTTTACTTGATTGATTAACGAATTGTTAATTATATTTATTGTGATGAATGAAAATTTGACATTTCAACTACAGTCTTCTTATTTATTTTCTGCATTTCTAGCATTTGTATGGCATAGCATATGCTGACTAGCACATGGTCTTACATATGGTATCAAAGCTATGTTTAAATGCTAGGGCCTTGGGCTACTATACTAACATTCACCAATGTTTATAAGTGTTTGAGTTATCACCATGACCACAAGAGGTAACCTCAGGGGTGGATCCAGCAATGGTGTATGAGTTGAGAGGTTGGATTAGATAATAGCACTATTGAGTTAGTAGGCGCTTTGTTATAGCAACAAGGCCAAAGGATGGATACCTTAGAACATGAGGCTTAAGATAAACATGCTGAAGAGGAAGCAATAAAGCATGATGAAGATTGACACTTAGAAGCCTTGCACGAGCAGAAGGAGGAACAAAGGAAGAAGCATGAGGATGATCAATTGGTTGAGGTAGTTAGAAGATTAGAGGAAGAGCAAAGAGTAGAATATGAACATAAATTTTTTCTAACTAATATAGATAGGGTGTAGATTGTGGCTGACTTGAGAAAAGACCTCAAGAAAGTTCCTCCACCCATGTTTCATGGAAAAACTTCTAAGGAGGATGCAGAAGTATAGATTACCAATATGGAAAAATATTCCCTTCTTAGGAACTACACTAGGAAGTCCAAGGTAGTTTGGGCTACATTTTAGTTGATGGGTGAGGTATCCACATGGTGGGAAAACATGATGGCTGAAAAGAAACTTCAGCATGGTGAGGTGAGTTTTGAAGAAGTTTTGTAGTTATTTCAAAAAAGGTGTTTACCTCAGTGGTTCTATGATAATAAATCATTAGATTTCTACAAGATAGTTTAGGAAAACATGAATGTCACATAGTACCATGAACATTTTTTGTCACTTGGTGAAGTATGTCCCTCAGTACTAGCACGATGAACTATTTAGAACTCAAAAGTTTATCATGGATTTGCAACATGATATATACAGTGAGGTCAAAATGTAGGAGCCTAAGACCTTTGATTTTGCACTCCATGAGGCTCTCAAACAAGAGTAGAGATTGAAGAATGCAACCTTGTCTAAATCCTTTAACTAGAACTACAAGAGGAAGCATTAGGATAATAAATCATACCAGGATAATAGGGGATATCGAGATGACAGGCAAAAAGGAAATGGAAAGAAACAACAAATCTAAAACATGAAGGAAAAAGACCAAGAGAAGGCCATTGGGAACAAGAACAAAGAAAACAAGAATGGAACCAAAAAAATGGGAACAATAGGAATGGGAATGAAAGAAATGGAAACAACAAGGGTGATTAGAATAGGAATGATGATAGGAGAGTTCCTAGGATAGGATGTTTTGTAGGAATTTCCTCATTGATCTGACAGTAGGGATTTTCCACCTCAACATCATATTCACATTGCAGTTGATCATATATAGGAAGATTATGGACCACCCCTATACTGATGCAAGAGCATCCTAGGTTGCACTATTATCATGCATGTTTTCAGTTCTTATCTTGTTGTTGAAACTGTGTTTTCTGGTTTCTAGGTGCCTACTAGAGACTATATAACTAATTTTCCATAATTAATAAAGGGTATTCACTTCAAGGATTGAAGAGGGCCTAGAGTACTATCTATGATCAAGAGCACAAGTTCTAAGTCCTTATAGTTTGGGAGATATGGCAATTCTTGCAGAACATCAATTTCTAGTAGTTCTATGTGACAATTTTGTGTGCTCAATTTTTAGAATGGATGCACACTTTTCCTTGATTAATTAGACCTTTCACACTTAAGGGGTTGTATAGGACCTAGATATCTACCCATATTTCAAAGTGTGAGTTCTAACTCAATCAGAGCTAGGAGATATCACGACTTTTCTTGGACATCAATTTCAGGACAGTTAATTATTGGTGTAGGTTGACTTGTGTATTTAATGTTAGGTTTATTTTCATTTAATATTTATTGAGAGTTGACTTGTGGCTTCTCCATGTTCTATAATGATATATAAGCCATTTTTTCTAGTATAAATAAAATGTTTAGGCTAGGAGCTAGATCAGTAAAGAGTTTTAGGTAGTTTGGAAGAGGATTGCAGAGAGTATAATTGAAAAGTGTGAATTTGCTGTTGATCTTTGTGTACGAATACATTTTGTATATGGCCATAACCCAAAAGGCCTTATGGCTGGGCATGCATGTTGAATATTTGAAGAATCAATAAAAGTATTTCACACTTCCTCCTTTGGTTTTTGTTCTTCATGTTTGCTTCCGTTGTGTTAACTCTTACAGGGTGGTTCGGAGAGCTGGGTGTGCCATTGGCCCTAGTTTTCCCTATCCTTCCTTGTGTCATATACATATGATAGGTACACTTTTTGGTTACCCTATTTCAATTCTTATAGATATTAGTGCTATTTAATTCTTTTTAGACCCTAAGATAGTAGCCAAGATACATGTTAGGGATGGTTATATGGCTGAACCTTGGACTGTAGAATATGGTAATAGCATTGAGCATAAGGTAGAGCAATGCTTATACTGCAGTGAGTTGGAACTCCCTAACTTTCAAATAGAGGTCAACTTATATGTAGTGCATTTGGGCTTATATGATGTCATCCTAGGCATCAATTGATTAAGTGAACCTAAAGCCTTAGTTAACTATCAAGGTAAGGTAGTTGAATGCCTCGATGACACAAGTCACTCAGTGATACAAAATGGTGTCAAAAAACCACATTAACTGAGACAAATATTTGCTATGCAACTAAAGAAAGAAAGGAGAAAGGGATGGCATTTATATGTGACACATGTCAAGGACATGGAAGAGATACCACCTCATCTAGAGGATTATTCCATTTTGTTGGAATTTAGAGATGTGTTTACTAATGATTTATTTGAACTACCTCCTAAGAGGGAGTTTGATTTTTCTATAGACCTTGTGCCAGGAGAAGAATCTCAATCAAGGGTTTGTTACTGCATGACCTCCACAAAGATGTATGAATTGAATACACAGCTACTAGAAATTTTGGATAAGGGTTTCATATGCCCTATTGAATCACCGTCAGGAGCTCCTATAATCTTCATAAAGAAGAAGGATGGTACCTTAAGGTTGGGTGTCAATTATTGTATGCTACATAATGTGACTATCAAGAATCGGTATCCCCTCCCAAAAATTGATGAACTATTCGATCATATCAAGGGAGTGACCATATTCTCCAAAAATTTTTTAAGGTCACAATATCACCAACTTCAGATTCAGGATGAAGAAATACCCAAAACTACATTCAGGACAAGATATACGGATTATGAATTTGTAGTCTTTCCTTTTGGACTGATAAATACACCTGTCACTTTCATGAACCTGATGATCAATGTTTTTAGAGACTATTTTGTCAAATTTGTGGAGATAGTTATTGATGATATCTTGATATACTCCAACAATATAGAAGAGCACTTGTGCATAGTTTTGTAGCACATCAAAGAGAGGAAACTGTATGGGAAACTCTCCAAGTGTTCATTTTATCATAAATAAATACATTACTTAGGACATATTTTATCAGTAGATGGTATAGAAATGGACCCCGCAAAGATAAAATCCATCTTTGAATGGCCAACTCTATAGAACATGAGTGAAGTTCAAAGATTTATGGGTCTTTCTGGGTATTACAAAAAAATTGTGGAGGGATTTTCCAACATTGCAACATTGATCACATATCTTCAACAAAAGGGCAAAAAATTTGAGTGGACAAAAGCGTGTGAAAAACTCTTTTCAGTTACTAAAACAAAGGCTTACTTCTACTCCTATCTTGATTATATCATATCCAAATGGACATTTTGTTGTCACAATAGATGCCTTAGGGGATGGGCTTGGAGTTGTATTGATGTAGGACTACAAGGTTGTTTCCTATAAGTCTAGAAAGCTCAAACAACATGAGGTGAATTACACTCCGCATGAGTTAGAATTGGTTGTGATAGTACATGCTTTACAAATGTAGCAACATTACTTACATTGGGAAATCTATTTGAACTAAAAACTGATCATATGGGTTTGAGATATATCTTTACTCAACCCAATCTTAATGCCAGATAGAGGCGATGGTTAGAGTTCCTTAGTGAGAATGATTTCGGCACTAAGCATATTAAGGGTAATAGATGCTCTCAGTCATAGAATACACATCATTGCAATCACTACTTCTAGGACCCACCTATAGGAGTACATTCTATAGTATCTTCCTAGAGATACTCATTATGAATGGTAAAGTCAACATTGCATACTGACTTGGATGATCAATTTTTTGATGGATATTCACTTGATGATGATGGTTTATTGAAATATCATAACAAAATATGTGTCCCCAAGTGTGAAGGGTTGCAAAAAGTAGTTCTTGAGGAGATGAATTGCACTATGTTTTCAAGTCATCCAGGGATAAATAAGATGATGACTGATTTTAGATCACTTTACTTTTGGTCAGGACTCAAATGGGATGTGATAGAGTATATTGTTTAGTGTTTGGAATGTTAGCATGTCCATCTAGCAAGTATTCTTTAGCCACATGAGATTTCACAATATAAATGGTAGGTTATCAACATGAACTTTATGTGTGGTTTACCCATGTCTCAATGCAATCATGATGTTATCTTGCTCGTATTTGATAATTTAACAAAAGTTTCCCACTTTATTCCTATTAGTTTGAAAGATGGATCTCTGGTTTTGGCAAGGAAGTTTGTCTAGGAGATATTTCAACATCATGGTATACCAAAAACCATCATCTCTAACAGGGATACCAAAATGACTTCAAGGTTCTAGACAACCTTGAAATCAACTTTAGGTACACGTTTGAACTTCAACACCACTTATCACCTTGAGTTTGATGGGTAGACTGAGAGATTCAACTATGTTCTTAAATATTTTTTGCATATGTATTAGATGGATCAATAGTACAAATGGGAGGAATACCTTCCATTAGTGGAGTTTTCCTACAACAACTTCTATGACTCTTCATTTGGCATAGCTCCTTTTGAGGCCCTTTATAGACACAAGTGTCGTACTCCTATCAGTTGGGCTAGGGTCAAGGATAGGATTATTGTTGGTCCTAAGATGTTGAAAGAGATAGAGGAGAAGATGTTTTTGATCTGCAGTTGGTTGAAGGAAGCAAGTAATCATTAGAAGAGTTAATTTGACAAGAAGCACACTTTCAAACAGTTTGAGACTAGAGATAAGGTACGTTTACAAGTTAGACAATAGAATAGTTCAATCTCTATTGGCAAGAGCTCAAAGCCTACACTAAGGTTTGGTGATCCCTTTGAGGTATTAGAGGTTATCAACCCTATTTCTTATCAGCTTTCTTTGTCACCCGTGCTATCTCACATTCATAACATTTTTTCATGTTTCATTGCTTAAGCCTTATCACCCTAGCATGTCTCGTGTGCTTGATTGGCATGCGTTGCATATACATGATCCATGGGTGGTGGACATTCATCCCACACATCTCATTAATTAGTGTACCATCAAGGTACAAGATAGGGACATTCTCCAATACAAGTTCGAATGGGACCATTTTATGGCGGATAGTGTTGAATGAGAGGACGTTAAGAATTTACAAAAACTTTTCCCTCATCTTTTTGTATAGATGATTTTATTATAGTTGGATATTAGTTTTGGATGTGATATATGTTCTTGATTTTGATTTGACATCATGACAATGTCTCTTCCTAGAGGGGAGGGATGCCATGTCTCATTTTTTGACCTTCTTAAACTTCTTGTTTATATGATGATCAGGTCGACCTTGACTGGTCAATCTTTATTTTGAACATGGATTATGGAATAGATTACATTAATTATCTACTTGTGCTATTTTTAGTATAATTTAAATGGTTAACAAATACATTAATATGAGATTATGCTAATGTGATTATGTTAATGAATTTTATTTTAGGATTACAATGTAGTTATGGATATTGTCGTTTACATTCACTAGTAAATTTGAACTCAATTTTCAACAAATTTTGGTCAAAATTTTTACCCAAGTTGGTTGAACTTTTGACCAATTAGTCCGTAATTATTTTTGTCATCAAAATTTTGACCAAATTGTAGGTTGGTCAAAATGGTTTTGTCTCTACTGATCCTAATTTGTCATTTTTGGTCAAAATTTTGACCAACTATTGGTCAAAAACTTTCAACATTCGGTCAAAATTTCAACCAATTCTTGGTGGAAAACTTTCAAGAATTGGTTTAAATTTCCACCAATTTTTAGTAGAAAATAATCAATCAGAAAACTTTCAAGAATTGGTCAAAATCTACATTGATGCTCTGTTATTCATGATATGATGTTTATATGCATGTTGGACTGTTATGGATTCTGACTTATGATCTATTATGAGTGTCTAAGTAGATACAAGTTCAATGAAGATAAGGGTTTGGTTGAGGTACAGAGGGTTACCCTCTTGAAAGGGGATGGTTAGATAGCATTTGCAGCCCACACACCACTTCGAAACTAAATGATGCATCACTTAATATCAAAATTTTATTTCTACCCTAACTCTTTAAATAATAGGTTTATATGCACATGTTGAGTTAAATGAAATATTACATTTCTTATATTTCTCACTAGAACTTTAATGGAATTTGATAATGATGATTTTAGTTGCAGTTTTGACTTTTAACAATATGAATCGGGATTCATAGGATGTACACTTGTGTGATTACCTTTCACATTTTAAAGTTTAATATGTTAATTACAAGGGAAGGACATCTTCATAAATGTCAATATCAATAAAGAAAAGTGAGACCATGAACTGGGTCAGTTACAAAATTCAAGTTTATAAAATAAAATAAAACTTAGTTTTGCAAGAATCATTAGGGGTGGCAGTTGGAGGATTTTGGAAAGGAAACAAACTAGCAACCATCAAGAATCAGGTTCTTTATTTTCTTTCTGGACTTTAAACTTAATTCTTGACTATAATTCAATGCAAAGTAAATGTACTACAATGTTTGGAAAACAATTCGATAGGGCATGTTGAAAATTTAAACTAAGCATGGGCAGGCTATTACTCCAAATTTTGTTTTGTATTTATAAAACCAATGATTCCTATTCATTACTACAAGTTGTGAATAGACCAAGATATTTTTTATATTTATGCACATATCACTTTGTGCTGGAAAGGTGAAGGGAGACGATGCTTGGGAGTTTTTTTTTCCAAATACTAGGAGTAGTTGGTTAATTCGTCTGGCATAGATTTTGGTGAGAGATCAAGGAACAATTGTAGTTAGATGTAAAATGCTTCAATTAAGAAAAAAAAATCTTTGCCAATAAAACCCTAATGGAGATTATACTTAAGAAGTTATAAGAGAAGTAAATAACAAGGATTTATAATCTGCATATGTAATATAGTTTGATATTAAAGTTCTACTTGTATTATATTGACATAAACCGGCTTGCAGTTATTATATTAATCGACCTTGCCAATTGCTCCATCAAGGTTGGTTGTTGAGTAGGATGTTTTACCAATTGAAATTTAAAAGAACTCCAGGGTAATGTTGATTACATAAAACAATTTCATTTTTTCCTTTTTAAGCTTGTTTAGGAATTGGTGTAAATATTGTACTTATTTCTTCATCATAATGGCATACATACAAATTGGAAGAACAAGATGGGACTAAATTGTTCAAGTTTGTCTTATATCTGATACGAATAAAGTATTATGAAAAATCTTGTGTTAAATTATAAACTTGTAGATAACCTAAGATAAAAGTATATAAGACTTGATGTTGGATATAAACTTGATCCATTTTGCCAACTTTACCAACTGAAGTAGTTATTCTTCAAAAGCATTGTATTAAAAGAAAGATGGAACCATTTTTCTTCAATTAATTCAAACACTTAATCCACTCCCACCATCATACTAGAGTAGACATGAATGTGATTTTTTTTGAGAGAGGGCACCCATTATTTAACAACAATAAATGTATTGTAATGTCTCACCAGGGAACCCAAAAGAAATTAACCTATTATGTCACTAAGTTTGGCAAACATTATTTTTTGAAGATTAAAACAACAAGAGATAACATAGCAAAATCCATAACTCACATACATACAATGCAAATAGTTACATCTCTTAAGGGTTCCATGATGTTGAATCACATGTAAAATTTTATTAAGATTAAATCTTATACATAAAAAAATTCACATCATAGAGTAATCATAAGTACAAATCAGATAAAATAATATACAAATACATAAGATGCCACATGGCATAACCCAAATGCATAATCATCCATTGTACAAGCCACAAGGTATGAAATGCTAAAATAATATACATCATGAATAGATACATCTCATAACATCCCCAATAATCAAGTATAGTACATCAAAGTATGACTAAAGAACATAATTGCAAGAATAGAAGAATAGAACTACACAAGTACATCTAGCAACACCATCTAGGTGTCATAATCTCAATGGTATAAGAAACACTACCACTCAACCTCATGGAACCTAAATGGCCAACTCTCACCATCCTAAGGAGATAATCTCAAGTCCCAAATGAATAACAAATCTAAAAGTCATAACCAAAATCTAGGTCAAGGAAATATTGATAGCAATATATCTCAAAGGTATTAAGTACACACATAACATATAATCTCAGAGGCAAAAAAGACATGTGGGAAACCTACTATGTAAATGAGAAACTATCATCACATGAGCCAACTCTAAGGTTACCCTATCAACCTCTCTGGACTCTGACCCCCTAATGACTCTATGCAGCATTAATTTCCTTTGTTATAGACAAATCATACTAAAGAGGCAAGGTTGCAACTAGACATCCTCTCTACTCCTATACTAGCTTGTACTAGCACTCGAGGCATGGGTGAGGAAATATACTAACTCTTGTTAATTCGTTTTAAACCATTTAATGAAATGTTATCATTTATTAATACAACCTACAGTGGGTTACCCAGGTAGCCTTTTTAGTGCTCCAAACTCCATTGCAAGCCATTTCCCAATGTACACATAGATAACCTACCCTAAGCTCATAAAAGTATATCTCAAAAAATTACAATACTCACCTCACTCATATATAAGAAACTGAAAAGCACCAAAAGATAACTGATCAAAACCTCATAGGTTACACCAGAAAAAATCACAATATTCACCTCAATCCTATACAAGCAAGTGGAAAGCACTAGCAAATAACTGATCAAAACCTTATCACAAAAATACATGAATGCATCACAATGGTTGGGAATAAAAGATCATGACCAATAACATACATAACAACATCATAAACCAATCAACTCCCAAGCCTCTAGTATACATACCTAATTGGTCAAGACTAGGTTTATCCCAAGCCCATCACAATAAAAATCACAATACTTGAACATGTATACAAACAAGTGAAAATAATTTACTATTTTAAATTTTTTTATATAACTTCCATAAAAATTGTTTCACGTAAAATTTAAGTTTCATTGGTAATAGTTTTCCTAATATATAGTCCTTCTAGATTTAGATGATCATAATACAACCCCTTATTTTCATAATTTTAAAGAACTCATTTTTAATTAATTATATATGTATATGTATATGTATATATATTATCTTTTTTATTCTTGATAATAATCATTACTAAAAATAATAATACTAATAAACTAAAATTTTGATGTATGAAAGAAAACCCCATTTTTAAATAATAAATTATATAAACCAAACTATTATAATATTCACTTTTAACCCTTTTAACAAATCAAAACTTAATTTAAAACTAATTAAATTTTATTTTATTTAAAACTAATAACTAATAATTTAAATCTTTATATTCTTTTAATTCTCACAAAAAATATAATTATTTAGTAACAAAATATTAAACTAGATTAAAAGATGGACTGAGAGCAAGAGTGGGAGCCCTTTGAGTGAAGGAAGCAATGGCTACCTGCAAATGGTGGGGGGAAATTAGGATGGGAAGCAGATGCTCAATTAGGATTTCGTCAACATGTGGGTTGGTCTTATGGGCAGCATATCAGTAATAGATGGCCTCTGAATAGATATAATAAAACAAGATATCAGAAACAAATGCCCTACCCCCAAAAAAATGATCATTTCAATCCACCAAAAAGGCGATAAAATAGGGGGAATGAGAGGAAATGGGGAAACCAGTTCCAGGGACAAAAGATGATCTACAAGAAGTGGTCCGCCTCATAATAGGTGTATAATAATCATGCCAAAGGCCATACTTAGGAATAGTGTATTCAATCTAAGGACTATTTTTCCCACTATGAGGTGCATTTAATTTTGTCAACCTAGGGATGTATACTTGAAATGGTTAGCACAGTATGTGCACTAGGTTTCTTTATGAGTCATTATCCTTATGCTGCAGGAAAGTAAAATGCAAGGAAAGAACCTACACTAGTACTACAAGAAACTAACACATTTAACTCTTTACTGAAATGAATACTAGAAATGCAATGAAATGCTAACATATATTCCAAATCAGTTCATCTACTATAATTATTCTTACAGATGATGCAGGAACACTCACAAAGTATGATGCTATAGGAAGGAACTTATAACTTCTACATGCAATACGAAAAATGCTTGAAAATAAATCTATACTACTCTAATCTAATCCACCTCCCAAGTGGGCCCCCTTGGTTGACTTCTACTAATCTACTAACAGATAATGTAAACCAAGAGCCATTTCATTATGTTCTAGAAATTCCTTACATGAGAACAATACATAAAACTATAAAAACAACTCACTGCTAGAGTCAAATATTTCTTATCATGAACTTTCTTCTAACCTCTAACACTATTGGTCTAATCTCTATAAATAGAAGATTGACACTTATTTAGCAACATAAAAGCAAAAAAAACAAACTTTTAATCTGCTAGAGAAAAAGGAAGAAAAGATAATAGCTCAAGGCGGGAATAATAAAGTTTGCACAATCACTTTGTCACAATAATAAATGCAGAGAAATATAACAATTCTTCATAGCTCCTCCATATTAGTAGTCATGCCCCTTGGTACCATTATGACTCTTTCCACCGTGGCTTAATGTCTTTTTTCCTTGAATGCTATTGGTTGTCTTCAACGTTTCCCTTTGAATGCTTCTGACCATCTTTAGCTCCCTTTGCTAACCAGGTTAGTTATTATGCATAGATATTTTCAAATAAGCATTATCAAATTAAATTCAATTATGAGAACACACATTCTGATGGTTATATGAAATACTACATTATATATAATATTGGAAAAATATAACATACTATCTAACTATAGGTTAATCATCAGTTCAAGAAAACATAGGTTCACAAATGTCTTGGTGGAAATAAAATAGAGTATTTAAAACTATCATAAAATAAAGGCAATAATTAGTCTCATCATCTGCCCCCTGGTAAACTGATGCTTGTCCTCAAGCATTGCATTTCCTAGTCAATTACCTAAATTCCCCAACTTTAGTCCTTCCTTTCCTACTACTCTTGAAGGTGTAGTAGAATCCCCATGTTCTTTCCCACACTTCCCTTCTATTGTCCTCTTGCAGTTCATCAAGTTTGTCAGCATTAATATCATGCAGAGGCCACATGAGCATTGGAGGTTGCATAGTGAGTGGGCACCATATTTCTGGCCTAGCTTGTTTCCCCAACTCTATATACTTTGGAACTCGATGAAGGCTGGCCTCTAAGTTGATAAGATTGTGTGGCTCTGATCTTTTAAGTGTCTCAAGTAATCTGGCCCACCCACTTCTACACCAACCATGGCTCTCTGAAAGGAAAAGTAAATTAGGTTCTCATATTCTGTGTACACCTTGGTTCTGGCAGCGAAGATCCTATCCCTTACTCCCTTGTTCTTATCCCCATAGGTTAATCTAAACCAGTCCCTAAGAACTTCATTTGGTTTATTGCTCTCGGCTTTTTAATGACAGGGGCTCTATTCTTTCCTCATGTATGTAATTACTCAATTGTCTATCATAATTAGCTTCATTATGCATCCAAGACATCAAACCCCTCAGATGTATATCCCCTATATAGAGTAAGGGATTCCATTGAGTTTCTGCTGGAATGATAAAATTGTGCACATATAACTCATAGAGAAAGTTTTACTGCCAGGATGGCAAAGTCTGGTATAACCCATAGAATTCCTGAGCTGATTTGAATTTTGCATTTATGTTCTTGAGGGTTATCATAAGTTGGAATAAAAGGAATTTTTCCTTTAAAAACAACGCATAAATCTATGGTGGTGGTCTACAAGAAAGTGCTTGATCAGCCAATTTGAGGGCATGATCCATCCTTTTTTTTTGGTTTGTTAATTGCTCTTTCAAATCTATAATTTTTGCACCTAGAGACACTATATCTTTCTTCATTTTCTTCCTCTCTTCTTCCCATAGGGCTGCAACAAACATATGTTGTCCAAACAACTGGAAAAGAAGTTTGTGCAGGGTAATGGAACTGTTGTCCACTTCATAGTTTCTTTTTTTCTTCTTATGTTCCTTCCATAACTACCTTATGAAATCTGTAAGCCATGTTGGTTTAAAGGAAACTAGGCCAATGTTTGAATAGACTAACTCATTCATTATGGGAACTATTGGTTGGCCTGCTGGAGGATCATTTTGATTTTCATTTACTTCAACCCTACATTCCTCATTGGGGTTTTCAAGAATGTTTGCAATTTCAAGGTGAGAAGGAGAATTATTAGGAACAATTTGTACTGGGGATTCTTTAGTAGATGGTTTGGACGAAGTAGACTGAGCTTCTACTATCACTTATAGAAATTTGTGTCCTCATTTTAGGACTTCTTCTTGTAGGGGTCTCCTTTGGTATCACAACCTTCTTCGTACTTCTTCCTTTCGATGTCTCTACTACAAGAGTAACTGCTATAGGACTTGTCTTAGTTTTCTTTTATTTTGCAACTGCAGAGTTTGGTTTTTCTACTATTTGAGCTGAGGTCTCCTCTTCTAATTTCTATTTTCTCCTTGCTCAAGAAAATAGAATAGGTAAAGGCACAGTCTCTTGGACATTTTTGACTTTAGCATCTTGATTGCTTTACTCAATAGGTTCATCAATGGGAACTACATTCTCCTCACTAGGTTGTTCATTAAGGACAACCTGGGGTTGTAAGGTTTTAGCTTAGACAAATTCTACCCATGTCAAAGGAGATGCATCCCTAAGTGATATTTCTATGAGTAATTTAATTAGGGCATGATGGGTGACAAAATTGTTCTTTCCCTTTTGGGTTTCTTTAACACTAGTGCATAACATGTTATACAAGAAATTAGGAACATTAACTAGACAATTGTGCCTTATACAGCTAAGCAATTTAAAATGATGTGCATGTAAATATGAAAATCTTCCTTCATAGGTGAGGTACCTGATAATGTGCATAGCCAACTCATTGTATGGTGGTAGAAGAGATGTCCTTTTGCAACCTTGCTTGGTAATATCCAACTAAGGATCAGTTGGTATGACAAACTGAACCTTGGTTGATCTTGCATCATGCATATTAGGATAATGTTCTCCTATTGCTAGTAACCCAGTTACTTTAGCTATTTTGTCTTCTATAGCAACAATTGTTAAACCCCATACAGTGGCTTCTCCTTCATTAAATGTTCTTGTAAATTCATGGCTACTTCTTCATCAAATGCAGTTAAACTTAGGAAATACCCTAACCAGCCACATGCATTAAATCTCCTCACTACTTCTACATCTGAGAGTAAAATAGTATGCTCCACTGTTTCTCGTCACTGCAATTGTCCACCCATTCTATCTAACAATTTCACTCTCTGCTCTGTTTGCACTATTTCCCTTCTATGAATTTAGGCTTTTAGATTTCACATTTCATTTTTTTTAGCTGAATATTGTCATAACAATTTCTTATGAGCAGAAATAATGTGGTTTATCATAGATATGTGCAAATCATCTAAAAATAGAATTTGGATCACTTAAAAATTAAATATGGGTCATATCACAGCCTGACAATAAGGAATCATTCAAGAATAAGGGGTATGACACCTAAACACTTGTGTACTTATAGAAATTGAGTTTCATAAAGGAAGTATAAAGATTTGAGAAAAATCTTCATGAATAAATAGGAATATCATTAGGTTTTAGTAACCTTCCCTGCCCCCTACAAAATATGGACAAGTGTCCACACTTGTCAGACTTAGTACGGGGTATGGAACTGGCATAATGCTGCTATAATATAAATAATGTAGTATTATATACAACCAAAAAAATAAATGTAATGTAAATGAATTAAGATTTGAAATGCTTATACCCATGAGTTGATTTTTGCATGTACCAAAAGTGGCAGAAATTACATCAGCATTGATAGCATACATTAGCAAACTTGCGGTGTTTATTGAAAGCATTAGAAAATGATGACATGGAAGGTGGGTGGGTGGTAGGTAAAGAAGTGAGATGAGTTGGAAAAGAAGAATTAGAAGGTGAATGGAGAAATTTGGAACTTAATATGGTCATAAAGTTTTTATTATGGGCATGCACGAAGAAATTAATATTGAAGAGCTGCAGGCAGGAGATCAGCACCTTCTGCTGCAGGAAGAGTTACCTAGTATGCATTTGAATTTGGTTGTTGAAACTACTACAAGAAGTCCTCTTTTGTTTGGGGTTATTTATATAACTTGATTCTATGACCATTGACTAATAATTTAAAAGGCATTGGATCAATGGTAGTTAATTGGACGACTCCATTTTCAAAGACATGGTTAATTTCATATGGACCCAACCATCTTGTTTGTAGCTTGCCTGGCATATCTTTAAATCCAAAATTATATAGTAGTGCCCAGTCACCAACATGAAATAGTTTATTACTAATGTGGGAGTCATGCCATTGTTTTCTTTTCTTCTGTATAATCTCAGTGCATTCTGGAGCAGCCTTGTGTATTTCATCCAAGGGATTAAGATGTAGAAGACATTCTCTCTGTGTTGTAGGAAATTCAATGTTCAACTCCAGTGCAGTTCTTAAAGTTTTATGTTCGAATTCAATAGGGAGCATTGCTATTTTTCTATATAGGAGCTCAAATGTTGTGAACCTTGTAGTTTTCTTCCATGTTGTTCTGTAGACCTAGATAGCTTCTAGTAATCTGCTATTCATATCCCTACGATGCAAATGAATTATTTTTGTTAAGATAGCCTTTATCTCCCAATTTCTAACTTCTGCTTGTCTATTAGTTTGAGGGTGATAGGGACTTTATTTTTGGGGCCTAATATTATATTGTTTCATCAATTCTATGATTATATTAGAAGTAAATTTTTCACCTTGGTCAGTGACTATTTCTTTTGGTACACCATAGCAAGTAAAAATATCTTCATATAAAAATTCTACAACTTTGTGATCATGAGCATGCTTCATGGCTTTCACTTCAACCCATTTTTTCAGGTAATTAGTGCACACAAGGATATATGATTTCCCATTGGATGGAGGATCAATTGGACCAATGAATTTCATACCCCATTTGTCAAATGGTGTTAATGCCAATTGTGGATTGAGAGGCATTTCATCTGTTCTTGTTAGTCGCCCCATCCTTTGACACTTGTCACACTTCTATGTATAGTTGGCTACATCTTTGTGAAACATAGACCAATAGTAACCTATTGTTAAAAATTTTAAGGTTGTTCTTTTTGCTGTAAAGTGCCCTCCACATGGTTCATTATGACATGCCTGTAGAATGTCATATGTCTCATCCTCTCTCACACATCTTCTCATAATTTGATCATGTCCAATGTAAAATAAGATATTATCAATCCAATAGAAATGGAAACTTTTCTCTACAAGCATCTTCTTTTCCTTATAAGAGAAATGTTCTAACATTTTATTAGTTGCAATGTAGTTAGCAAAGTCTACATACCATGGAGTTTGAACATCAATATGAAATAAATGCTCATCTGGAAATGCATCATCTACCAGAGTAGTTTCATTCTCATCATGATGGATTTTTCATAAATAATCAGCTACTACATTAGCTTTTCCAAGCTTATCAACAATGGTGATATCAAATTCTTGCAACAGTAGTGACCATTTTGCTAACTGGCCTATTATAGCAGGTTTGTTCATCAGATATTTAATTTTTGCATGATCAATATGAACAAATATGGGATAGTTAGTTATGTAATGCCAAAATTTGTTCAGAGCATAAACTATTGCTAATAGTTCTTTTTTAGTCATAGTGTATTTCAATTTGTGTCCATGAAGGCTCTTGCTAATATAATATATTGCATTTTCAAGATGTTGAGATTGTTGTCCTCGAACTACACCTATGGAATGGTCGAAAGCATCTGTATATATGTGAAAAGGAAAAGTCCAATTAGGGGCTTATAAAACTAGGGTTGTAGTGAGAAGTTTCTTAAGCTACAGGAAGGCTTCATTGCATTCTGATGTCCAAATGAATTCAGCTTCTTTGGCCAGTAATGCATACAAGGGACTAGCTATTTTGCTAAAGTCTTTTATGAAACATCTATAATATCTAGCATGACCTAGAAAAGATCTTAGATCTTTCAATTTTTAGTTTTGTGGGTATGGGAAATGTTTGCATTACCTCTATCTTAGCTAGATCCACTTGTATTCCTATAGCTGATATGAAATGACCAAGTACCACACCTTCTTGCATGAGCATGAAATATTTTTCACTATTAAGTGATAGATTATGTTCTTGACATCTTATCAAAACTTTTTCAAGATTCATCATTGCTTCTTCAAAGGTAACTCCAAATGTTGTGAAGTCGTCCATATATATTTCCATACAATCATGTGATATATCAACAAAGATGCTAATAACAAGTGTTGAAATGTTGCAGGAGCATTACATAGACCAAATGGAAAAATAGAGTATGCAAAAGTACCCCATGGGCATGTGAATGTGGTTTTATCTTAGTCTTCAGGAGCAATACTAATTTGATTATAACCACTATACCCATCTAGAAAAGAGAAATACTTCTTTCCAACTAGAGTGTCTAGAACTTGATCTATGAATGGTAAAGGAAAGGGATCCTTTTTGGTGGCCTTGTTTAATTCTTTGTAATCTCCACAAATCGGCCATTTCCCTCCCTTTTTGGGCACTATGACTAGAGGTGACACCCATCTACTATCAGATATAGGATAAATAAAACCAACATCAAGTAATTTCTGCAATTCAGTTTTAACTTTTTCTCTAAACCTGGGATTTATCCTTCTTTAGGGTTGACAGAGTGGTAGACACCCTTCATTGATGCATATTCTATGGGCACATAATGTAGGACTCAAGCCTTTCATATCACCATAATCCCATACAAAATCATTTTCATGCTTTTGAAGTAGCTTTGTTAACTATTCCATTTGTGTGGATGGTAATTTGGGGTTAATATGAAGATTATGACCTTTGGATAGCTCAACAGTAGTGGTAGACTCTATTATAGCAGCTTCAAAAATTAGACTTGTATCTAATTCACATGGTAAAAGTTGATGAAGAATGTATGATTCTTTGAGAAAAGTACAATTCTCATCACATTGCTCATATGTGGTTAATTCTAATACAGAACTTTTAAATACATCTTTTTCTACCATACAATTGTTAGTAAGAATACTTTGAAGTACTGAATCCTCTTCTTGTAGCTTTAGAAAGCATTGTCTATGTAACATCATAAGCTATGCTATAGAGTTTAATTCTTCTTCTTCGTCCCCTAAATCTGGCGAGATATATGTGCTTAAATCTAGTAATGGTTTTTTTGGAGGATACAAATCAAATTTCTTTGTTGCTTGACCATTTGATATGTTCATATTTCCTTATCTACAACTTATATTTGCATCAACTATAGCTAACTAGGGTCATCCTAGGATGATAGGGTAACCAGATAGATTAACTTTGGGAGACTAAATCATGAAATCTATAGGATACTCTAGAGAGTCTAAAGTTACAACTATGTTCTCTATCATTCCATCAGGAGTGATAGTAGAACTATCTACGAGCTGCAAAATTTTTGGAGTAGCTCTTAATCCTTCTAGTTTAAACTTCTTCATAGTATCCTTAGTCATGAAACTTATAGCAGCACCAAGATCTATTAAAGAATTTTTAACAGACTAACCATTTATAGTCACATTCACAACTGGAGTCCTAGATCAAAATATTTTGGAGTGACCAATTTTCCTAACATAATGTCAGCCAATTGTCCTACAACATGGACTGTAGTTGGGTCCTTTTTCTTTCTCCCAGTATTCTTTAGGTAGGCTTCTCTAATGTATTTTCCATAGATAGGAACATTTTTAATAGCTTGAAATAGGGTATTTGAACATGCATGCTTTTCAACTAATCAACAATATCAAAAGACTATTCCTTTGTTTGTATAGGATTATTTTGTACAAGCTTCTCTAGAAAAGGAGATCTCATCACTGGCTGAGCTTGGGCTGAGATAGTGACATTGGTTGGGTCAACCTCTTTAGAGACTAGGGGTTCTGATGTTGCTGGATTATCTAGTACTTTAGTTATAAGAGGTGGTTTAGGTGCTAGTAAAGTTATACCAGATCTCATATGTATATTTGCAACATTTAGAGCATAAGCAGGATATTGCTGAGCATCAGCAATACACATGGGTTTTTGTGGTTGTTGGTTATTTGGATTTGGTTGAGGTTGTGCTAGTAATTTTGTCTACTTTTGAGGTTCCAGATTCACAAGTGGTGGCATTAATGCAGGTTGTTGAGGTGGGGGTGGTAATTGTGGAGTACTAGTAGTTTGGTTAGCCCACTATTGAGGTCCCCTCCATTGGTTTGTAGACTGTCAATTACCCTAGGATGGTTGCCATTGGTTCTGTTGTTTCTATCATTGGTTTTTTTGGTTGGCCCATTAGTTTTGCTAGTTATTTTTCCAAGCATTACTCCAATTAGAATGATTATATTGTGGGGGGCCTTGGGGATTATAGTTTTTCCATTGATTACAGTTTTACCATTGATTATCATATAAATTTGGATTTTGCAAAGGGTCCTAAGGCATACCTTGACATTGGGTCCATGGCCAGCATTGAACAACAAAGAATACTTTCTCATCATCTCCATCTACCTTGATGTACTCAGTTGGAAGATGTTAGTTCTCCATGTTGGCAACCAGTTTATATTGGTGATCCTTCTTTTGCTTCTGGCAATGAGGGCAACTTAGCTTTTGCATACTTCTTCTTTGCAGTCATTATATTGAGATGTGTCATGACATAATTTATGATGTTCTTCTTGAAATCTAACAATAGGTTAGATATCTCGAGCTTTGAAATAACTTGGCTAATTCTTTTAGTGACTATGGAATGAGGTCCTCGGCCTTTCTTCATAGTTGAACTTGAATAGTTTTGACAAATCTTCTTCAAGTCATCCTAGGAAGCTTGATATACATCACCACCAGCCATTAGGTCTAGTGCTTCTAGACAGTTGTCATTCACACCTCTCAGAAAGACTAGCTTTTGAGAATCCTTAGATAACACATATTGAGGGTTCTTCTATAGTGTACATGAGAAATGTGAAACATAGTCTTCTAATGTTTCTTCCTCCTTTTATGATATCCTAAAGACATCATCTCCTCTTGAACTAGATGCTTTGCAATACTCTTTATATTTATCTAGAAACAGAGTTTGTATTTCATCCCAAGTTCCTACTACATTAGCTCCTAAGCCCATGAACCATCATAAAGTTGACTCTTTCAATGTTGTTGGAAATAATTTAAGCTTATGGGCATCAGTGTTGTAGTCAAAACTATGACAGAGTATGTTGAATTCAAACAAGAAAGTATCAAGGTCTTCGGTTGCAAGGCCATAGAACTTTGGAAGAGTAGCTATAGGTACATTCTTGAGATTATCAGTATTTATGAGGCTTGGGAGAGGAAATTTAAAAGTAGGTTGTGCCATTACTAGAGGTATTAAATTATGAGGTTGCTACTAAAAAGGAACATTGAGTACTGGATTATTAACAACTGGTGGATTTAGTGCAGTATTATCAAGGAAACTGGCCAAAATTTCAGCAAAAGGTTGAAGACCACTAGTATCTATAGGTTCTACTCTTGAGGATGATTTTGTAGGAAAAATACAAATTTCATCTTCATAAGGCAACTCAATTTCTTCTTCTTCAATTTCTTCATTCAAATTAATAGACTCCCTATGGAAGAAATCTGCCATATTCATCTTGTTGTCTTCCTCTTCGATGCATGCAATTGAATTCTTCACAGTGGTGAAGAAAGATTTAAGACTACAAATGTCTAAAGAAAACTTTAACTAAGAACTATGACTCAAGAATGCTCCTAGCTTGACACCATCCCTAGCAACAATGCCAAAAATGGTCAACCTCACAATAGGTGTATAATAATCATGCCAAAGGCCATACTTAGGAATAGTGTATTCAATCTAAGGACTATTTTTCCCACTATGATGTGCATTTAATTTTGTCAACCTAGGGACGTATACTTGAAATAGTCGGCATAGTATGTGCACTAGGTTTCTTTATGAGTCATTATCCTTATGCTGCAGGAAAGTAAAATGTAAGGAAAGAACCTACACTAGTGCTATAGGAAACTAACACACTTAACTCTTTACTGAAACAAATATTAGAAATGCAATGAAATGCTAACATATATTCCAACTTAGTTCATCTACTATAACTATTCTTATAGATGATGCAAGAACACTCACAAAGTATGATGCTATAGGAAGGAACTTATAAATTTTACTAACAATATTAAATATGCTTGAAAATAAATCTATACTACTCTAATCTCTAACACTATTGGTCTAATCTCTATAAATAGAAGATTGATGCTTATTCAGTAACATAAAAGCAAAACAAACTAACTTTTATTCCGCTAGAGAAAAAGGAAGAAAATATAACAGCTCAAGGTGGGAAGAAAAGATAATAGCTCAAGGCAGGAATATTAAAGTCTGTACAACTGCTTTGTCACAATAATAAATGCAAAGAAATATAACAGTTCTTCATAGCTCTTCCATATTAGCAGTCATGTCCCTTGGTACCATTATGACTCTTTCCACTATGGCTTAACGTCTTTTCTCTTCGAATGTTATTGGTTGTCTTCAATGTTTCCCTTTGAATGCTTTCGACCATCTTTAGCTCCCTTTGCTAATTAGGTTAGTTATTATGCAAAGATATTTGCAAATAAGCATTATCAAATTAAATTCAAATATGAGAACATACATTCTAATGGTTATATGAAATACTACATTATATATATAATATTGGCAAAATATAACATACTATCTACCCATAGGTTAACCATCAGTTCAAGAAAACATAGGTTCACAAATGTCTTGGTAAAAATAAAATAGAGTATTAAAACTATCACAAAATAGAGGCAATAATTAGCCTCATTAGGAAGTTTGATAGATTTTACTTTATAAAGATTGCACACAAGTTCTATAGACCAAAATAGGAGCAACAAACTATGGCAAAGGAGAAAGAGGCAGTCAAAGACCCTCCCCAAAAACTAGACGAGCATATCATCTAAATGAGGTAATGTCTATTGTTCACATAGATAATGCAAAATGGCAAGAAACTATAGGTGAATTAAAGGAAAAAACTTTATTTTTTAAATGGCTAGGTCCATGGCCTTCTGTAAGAACAATAAGTTTGGGATGTAAAGCATAATGGGGAAAGGAATGTAGGCTGAAAACCCTAACAAACAACTTTTACATGAGGTTAGCACCAAGAAAAATAGATAAATGGGACATCCTAAACAATGGCCCTTACCTTTAAGAAGGTAAAGGTATTTTTATGAAGGATTGGGAGCCAAATTTTGACCCAAGAAAAGAAAAGTTGCAAACATTTCCTATATGGATTAATCTCTAAAACTTACCAGCGGAATATTGGGGGGAGGAGGTTTTAGCACAGATTGGGAATACGATTGGATCCTTTGTCAAAGCAGAGGAAGTTCTAAACATTAAAGATTCTTCCTCTCACCCAAGGATTCTAATAAATATGAAGGAAGGAAACCCTTGCCTGGATTTCATCACTCTAAGCACAGAAAATGGAGTATGGAAATAACATATTGAGGTATGGGAAGGGGAAGAAAATTCAATCTCGGAAGAGGCTTTGCAAAGTAGCAGATTTTTGAAAGGGAAAGGGCTAGAGGCTGATAAACTTTTAGAGGAACTAGAATTGAGGGAATGACAGTTTGAGAAAGAAAAAAGCTTAAATGATCATATTCACTCAAAAGATCTCTGTGAGAATCAGGAATTTTCAAGTTTTATAAAGTTAGCATTGGTGGAGAAATTTTTTTTGGAAAAATATTTGAGGGAGTGAGAGGATAAAGAGATCTCAACCCAAATGGTGATAGAAACCCCTACGGAACAATGGCAAGAAAATAGGGGAGAGGACTTACATATGAGCAATTTGGAGAAGATAACAGTGATGCATGAAAAGTTAAATGACACTCCCTCTCAAATCTTGATGTTTGATAATCAAAGAGAAATTATCCTACCTAAAAACCTAGACACCAAAGGATTTTTAGGAAGTATTATGGAAACACCCTTGAAAATGCAAGTTCAAATAGGGATGACTACACCAGGAGAAGAAAACCAAATCTTTAAGGATATAAAGGTTTCCCCAAGCCAGAACCTATGTGAATCCTTTGAAGAAATAATGGATAGTAGCAGTATGAAGGAAGGAGGAGAATCATCTCAAGAGGCTCCAAAAGGGGAAGATAACCTAAATGACTTAGGTTTATTAGAATGTCTAGGTATTTGGGATGAAAGAACCATAGAGAAAACAAGTTCAAAAAAATAGAAACCAAATGTAGGGAGCAAGAAGAAAAGAGGACCCAAATCTATCAAATTAAAACTGGAATTGGTAGGCAATGCAGCAAGCCAATCAAAAATATTGAGATCAGGAAAAGGTATAGCCTTTTTTCGAGAGCCATGAAAACATTATCATGGAATGTTAGGGGCTGTAATGCCCCTAACAAGATCCGATTGATCAAAAGATGTCTTGATCAATCGAAGCCTGACTTGGTGCTTCTATAGGAAACAAAGATTAAAGAGGAGGATTTTACCAATTTCAAAAGCATATTCAAAAGATGGGAATTTTTTTTGATAGGGAATTAGGGTGCCTCAAGAGGGATAGTTATTTTATGTAGATCAAATACTTTAGAAATAACTAAAACTCATCTAGACACCAATTGGCAATGGATCAAAGTATATGTAAAATGATTACATTGCTCTTTCTCAGTGATAAATGTATATGGTCCAAATAGTAATGCTCAAAGAAGGATTTTATGGCAAACCATATTAGCAAAAGTGCAAGATTTAGATAATGAAGTGGCAATTTTAGGTGGGGATTTTAATGCAATTCTAAACTCGGAAGACAAAAAGGGTGGGAAAGGCTGGAGTTTAGAAAGCCAAAAAGATTTTAGTAATTTTTTTAATCACAGTGGATTAGTGGAAATCCATTTTAAAAAGGGCGATTTCACATGGACAAATAGAAAAGAAGGTTTTGTGCATATAGTAGAAAATCTAGACAGATTTCTTGTGGCAGGTAATTGGGTAGAGGCAAATTGGTCATGCTATACTAAAATTCTCCCTTTTCAAGGTTCTGATCACTTCCCTATTTTTTTGAGGATTCAAGATGAAAAAACTCCAAATAGGTGCCCTTTCAAATTTGAGGCTATGTGGATGAAAATAGAAGGCTTTGCAGACCTAATTGCAAAATGGTGGAATAATGCTCCAACAAGGAAAGGTAATAAAGCTTTAATTTTCTTCAAAAAATTACAATTTCTCAAGGAACAGTTAAAGATTTCGAACAAAGAACATTTTGGCAATATTTTTGATAAAAAAAAAGGAATTAGAGGAGAAGTTAAAAATTTTAAGTCTTAAAGTCATTGAAAATGGTATGTTTGAGGAGGACTTTAAGGAAGATAAAATTCTTAGCAAGGAATTAGAAGTATGTCTAAATAAAGAAGAAACTTATTGGAGATAGAAATCTAGAGAAGTATGGTTAAAAGAGGGGGACAAGAATACTCATTTTTTTCATAATTTGGTAAAAATTAGAAGGGCGGCTAATAAAATTTATGAGATTCAAAATTTTGAAGGGGTTTTCTGCGTCCAAGATAATGAGGAAATCAATTTAGAGGAAATAATTTTTTTCTCTCACAAGGGACAACAGATAGCAAAGAATCAGAATGAGGTGGATGAGGTTTTGAATGTTATCCCAGCACTGATAACAAAATCCCAAAACAAAGCACTAATAGATCCAGTCACAAAGAGTGAAGTTACGAAAGCTTTAAAAGGTTTAGGAGGGGATAAAGCTCTAGGCCGAGACAATTTTCCTACAATTTTTTTCAAAAATTGAGGTTTATCTTTCAAAAAGATTTGTGGGAAGTGGTTGAGGAACCAAGACAAGGAGGATTCATTCTTAAATATTTCAACAACACCTTTATAGCTTTAGTGCCAAAAAAGAAACACAACTAACCTTTGAATATTTTAGACCAATCTCTTTATGCAATATAGTATATAAGATTATTTTGAAGGTTATGGCAAATAGACTCAAACAAGTTCTAAGCTCAATCATTTCGACAAAACAAAGTGGCTTCTTACCAAGAAGATCCATATTTGAGGGGGTGGTGGTGGCACATGAGGCAGTCCACACTATTTAAACTTCAAAAACACAAAACATGATGGTTAAATTAGACATAAAGCAGGCTTATGATGAGGTTGATAGAGGTTTCTTGCAGAGTGTGTTAAGGAGGTTTGGGTTTGGTCTAGAATGGTTACAATGGGTAGAAAGTTTCTTATTTACACCACATTTCTCAGTGCTGATTAATGGAAGTCCTCAAGGATTTTTTGAACAAGAAAAATGCATTAGAAAAGGGGACCCCCTATCCCCCTTTCTCTTTATCATAATGGCAGAGGTGTTAGGAATGCTAATACATAGACAACAGGAGTTGGGATTGCAGCGAGGAATCAAAATTACAGAGACAGTTGAAGCCCTTACTCATTTATAATTTGTAGATGATACTTTTTTAGCAGGTTCAGCAAGTATAGAGAAAGAAAAGGCTATGAAGCATACTCTAGAACTCTATGGAAGAATTTTAGGGTAGTGTATAAATTGGAATAAATTAGAGATCTTTTTCTTCAATACCCCACAAAATTTCAAATTGAGGATATGCAGGATCATGAATATAAAAATAGGGCTAATGCCAAATAAGTATTTAGGGATACCCTTTTTTGTAGGCAAAAATAATGTTTATCTATGGGATAATTTAATAGAGAAATTTTAGAAGAAGATGGAATGATGGAGAGGAGAATGGTTATCTTCAGCAAGTTGAATCCTTATGCTCCAAATAGTAATCTCAGCAATGCCTATTTTTGCAATGATGTGTTTAGATATACCCAAAAAAGTTGTCCACATTCTAGAATAGAAGATGAGAAAGTTTTTTTGGAATGGATCTAATGAAGATGACAGAATTCCCCTACTAGCATGGGAAAAGATATGTCAACCCAAGGAAGAAGGGGGTGCTGGGATAAGAAATTGGAAACTTATGAATAAAACACTGGGAGCCAAATTAATATGGGCAATGTATGAAAATCCATATCTCTATTGGGTGAGAGTTTTGAAAGAAAAATATTTAGATTTAGATGAAGTTCAGAGGATGTTAATGATCCAAGATCCACCAAAAGGATCAGCCATATGGAACTTCATGCTCTCTTGCAGACAGATTATAGTGAAACGCATCTCTTGGCATATTGGGGATGAGAAACAAGCTAAATTTAGGGAAGACTCCTAGAATGGACATAAAGTTTTGGGGTAGAATGATGGTAACTTTGAATTAAAAACATACTTCTAAGAAAGGTGGAAAAATTTAGTGTTTGACTATATGGTAGAAAAGGAAGGTTTAACAAGGAAAGAATGGTGTTGGAAAGATGTTTCAAGATAGGAGCTAACGAATGAACAGAAGTAGTGAATGCAAAGCATATTCAAAGAAAGAAATTTGTTGGTGAGTCTCAAGAAGGATAAAATAATTTGGTGTGGCTCCCTATCAGGTAACCACTCAATCAAATTAGGATATAATATTCTGGCTAGAACAAATAGGGAATTCTTAACTTCAAAAGATCTAAGCTGGAATAATGACATATTACCCAAGTCAGGGGCTTTTGTATAGTTAGCTTATAATGGAAGAATTTTAATGGTGGAAGGACTGAGGAAAATAGGCATAATATGTCCATCAAGATGCCCTTTGTGTGAGAAGCATGAGGAAACAATAGATCACCTTTTAATTCAATGTCAGTATGCAACGAAATGTTGGGATTTGGTTCAATTCAAATTAAGGTGGCAAGGCTTGAGAGCCCCAATTGTCAAGGAGGTTTTTGATGGATGACCAAGGGAGCAAAGAAAATCAACTCTCTTAAGCATATGGTTAGTTGGCCCATCGTTGATTATTTGGGAACTATGGAAGGAATGAAATAGAAGGATTTTTCAAGGAGAAAAGGAAAATTTGAGAAGATGTTCAAATAGAATTATAAATGCAATAGAGGAGACAATAAGTGTCTTAGCCACAAAAAGAAAAGCAATGCAGATTCCTTACACAAAAGAAGATAGTGTGTTACAATCTTCATGGCCAAGGATAAGGTTCAAATCCCCCTCAAGGGCACTAGTAACCAAAAAGAAAAAGGTAAAGCTAGAAATGATAGAGTGGAGAGCTCTAGAGGAAGGATGGGTAAAAGCAAATTTTGATGGAGCCGTGAGTGGCAATCAAGGGATCTTAGGTGTTGGGGTCATGTTGAGGGATAGTGAAGGATGCATTGTATTGAAAGGAGCAAAAAAGCTACCCACAGGCACCAACAACATAGTAGAATGTCAAGCAACATTGCTAGCAGTAAGGTTAGCAAGAAAGGGGGGGATCAAGAAGTTGCATTTAGAAGGTGATTCTCTCATAGTAGTGTAGGCAATCTCAAAAATACAAATCAACGCTTGGCATCCTCAAATGGTAATTGATTCAATTGTGCAAGAATTAAGTAAATTTTAAGATTTTAAGATCATGCATATCAAATGGGAAGGAAATATAGAGGTGGACACTTTGTCAAAATGGGGATTGTCTTTAAATGATGAAATAGTTAAGGTCAAGCATTCAAATTGTGAAAAAGATTTGAATTACAATTTAAATGATTAAAGAATGTAAGGAACCTCAAATCTGACCTATTAAAGGATGGGTAAGTCAGAAAGGATGATTTAATTAGATTTCTTAAAGATTATAAATATGTGTGGAGCATGTGTGCTAGTTAAAATGTGTGGCAGTTGGAGTAAATAAAAAAGGGGAATGTCATGGCAATGAAAACTTGACAGAGATCGCATCAACAAAAGCATGTGAAGGACTTTAAAAAAAGGAGGAGGGTAGCTTTTCAAAGCAAATTCTGAATTAAGCAATTTTGAGCAAGTTTCATGGAGCCGACTTTCACCTTTAAGACGACAAAGCAAGAGAAGGCTTTGTTTGGGTGCATGGCAGATCATCATCTAAGGAAAATGGTGAAATGCCCCTTTAATGCAGTGATTCGAGCAATGCAAGAGACTTTGGGCCCTCTCTTTCATGAAGCCAACCATCGTTGGAAGGTTCAAGTGGATATTGCAGCAATGTTAATGGCATGGGGTTTGCATGTTAGAGACCATGAACAAAATGTGAAATGGGTTATGAAGGCGCTCTTTAAAGAGGCTTTAATTCTAGATTTGGAAGCATTGTTGGAATGGGCACATCTTGGATGGGCCTTTAACTTTAGTGAATGCTACAAAGATGATGAAGAAGGGATGGAAAAGGGGGTTTTTCCCTTTGTAAATTGGCCATGCAGGCAGATTGACAGAGAAACCTGCACAAATGAGTGCTGCCAAGCATGGGGTAGTCTCAAGTCTGCAATCATGTCTTACCATGACCAAAAGAAGGAGGCCACTTTCTCAATGGGTTTTCAAAGAGAAAGAGGTCGGCTAGAAATTTTTGCAGATTTTAAAGTGTAGGAATGTAGTGATGAATTTTGATGTAGTCAGTGAAAATCCCTTTTTCAAGGTTAACGGAATGGGAGGGCATATTTTTTGATTGCAGTGATCACATGAAGATAGAAGAACAATGTCATTTTTTGGCAAGTAGGAATATCATTTTTGGGCAAGCAGGAAGACCTGTAGGAATAGTGTTAGAATTCTTTTAGAATAACTGAGAGGGGAGCATGAATCAGTTATCCAAGGTCCAATGAAGTCCAATACAATTTTTTCTCAAATCCTTAATGGCATATAATTGAAATTATCATGCATGCAATTAAACATTAAACAACTATTATAAGTAAACATGCATCACAACATAACAAAAAAGATTTTGGTGACCCAGAAACCCTCCAGGAATAAGAAGGTAAAAGTGAGGTGGGGATGACACCCACAAAATAATTGCACAATTGATTTCAACCACTTCTGATGGTTTGCCCTGTTAAAGGCTTTACACACTGTTAGATGTGACCTTGTTAAAGGATTTCTACACCCTATTAGGAGTGTGCCTTGTTAGAGGACTTAAGAACATTCAACTTAGAATGTCACCCTGTTAAAGGATTTACATAGAGCTGTTAGGCCCACCCAAATCCATGGGATTTACAGTCACCTTCTCAAAAGAATCTTTTATCCCTCCCTAAGAATCTCTTATCCTCCTCTTAAGGATCTCTTATCCTCCTCCTATGGATCTCTTATTCTTCTCCTAGGGATCTTCTATCCTTTTCCTGAGGCTTATCCACCTAGTTGTTAAGCTAACCTAGCAATGTAGGATTTCAATGTCTAATACAATGGTAAGAAAGTATTAGAAAGGTTTTGACCTGATAAATATTGCAACTCTAACCTTGCAGATTTCATATCACTTTTCAGTTCTTTTCTTTGCTTGGATTTTCTTCCTTGCAGTGCTAATAGCTTGTCCACCCTTCAAGATCTGTCTCCTTGAGTTCTTCCACTCGTTATGCCAATGCACTCTATGGTCTCTTGATCAACTCAGAGTCTTGATGATCTGTGCTTACTCCTCACTGTGTCCTCTTCTTGACACTTCACACTAGCCTTCTCTTGGCTTCTTTACATGACCATGACCACCACTCTGATCTCTGACCTGTAACTTCTTATAAAGAAGTTTTTTTCTACATTTCCCACTCAAATCTTCTCAGTCATCAATTTGATTTGATCTGAGAAAATTATATTGTTTTCCCTGCAAATTGTTTCTTCCAGAAACTTCATAATAAGTCCATCAGTATTCGCCTTGAATTGGTTTGCATGGTTTACATAAAATTCTGTGACATGTACTCATCATCCTTATCATCCAACTAATTCACAAAATTCAATGTAACAAACTTATTTTTACTAATCTAGTGAATCTTTTAACTTAACAAATAATACAAAAACTCGGTATCATTGGTTTACTGATGCTTGGCATTAACTAGGTTACTCGGCTTCTATTGCATTTACTGATGCTCAACACTAACTAGGTTACTCGGCTTCTACTGCTTATTTACTGATGCTTGGCACTATCTAATTCAGGATTGCTCGGCATCCTCTGTAGTTTTTTCTTTACTCGGCACCTGAAGCTTTCCTGTATTGCTCGACTTCTACTATTTTCTTGAATCACTCGACACCTATTAACTCCTATGTTACTCAGTACCTGAATGATCTTGCTCGGCACCTAAAGAATTGCTCGGCAGAAGTTGAACTTTCTTGGCTTCAACTAAGAATTTGCTCAGCACTAACTAGCTTGCTCGGCTCTCACAAATGAACTTAGTTAAACCTTACATCTTTGATGTGTCTTAGTGTGTCCATTCCCTGTGTCTTAGAGTATGTCATCAATACACTATTTCATCAATGGCTTAGCTGATCCTTATACTTCATTACAACATCATAACTTCAACCTTTCTCTAGGTGCTCTAGTTACATCTTATTGATTGCCTCCTCCTTGTCAATCAACTAAGTGATAGTATTTGGATCACTTAAGCAATTTTCATTCCTGCAAGTAGCAAGTTTGACATCAATGACAAAACAATGATTGAAAACATTCTTTACCAATTCCATTATTCTTCATTCATGATCTTTTCAATCATTTCAAACAAATAGGTGGCAGCACAAAGAAGATTGTTTGGCTCTGCAAATGGTAGAACTCAATTTTAACAAAAAAATTCAAAAAATGGATGTTTTTGGAGGATCGACATAGTGAAAGTTTTTGGCAATGGTGATGTCATAATGACTGTAGGATTAGATGTCAAGTTTGTTCAGTGAAGCAAATGCCTTTTAAATAAATTAGCCTAATAAAGAGGCTTTTTTGGTATTAGATGTAAAGGAGATACATATCATATTGTAAATGATGGTCCTCTAGATAGAATTAAGAACCTTTTTATCTTGATGTAAAAATTATTATATTAATAATAAAATAAAAACTTATTACTGACCAAAAAAAAAATTATGTGTGTGTGTTTTTGTGTGTGTGTGTGTGTGTGTGTGTGTGTGTGTGTGTGTGTGTGTGTGTGTGTGACTTTAATAAATAACAATTATTTAATAATTAAATTTAATTAATTAAAAATAATAATAATACTTACCTATCGCAATACCTTTCCATTAGGGGTAAGATGTTGTCGTGGCAGCACTATTGTCGTAGCAACGAGGTATTGCATCAAGAGTACCTGTAACTATGGCAGCAAGGTTGTTGTGTGTAGACCTTAAAAGGCCATTAGCAAGGGAAGAAGAAAAAGGGGGTGGGATGGTGGCCCCGGCCCACCTAAAAAATATATAATTTTATAATTTTATATATATATAATTTTTTTAATTAAATCAATTCCCAACCCAAAAAACTATCTTGTTACCACAGTAATAAAATTATTACTGTGGTGTATATATATATATTTATTTATTTATTTATTTATTTATTTATTTATTTATTTATTTATTTCTTTCTTTCTTTCTTTCTTTCTTTCTTTCTTTCTTTCGTTCTTTCTTTCTTTTTTCTTTTTTCGGTATAGATTTGATAGGGAAAATAATTGCAAACAATCAAATATGTTAAATTAAATTCTAGTTTTCATTTTCAAACCCTATCTTGACCTTAGTTTGCTAAAAAAAAAAAATTCCCGTTAAGCGTTTCCAATCTGATTTCTCTAATAGAAGTTTCAATAACAAAGAAAAATAATAATTTCTAGACAAGGGTTTCAATCCAAAATCACTCTTGAAACAAGATCCATAAACAACCATGAAGAAGACAAAGGAAAAATTTGAAGTAATTTACTGTGATAATCTCAACAAAGTTCTCACCTCAATCTGATGCTAATTAGACGAGTGCTCAAAGATTGCAAGAATTTTTGCCTCTCAAAACCCTTTCCAAAATTTGATCCCCCAAATCTATGTGTGGAGAAATGAGCTCTAATTTCTTAATAAAGAATTTCTCAACCCAGGGTTTTGATTTTACGAACACGCAAAGCCTTTTCTTTTATTATTTTAATTTCATGTGAAAACTTTTTGCATTTTAATTAAAATAAAATTTATTTAAATTATTCTCAATTACTTTTATTAAATAACAAGACATATTTAAAAGTATATTTATTAATTTAAGTAATAATAATACTTAGAATTCATTATTAAAATGAAACTCCTAAATTTCAATTATTATTAAATTAAATAAATATAATTATGCCAAATTTAGATCTTTAATCAAGTCTTTTAAATTTAATTCTTCCATTTAATTAATTTCTCAATTAATAAAATATAATTAAAAATTAGTTTTTCTCTAAAAAAATCGTTAAATTAAATCATCTAATAATGTCTATTTTCATTTAATTATAACTTAAAATCATAATAGATCCATAATTTTGAATAAGAAAATCTATCTATAAAATAAAGTACAAAATCAAACTCAAAGAGTCAAAATCTCAAATTCACGCCACTTGACAAATTTGGAAGGGTAAATAACTCAGGTACTTGTCCTATATTCTAGGACAATTGGCTCAGGTTTAGGATTTGAACTTGAGAACTATCTCTCATCTTTACCATTGAGATATTGCGATCGGGCACACTCATCCTAGTAATTCATGGAAGGTGATGCCCAGCACCTGCAATCTGTATAAAAGCTTAACATGTACATATGCATATATATCTAAACTAAACAGGCAATGGTAGGGAGTGGTACATCATGTAGATCCTGACTAGCATGTGACTACAACTCCCTCCCTCAACCACATCAGAAACCTCAAACATAAAGTAAAACATACATGTACACCATACACATGCAAGTATGGGGTAACCATAAAACCACATATAAATCATTGATCTAACTATCATTATGAAACAACTAAAATCATTATATGAACATGCAAAGCATTATCATCAAAAGAATAAACATGAACACATGAAATAACCGAGCATCAAGTAACTCATCAAATATATAAACTAAGTATGAAATAACATCAACCAAATCGGGTAACCAAGTACCACTGAATCATAACACATAACTATAAAAGCTAGCCTACAAGAATTTGGTAATATAACATGAAAAGTAAACTAGGGGTAAGCACTACATCCACTCCCCCTAGACTTATGCTTACTCCTAGAAGCCTACAACTAAGATAAAACTCAAGCACTCAATTTGTGGTTCCCATTGGACCCTTTCCCCCATAGAGGATAAGACTCCACTAAAAATTAAATACCCATATCTCCAACCATGGGTTCTCAAACTGTAGGTCTCTAGTCTAAGAATTGTGGTTTCGGTTGGGGATAATGGAATGACTTATGCCCACATTGTCTACATGAAAAACACTCTCCAACAAAACTCCCCTACACTCTAAGTATGTTGGACTACTCAAAGCTACACCCACTAGAAAAATAATGAGTATTATGTGTTGGTTGGTCGTAATGATTGCATCTATTGCACTGAGAGTAATGAGAATCCCTAAAGTGTGAACCACCACCACCACTTGTGTTGGAGGATTAGATCCTCCCTGCTACTACTATTGATTGCCTCTCAAAGAATGAGGCTTCTTATTACTACTCATTCCATGGTTTTGTGTGCCCTTGGACCAAGATGGTGCATGTCCACTAGCAAGTGCACCCACAAAACCACCATGTCGCAAAGTGACATTCTGCTCCACAAGAATAGCTTGATGCACTGCATCCTTAAGAGTCTTGGGTTGGAATACATGTACACCCCCAATGAAATATTTATTCAAACCCTGAATGAAGTGTTGTACCATCAGTGGTGAACTGTCATTTATTCCTGCATATGGAGTGAGCTCATAGAAATTTTTCTCATACTCCACCATGGTCATGGTAAATTGCCTCAAATTATGAAGCTCATCAGCTCTATTGTTTCCATTGTTCTGTTAAGAAGTGATCACAAAAAATTTCAAGAAACAACTCCCAAGTAACAGTATTCATGTCCATGCCTAGTTTCTTTTCCTCAATATTCCACCATGTAGCCACAAAGACTTCCAAATGTGTGATGGCATACCATGCTTTGACATTGGAGTCAAAGTCTTGCATCATGAAACATCTATCCAAGGCAATCAACCATTGATCTGCATCGTAACTAGTACCTTGCTCGGTGAAGGGTATGATCTTGGCCCCTTGTAGGTCTCTCATTTGAGTGGCCTTGGCCAACCTCTACCTATCCTCATGAGGATCTTCCTGAGTACTCCTAGATCTCTACCTCTCCTCATTTCCAACATGATGTGATTCCTTCTGATCAGCACTCTTTAGAGGAGGTAGGCGCTCTATAATAATCCTCATCATCTGCTTCATATTAGCCTCCTCTGAGTCAGTGTGCTCTTCTATATGGCTATCCTTCCTAATCTCTTCATGAACAAGAATATCTCTATGAGCTGGAGGAGGGCTATCATATCCACCTCTCCCATGACCTCTACCTCAGCCTACACTACAACCTCTAACAACTAATCTAGTCTCAGACACCATCCTCCTACAACACCCAAGCAAGAACAACAAAAATGCCCTTAAGTCAACAAGGCGTACTAATGTAAAGCATAGTCATAAGAAACATGTTTTGAAATCATGTCTTTTTCTAGGTTTAAGTATTCGTTTATGAAGTTCAAGTTGTAATATATATATATATATATATATATATATATATATATATATATATATATATATATATATATATATATATATATATATATATATATATATATATATATATATATATATAGTTGTTATTTAAGTTTCATTTAAGTTAACTAGTTGTCATCTAGTGGTGTTCTAATATACCCAAACCTCCCAATGTAGAAACTCGAACTTTGATACTAGATGTAACACCCTGCCAAAGAACCCAAAATAAGTTAACCTTTTATGTCACTAAGTTTGCCAAACATTTTTTTTAAAGATTAAAACAAAAAGAGATAACATAGCAAAAGCAATAACTCACATACATACAAAGCAATACATTAACAGTTACATCTCTTAAGGGTTCCATGATGTTGAATCACATACAAAGTTTTATTAAGATTAAATCTAATACATAACAAAATCCACATCATAGACTATGAAAGTATTCATTTCCGCTATAGGGTCTGCTCTAGAACTGGACATGTTGTTGTGTGTTGCCCTATGGAGCTGAGGAAATCAAAGAAAAGACCTTCTTGGTGGGCTGGGGCTTTGGGTCAACATTACTCTATCCTTAAAGGCACTGCTCCTTTGATTTCCCCCACGCCTATGGTTGCTTCGGGTGCCTGTGCTTCTTCCCTATCTGACCATGCTTTTGGTCCATTGTTGAATATGGATGTAGTGGTTTCTCCTCCTTCTATGGGTCAGGATTTTGTGGGTAATCTTTCTAGTATGGTATTGCTTGTTTCTCCAGATGGGCTTGATGTCGATGCTTTGGTTTGGGATAAGAAGGCTTCTTTGGTGGAGGAAGGTTGGACAAAGGTTAAAGAAAAAAATACAAACGACCCCAATAGTCCTTTGATCGGCATCTTTGATCTCATTCTTTTGGGACTAAAGGGTCCTAAATGGTTTTATGAAGTTGTAATTTGGTGGCGGAAGTGAACTGTGTTATCTGTGAGGCCACCCTAGTCACCTTTTTTGGTTGGTGACCTATTTCTCCTCTAGTCTATTGTATTTTCTTTTTGGGCTCCATTGAAAAAAAAATTATGTGTAAAGAGTTTTAGGCACCCTTCAAAACCTGTTTTACTTAATCAAAAACAAAATCCACATCATAGAATAACCATAAGTACGAATAAAATAAAATAATATCTAAATACATAAGATGCCACATGGCATAACCCAAGTGCATAACCATCCTCTGTAGAAGTCATAGGATATGAAATGCTAAAAGAATATACATCATGAATAGATACAACATCTCATAATATCCCCAATAATCAAGTACAGTACATTAGAGTATGACCAAAAAACACAATCATAAGATTAGAAGAATAGGACAATTGCATAAGTACACCCAGCAATGGCATCTTGTTGTTAGACTCTCAATGCTATAAGAAACACTACCACCCAACCTCATGGAACCTAAATTGCCCACTCCCACCATGCTAAGGAGATAATCTCAAGTCCCAAATAGCTAACAAATCCAAAAGTCATAACCAAAATCTAGGTCAAGAAAATCATGATAACAATCTATCTCAAAGGTACCAAGTACACACATAACATCTACACCCATAGGCAACAAAGATGCATAGGAAACTTAAGATGTAAGTCGGCAAGTGTAATTGCATGAGCCAACTCAAGGTTACCATGGTAGCCTCTTTGGACTGTGCCCCCCTAGTGACACTATGTGGCATTAGTATCCTTTCTTGCAAACAAGGCATACTAACGAGGCAAGGTCACAACTGTGTATCTTCTTTATTCCTATCCAAGCCTGTACTAACACTCAAGGCATGGACAAGGAAACATACTTACTCTTGTTAATTCATTTTAACCTATTTAATGAAATGTTATCACTTATTAATACAACCTACAATGGGTTACTCAGGCAACCTCTTTAGGGCTTCGACCTCCATTACAAGCCTCTTCCCAACATACACATAGATAACCTACCCTAAGCTCATAAAAGTATATCTCAGAAAATTATAATGTTCACCTCAGTCCTATACAAGCAACTAGAAAGCACCAAAAGATAACTGATTGAAACCTCATAGGTTACACCAAGAAAAGTCATAGTATTCACTTCAATCATATACAAGCAACTAGAAAGCACTAGTAAATAATTGATCAAAACCTCATCACAAAAATACATGAATGCATCACAATGGTTGGGAATAAAAGATCGTGACCGATAACATACATAACAACATCATAAACCAATCACCTCCCAACCCTCTGGTATATACATACCTAACTGGTCAAAACTACGTTTATCCCAAACTCATCACAACAAAAATCACAATACTGCAATAGGTATACAAACAAGTAAAAATAATCAACAACTTTAAAAATTTTTGATATAAGTTCCATAAAAATTGTTTTACGTCAAATTTGTGTTTCATTGGTAATAGTCTTCCTGATATATGTTCCTTCCAAATTTATATGATCAAAATACAACCCCCTATTTTCATAATTTTAAAGAACCCATTTTTAATAAAAACTTTATGTGTGTGTGTGTGTGTGTGTATTTTTATTTTCTTTTTATTCCCGATAATAGTCATTACTTTTTTTTTAATAAAAAAAAATGATAATGATACTAAAATTTTGATGTATGAAAGAAAACCTCATTTTTAAATAATGAAATATATAAACCAAACTATTATAAAATTCAATTTAACCCTTTTAACAAATCAAAACTTAATTTAAAACTAATTATATTTTATTTTATTTATAACTAATAACTAATAATTTAAAACTTTATATATATATATATATATATATATATATATATATATATATATATATATATATATATATATATATATATATATATATATATATATATATATATATATAATAACAATTATTTAATAATAAAACTTAATTAATATTAAAAAACTTTTAAAAAACAATAATACTTACCTATCACAAAACCTTCCCACTAGGGGTAAAACGTTGTCGCGGTAACCCTGCTATCCCAACAGCAAGGTATTACATTAGTTGTACATGATGCTACAGTAGCAGGTATGTTGTGTGCAAACCTTAAAAGGTCATCGACAAGGGAAGAAGGAAAAGGGGGTGGGGGTGGTGGCCCTCGCCCACCTACAAAAAAAAAAAATTTAATAAATTTATATATATAAACTTGGTTTTTTATTAAATTGATTCCCAAACCAAAAAAACTATATTGTTACCACAGTAATAATTGCCTTACTATGGTAATTATTTATTTATATATTTTTCTTTTTCTTTTTTTAGTATAGATCTGATAGGGAAAATAATTGCAAGCAATCAAATACATTAAATTAAATTCTGTTTTTTGTTTTCAAACCCTATCTCAATCTTAGTTTTCTAAAAATTCAATTTCTCAATAAGAGTTTTCAATCTGATTTCTCTAACAGACATTTCAATAATAAAGAAAAATAATAATTTCCAAACAAGGGTTTCAATCCAAAATCATTTTTTGAAACAAGATCCATAAACAACCACGAAGAAGATAGAGGAAAATTTCATAGTAATTTACTATGATAATCTCAACAAAGTTCCTACCTCAGTTTGATACTAACCAAACGAACTCTCAGAGATTGCAAGAATTCTTGTCTCTCAAAAACCTTTTTGAATTTTGCTCCTCAAAACCTGTGTGTGGAGAAATGACCTCTAATTTCTAATAAAGAATTTCTCAACCTATGGTTTCAATTTTACAAACACACAACTTTTTCTTTTATTATTTTAATTTCATGTGCAAAATTTTTGCATTTTAATTAAAATAAAATTTATTTATTTATTTCTCATTTATTTTATTAAATAACAAGACATATTTAGAAGTATATTTATTAATTTAACGAATAATAATATTTAGAGTTCATTATTAAAATGAAACTCCTAAATTTAATTATTATTAAATTAAATAAATATAATTACTCCAAATTTGGATCTTTAATTAAGTCTTTTAAATTTAATTATTCTATTTAATTAATTTCTCAATTAGTTAAATATAATTAAAAATTAATTTTTTTTTATAAAAAATTTGTTAAATTAAATCATCTAATAATTTCCATTTTGATTTAATTATAACTGAAAATTGCAACAAACCCACAAATCTGAATTAAAAAAACCTATCTATAAAACAAAGTACGAAATCAAACTCAATGGGTCAAAATCTCAAGTTCACGCCACTAGACGAATTTGGAAGGGTATAAAACTCATACACTTGCCCTATATTATAGGACAATTGGCTTAGGTTTAGGATTTGGACTTGAAAACTATCTCCCCTCTTTACCATTGAGATATTGCGATAGGGCACGCTCATCCTAGCAATTCAGGGAAGTCAATGTCTGGTATCTACAATCTGTATAAAAGCTAAACATGTACATGTGTGTGTGTATATAAACTAAATAAGCAATGGCGAGGAGTGGTACATTGTGTAGATCTCGACTAGCAGGTGACTACGACTCCCTCCCTCAACCACATCAGAGACATCAAACATAAAGTAAAACATATATGTACACCATACACATGCAAGTATGGGGTAAGTAATCATAAAAAGACATATAAATCATACATCTAACTGTCATCATGAAATAAATGAAATCACTATATGAACATGCAAAGCATCATCATCAAAAGAATAAACATGAATGCATGAAATAACTGAGTATCAAGTAAATCATCAGATATATAAAAGAATAAACATGAACGCGTAAAATAACTAAGTATCAAGTAACTCATCAAATATATAAACTAAGTATGAAATAACATCAATCAAATCGGAGCCACCACTTGTAGGTGAGTTGGTATGAGCCTTGAGGTTTATTTCCTTGAGGTCATAGGTTTGACTCCCCTTCATAGTGGAGAAGGGTTGTAGGCCAGTTTCCCTTATGGGACTTGTTGGCGCTCAAAATTGTAGCCCCGATTTTGATTGCCATTGAGAAATCAAGCCCTTTAAATGCTTTTAAATGCATGTGTACCCAGTTGTCCATTTGAGACCTAAGAGGTGTCTAATGTTTCTAACACCTTGTATTCAATGCATCTATGTGTTTCATGAAGTTAAATTGCCATTCTGATTCATTTCGTGAAGTCTTGTTTTGAGCAATTGTCAAATCTGCATTTTCACCTGTCAAACAACGACAAGATGTTGTGTTTGCAATTGAATATCTCACACCCAGTAATGTTTCATGACTTGCTTCTTTGAGAGTGTTTAGTGTCCATGACAGAGGTCCTATGTTTTAGATTATCAGTCGTTTCGAGTCCGTTTGACTAGGTTTTGAATCCCTCAAAGTTGGTCTTTTAATGTTGTTATGCAGATGTAATTTGTTCTGAATTTTGGGAAGCCCTGTTTGACTTGTTATAATTTTGACCCAGTTGACCAAAATGATGAAATTCACTTTACATTGCATTTTTGAGGTCAGAGACTTTCTATGTTTCAATTTTGAGCTTATGATGAATCCATTTGATTAGATTTCAAACGTGATTCCAAATGCAACTTTTAACCTTTTACTAGTGTCAAGTAGTATAGATTTGTCGGTACCCCTATTTGTGATGTCATAACTTTGAATCCATGATAGATGAGATTGAATGGATTGTACCACTGCATTGTACTCTAAAAATACTTCAAGTGTGTTAATTTTCAAATCTTGATGAATCCGTCTGCACACTTTCCTAGGTCAATTCCATTTGCAAAAAAATGTTTTCTATCATTGTTTCTAGTCATCAAATTTTGAGTAGCCCACTTTGACCGCTTGTCAAATGCGTCCTGTTATTCGTCATGAGCCCAAATCATAGATTTATACTATCCTTGTGACTAGTAAACCAACATCCCAATTTTCATGCCCCCAAGTGTCAGTTTACCTAATTTTTGAAGCCAAATCCAAAAGCATTTTATGGCTTTTTGACTTGCTTTCTTGCAAGCAATTCTGAGAGGGCAACTTCGTCAATCAATATCTTTTGATTGAGATTTTTTCATGAGACGAGATTTGATAGGGTAGGAGAATGCAGAACAAAGAATCAGTGTGTTAAATTTCAAAGCCCGGTTATGTGTTTTGGTCAATTTTTAAAGCCAGTCAAAGGACCTCCTGGCATGAAGTTGATAATTTGCAGAAAAAGGTGGAAATGAGTTTTAATGATCATTTAGTACTCGAAATTAGTCCTAATCAACATCAAATGTTATATGGATCACTTTGGCAGTTTAGTTGTTCAAAAATGAAAAAAAATTAGCCGAACCCAATCTGGGGTCCGACTGATTGCATTAGCTTGATGGATTATTTAAAATAATAAGATTGTTGTTGTCTAACAAGAAGAATATTTAGACCCAATTTGTGGTTGTTGAGATTTTAGAAATCCAAGCTTTTTGATTGATCAATGAAGGTGGATTAAATTGATCAAGTTTATGTATGAGAAAGATGTCCGATGAGTTAATTTTATTTTTAAGTGCCTTGAAATCCACTAATTCACTACGGAATTGAGACTAGCATGTTAGGTGATGATAAAGGAGACTTTGTGGGTATTGTTGCTCGTGATATCAAATTGGGGAAGGTTATTGGGTGCTTTTGTCAGTCGCAACTATATTTTGATAACATCTAAGGATCTAAGGAAGGAAATGCTAAAGTTACAATTGCTAGAGCTAAGGTTGAGTCAAGGGCTATGATAGATATATGTAATGCAACAACAAAAGGAATTACTATGTTTCGAGAAGCCATTAAATCAAATGATTTAAGATATGCAAAAAGTCATCAAATGCTAGCTAATTCAATTTGGCATAAATAATCATAAAGAAGGGGTTGGCAATGCAAACTAGGGAGCTAAATTTTAATTGAGAATTCCATACTGGTTATAACTCAACCACATCTTTTGAGTTGGAGTTGTCGTGGGTCTGTGGATTTTGTTGATTTGGGCTTTAGTATTTTGTTTTATGAGAAAAGAGGAAGCCACAGGGGAGACCAAGAAAGCCCACCCCTACACCCCCACTTTGTGGTTATTCTCCTAATTCCCAACTTCATGGTTGCTATGTTCAATGATTTGAAGGTTCATTGACTCATTGCAGGAGGTTCCCTTATTTGGTCATCAGCAACCTACAAGTTTATTTGGAGGCTTTTTATATTGTATCCTCTTGGAAGCATGTGCTATTGTTGTAGCATTGGCATCTTGGATATTTTCTTCAATGACTAGTTCACTTCTGGCATTGCTTTCTAGTGGAAATGTAGTTCTTTTTATTGTCACAAGTGAGAGGTGTTTTGCAACATTACCTGGTTTATCAAGTTAAGAAAGAGCGCATGCAAGTTACCATAGGCAAAGGGTCATGGTTGGATGACCTTGAGGTGTGCAATGTTACTAGCAAGAATATTAATGGAATTTACCTACCCAAGTCCATTCTGGTCCCCAAAATTCTGGTGTGGGCAAGGGGTTTTATATTTTCAGCCAGAAATCAAGCCTATAGTTCATCTCCCATTTTCTACTATTTCATATGGAATTGCAATAAATTTGTTGATTATTGTGTGGCTTCCATTTTTAAGGATTGATGGACTGTCCATTTCTACAATGCTTAGGATTGTAATATTTGCAGAAATTATTTGGGCTGGAGGTGTAGTTGCTTTGTACATTTGGTGTTTGTATCGACACAATTCATTGGATATGCAGCCAGATGTTACCCGGTCACTATATTCTTCCCTATAGCCATCAAATTTAGTTGAAGAATTAAGATATGGTGATGCAGGAAGCCAAAGCTGTGAGCAATAGAGGAAAACACTGAAAGAAGAGGAAAGCCCCCACATTGAAGAATGAAGGGGTATATATGAAGCATCAGGTATTTGGAGGATGCCACGTGTGATGATATTCAACTAAAGTTTTGGCCAGTAAACTTCTAAGCTTTCAAATTGGGCAAAGCGATAAATGTAGGACTTACTTTTAAGGTGTCATAAAACATTAACAAAGATTATTGTCATTTATAAATCTCAAGGGACTCCATTTCATACAGGCTAAAATTAACATCTAGACCTATATCTATCCTCTAACTTGGTCAAGGGAGGCTTGTGTTTTAGCATCACAATTGGATTTGTACAATGCAGGAAATCGTTAAGTTGGTTGGAAGTCTTGGTACCATGGAAGTTGCTTCTATTATAGAGGAATGTGAAAAGACACGGAAAGATTTCATATTTTTTATTATTGCCAAAAATGCCAGGGCAGAGGACTAAATAAATTGTGGTTTTAAAATTTGAAATGTCCAGAAAAGAGGGCAACTTACACCAACAACAGCAATATGCCAGGCAGGGGAGGTGAAATTGTGTTTGGAGGCATTGATCCAAAATGGTTCAAGGGTGAACATTGCATATGTTCCAATTGCACGTGAATGAGGAGTTCAGAGAAAGCTGCGCCATTGAAAGAAAAGTGCAGTATGTGGAAAACATTCAAAAGAAATTATCCCACATGCCCTATGAAGAGGATTTTTTAAGTGTTTAAATTCAAGAACATGCCATTCACAAGGCTTTTGGTAAGTTGCAGGCATGAAGGAGGGGCCCACTTGGCCGGCCAGCTGACGAGGAGTTGAGTAAATTTTGAAGGAACGCGTAAACCAAGAGGATGATGTCAACGTAATTGAAACTCATCGAAAAAGTCCAAAATTTGGTAAGGCACTATGTCACCACTAGAAAACAGCAAGGTTTTTTGGTAGCGCCATAGCGACCTGCCAAAAAACCATAGAAATCTAGCAAGAAGGTCGTGGGTCTCGCTTGGATGTAGACAACGAACCAAAATCTAACACGTGGCAGCATGTGGCGAGCAGATGGTGATCAAAGGTGACATGGTGATCCAGATTTCAATGGTGATCCAGATTTCAATGATGCACCAGATTGTGCCACGTGGCAGATCTAACATTAGTCATTATGTCGCTAAGGCAAAGTTGCAAGGAAGTTAACCATGCGACATGGCGACCGGCCAGCTCGCAATGACATGGACAATGACGTGGTGTTAACGTGGCATGTTGAGGTGGATCAATGACTGGTTCTGAGGTGATGAGGATGACACGTGTCTCTCTATCGCTATTTCACTGATGATGTGGCAAAATGCTAACTCGGATAGTGACATAGCAACCAATAACATGGCGTAGTGACATGTTGTGATGACATGGTGAGACAAGTAACCAATGAGATGATGCCACATGGTGCCCAGTTGGAAGGGTCAACTGACTATGCAAAAAAGGGAACCAATCAGAGCGTGACACATGTCAAAAGGGTGGTCAACCAGGTTTGACTTGGATAGAAAAATGAGGGAAATTTCAAAAGTTTTCAAAAATTAATTTTTAAATGTTTTTTCCTCAAAAGTACGTGTCAATCAGATTTTAAATGAAGTCTGAATTTCTCTATAGTTCAAACTTTATAAAGGGTAAAAATTTTATAAAATGTTGTGCAAAGCCATGAACAGGGGCCTGATTTTCAGAGGGGCATAACTAGAAAAAAAAATATCCAAAATATACATTGCAATATACCATTGGAAATAGGACGATCTGAATTTTCCAAATCTGGGGTTAGAATTTGCACAGGTGCTCACTAGTTCGAGTTATAAGTGAATTTGTGATTCTCGAGGCATTCTCAGCAGAACGAGTAGATTTCATCATGGAGCATCAAAATTGGTTAGAGGGCAGATTTGAGAGCTTGTTGAGTCTTGGGTATTAAAAAAAATGATTTTGAAAAGTTTATTTTGCCTTTTGAGGTCATATAATTATTTTTTTCTTTTGCCTTTAGTTTCAAATCGGGCATCAAAATCAGTTATCTTTTTCACCAAATATCTAAGATTCGTTATGCCTTTAAGAGCCAAAATGATGGGGATTTGATTTGCAATTACAGAGAGAGGGTAGAGAGAGGTTTTTTAGCTTCTTGGAAAAGAATTTTGAGGGGACACTTGTCAACTTTTGATCGAATTTGGGATTTCTTTCTTGCTATATAACTCTTTTTCTTTCTTTTTGTAAAGGTCGGTTCCAATTTTTAGAAGAAAATTAACGCTCTATTGAGACACCATTCTTTCAACAATTTCTCTTGTATGAATAGCAGTAATAAAGAGAATATAGAAAGTTCAAATCTATTAGGTATTTTTCATGTTTTAATTTCAAGCATATGAATGTATTATTTCAAGGAAATCAATTCAAAGAATAGTAGGTGTTGAGTTTTATCTTAAATCTTGTCTCCTTTATCAGTAATCTTCAATATTTTATGATCTTTGAACAAAGAGCCTAGGTCATAGTTGCAGTCCCTTAAGGCTATATGTTGTTTCATTGTTGCTTATAATTCAAGGAGTTGTGTAAATGCTTAAGGGAAATCAAAAGGGTTGCAAGTTTATTGATAAGGATATCAAGTAAGAATGAGATTTAGATTGAACATAGATGTCTATTTACAAGGTGAATGGATAGATCAAATATCTGAAGATATAAATATGTCTCAGGTATCCATATGTATGTGATTGATTCATGGAATTGCCCAATAGATAAGGCACCGATCAGCTACAGGATCATTAGTTCTTATTGCTACATATTTCGGGTGTTGTTGAATTCAACATTATTAATCAAATGCTTTTTCCCCTTTCATGTTGAAGAGTTGAAAAGTCTAACCCTCACTCAGCTTATGAATATCATAGAATTACAATGTGCTATTGTAGATTTGTGTTATTGTATAAGTATTAGGAGATATAAGGGTTAAATCTGCTTAATAGATTCAGGAGTATGTTTTGCACTGGTACCATATTGATTGAATCTAAGGTCCACTTGCCTAGGTTTTGCAGAGCCTAAAGTAGAAGAAGGGTCAAGCCTTATAGTTGGCCTGGTGTTTGAAATGATATGTTAAAGATGGGAGTTAGCTGCCCCTAGATGTACCATATTCTCATTGGGGTAATTTGAAACCTATAACATTTCAAAACACCAACAGGACTTTCATGCCAAGTACCTACTCCGCTAGCCTAGGGTATAGGACTAGACTTTCCCCCCAAAGTTTAAAGAAACCAGCAAACAATATTTTGCTACAAAAATTTCTTGCTTGCTGCTTCCATTTCCTGCTCACTACTCCCACCATCACCAAGGCCAAGAAAGGTTGTTGGGGTCGTGTTTGCTCAACCTATTTCTTCCGGTGGTAGACTGGGGGTTAGATTTTCTGCCTTTGTTGCTGGTGGCAATGCTTCCTTTTTTATAGATGTGGCAGCTTTCGTAGCTAATGTCCATGGATTAGGGGTCCCATTTGTGGATCGTTTGGTTTTTTCCTCGGTTGTGACTCTTGTCTTGGTTAGCAAGCCTATCCAATTGGAGTTGGAGGATGATATAGCCAAAGAAATTGCTCATATGATTGAGAACTTCTCTAAGGGCTGTTATTTTTAGATTTTGAGGTTTCTGGCCTTCCCTTGAAGCTCTTCATGCTTGGATATCTAAGCACTGGGACCCATTGATTTCTAAATTTGTCCATATTTACCCTATAGCTAGGGGTCTTTTCATAGTAAAATTTGATCCTGCTAATAATAGGAGGGCTATTTTGTGTAGTCACTTCAATTGGGAGGATCGTTACCCTTTGTTGGCCAAACCCTAGCTCAAGGGTTTTGACCTTGCATCTGAATATTTTTCTCATATGCCTCTCTAGGTCAGACTTTTGAATCTTCCCCCTCACCTATGGTTGGATTTGATTCTTGAAGCTATGGGAGATGCCATTGGTGACTTCCAAATGGTGGATTATAGATCGTCCAATATTATGCCTACTAACGCTTGCATCCTCATGGCAATTGATACTTCGCAGGGCCTCCCTGAGAAGATCAAACTTGAGGTCACTAATGGTTCCTAGATTTAGACTCTAGACTATGAAGGAATTTCTTTCTATTGTAGGGTCTGCTCCAAGATTAGACATAGTGTTGTACATTGTCCTACCGAATTGAGGAAATCAAAGAAAAGACCTTGGTGGTCTGGGGTTTTGGTTCAGCATTACTCTATCCTTAAAGACTCTGCTACTATGGATTCCCTCACGCCTGCGATTGTTGATGGTGCTAGTGGCCCTACCCTGTCTAACCTAGCCACTGATCTATTGTTGGATGTGACTGTCATGGTTTCCCCTCCCTATGCGGGTCAATTTCCAATGGGCAATGTATCTGGTGAGGTTTTGTCTATTTCTCCGGTTGGGTCAAATGTTGATGCTTTGGTTTGGGAGAAGGAGGCTTCTTTGGTGGAGGAAGGTTGGACAAAGGTTAAAGGGAAAAAATACAAACATTCCTAAAAGTCCTCTGATCTCACTCCTTTGGGATTAAAGGGTCCTAAATGGTTATATTGAGTATTATTTGGTGGCAGAGTATACTTGTTATCTATGAGGTCACCCTGCTCACCCTATTTTGGTTGATGGCCTATTTCACCTTTGATCTGTTGTATCTTTTGGTTGGGCTCCAATGAAAATATTTTGATGTGTAAAGGGTTTCAGGCACCCTTCAAAACCTATTTTACTTAATCAAAAAACATCAATGAAATTAGGTAACTAAGTACCACTAAATCATAACACATAACTATAAAAGATGGCCTAAAAGAATTTAACAATATAACATGAAAAGTAAACTAGGGTAAGGCACTACATGTATGCTACCATTTAATCAACTCTATAAGGGTATCCATTTTTTTCTAACAAAAATTAGTAAAAATTATTGTGTTAGATTATACCCAATGGATGAGTTTACATTGTTCATCAGAATGCATGCTGCAACATTATTATAGATGTGGCTGGTAAAGATTGTGTATAATATTGTATGCAAGGAATACCTATTAAAAAGGCACTTAAAACACATAAGTGAACACAGTCATAAACATGACTAACCATTGCTACAAGAACCTAGTCCAAGGTAGCAGGTAAAAAGTACACAGTGCAATCTCTGTACACATCTCAAGGTAATCACAAAACAGCCTCATGATACCACATTGATCATGGTAACCATTAGCACAAACCTCAGTGAACCATAAATCACATCATAATCTCATAAATCAACCATATGCATAATCAAAGCAACTGATACAAAAACATAAATCCAATCACCTCAATGATGTAGACCACTCATGGTCACAATCATGATCCCTTCTCAAGGAGAGATCAACAAAGTTGCATCCATTGGGATGACTTATAGAAGTCAAATGGAAGAGGCACTACATCATCCCCCCCCCCAAAGACTGGGCTTACTCCTAGAAGCCTGCAATCCAAAAATAGAAACAAAAACACACCAAGAACCAAAAATCAAAACCAATCAATAGGAATGACTCAACAAACTCTCCACAAGTCAAACCAGATCACTCCAATGTTCTCAAACCATCACGTCAACCCCCAAATAGGTTGACAACTAGAGAATAGGTGTCACACTGACACAAGGTACTCCAACTAGGAACCTTCTATGTGCTAGGAAAAACCCATCAAGCCATAAAGTCAACAATACAAGGTAAGGAACAAGCCACTCTACCTCATCAATAGGTGCCCAACTACGACATGCACCTACCACATGACCGCAAAACTATGTCAACACACTACACACTTCCAACAGAAGTTGGAATCATGGGGAATAACCAGCCCAAAATTTCCAAGAATACTATCATGTCACACATGAGCATCCTTGAATCCACATAAATTCACCCTTAGATCAAAGTGGATACAATTTACCAAAAAAATTACCCACTCCCAAAAGATTACTCACCACCAAGCGTAGGAGCACAACGCCTCTCCAAGGTACAAAAGCTCAACTACCACTTGGAACTAGGGTTGCACAACCCAGCCAGACAAGGTATCACCTTTCCACAAGGTTGCAAAGACATTTGTCAATGTACACAATCATGCAATATCTGCATACCAACTCCTAAGATGGTAACATGTGTCCAACGATACCATGTCCCTCCAACACCGTGCTGGGAATACCACACCCAACCTATTGCTAAACTCAATCTCTAGCCTCAAGCCAACTATCAAAGAGCAAATTAACTAAGACAATCCTCTAAAAGATACAAGGTTAGGGAGAAAGAAACTACAGAGTATTAGGACTGAGAGGGAGTCTCTCTCTCAACCTTTGCACTAAATCAGCCCAAGACATGTTAGGGAACTCACAATTCCACCAAACATCAACATACTCACTTGACTACACTAACTGAGCTAATGGCATAACCACACTAGCCTACTCTCACAAGAGAGAAAAGGATACAAAGATACGTCATCAACATCCAAAAAGGAGAATCTAGACTCATCAAAGAACTAAGTCACCCCTAAACGACAAGGCAACATCAACCTCAAACAAGGAACGCTCACAAACCAAACTTCACCTCACAAGGGTGGGTTGGTGCAATAGGACACACAAAAACCCAAGCATGAACTCCAACAAGTCCCTAGTAGATTATGAAGACTAGATAACTCTTCTCTTAAGAATAACATGAAGATTTAAACTTCTCCAATGGCTATAAATATGATATGTCATGATTGAATTGGCCTCTACTCGATAAAGGTTACTCAAAACATCGATCAGCAACTCTAGAAGTGCGAACAAGATAATTGTTGTCCCCCAAGTGAAATTTTGCATTAGCACAGTCTCGCGCAAAGTTTCTCAACAAACTAGGCAAGAAAGTGCAATGAACTATGCAAGAAAGTGCATGATCACTAGTTTTTCGTACGAAATTTCAATTCAGCACAAAAATTGGCTTCACTCCGGAGGCCATAACTTTCATGTCCTGACTCGGATTGGCTCCATTCAAAAAGCATCGAAAATATATCAACATGACCTACAACATAATGGAGCTTAGAAAGTCCTAAGATCTAAGAGTTTGAGTCACCACTCAAGACAAAACCACACAGGCAAAAAACAACTATCTTGATAACCAAGACAAGCAACAGACAAAACATCCAAAACCACTCAAGAACACACATGCCCAAAACAATCATAAGACATGGAATGAAAGGTAATTCACACACTAAAACCATCATTACTTCTCTTTTATAATTTCATTAATTAAACATAATATAAACACTAATGCACAAATAAACTGAAAGGTTTTCAAAGCAAGGGTTCAAGAGTCACCATAAAACAAGTACATATCTTTCAATTTCTTTCAAGAATAACATTATGTTTACTCATCTTTTAAACCATCCAATTTCATTAACAACTTTAAATCTATCAAAGACACACTAGAATGTTCTCCATGATATTATCCCTTATACGTACTACTAGAGGTTCGAGATGAACATGGTAGAATCACAACACACAACTTGGCAATAGTTAAAACACACTCAGAATAGCCATCATGAACCAAAACAAAAATCCCAAATGGGAAATTGTCAATTCCAACAATAAATATCAAAAAAGTGCACATTTCAACAATAAGTCAAACGTGACAACTATCACAAAGAGAGTGATGGATAAAATTTGATGACTATTCCAAGAGGAAAAATATTGAAAACCAATGCTAGCCCAACAACATGAGGAAAGTACCTCCAACCAAATAAAATAATTCATCAATTAAATCATGTTACATGTGATGACTGAGTACAGTCACACAAGAGAGATAAATCACCACACAATGCTAAGGAATGCATCATCCCAGCAGTGTTAGAGAACACACTCACACACATCAAGCAATATACTATCAGTAACCTCATGCATATGCAAACAACATGAATTTTCATGCAAGGCAACATTCAAATATCCATCAATTTAATGCAATTTCCATAAACTTATAAAGCATTCAGAATGGGGACTTAAGTCATTAACCCAAGGATATAATGCAAAACCTACTTCTTTGCAATGGTTCACAATAAACACTCATTTCTCAATGAAAGGAACCATTTCATCACTATAATGATATAACATCGAATCACAAATAAGATTCATTTATTTAATTATAACAGGAGAAAATAGGGAAACAATTCACCTAACTCCACAAGGAGAAATAAAAGAGGCACTGAAAGCCAACACATGGACACCAATTAGTGGTTCCATCCAACAAGGGTCACACAAACAACCAACCAAACAAGGCACATCGATTCCGCTAACAAAACCAGGAAGACTCACTTCCTTCTCCTCACACAGATCTAGTTGCATCCACTAGACAAGCAAGTCCATCTCAAGTAAAGACCAAAGCAACAAAGATCACAAGCTCTCACTAAGACACTTGCACTCACACAATGCAACATCAACCATATGGGCAACATATATGTAGAGATCCCAATGTTTGAATGTGGGCTCTGATACTAGATGTAATGCCTCACCTGAAGATCCTTGGAACAAGGATTCAATACAAGCCAAGATTTTTTTTTTACAAGTGTGAATGCACATGACAACATCATACAGGGATCACAAAGATTGTAACGAAAGACTTCACCATAATCCTGACAACCAACAAATCTTCGAACACCACTACCAAACTAACACACTCAAACAAAGGCCAACAAAAATCATGCACATGATGAGGGCTTGAAGAAATGACCACTCATCAACAAACCACCAAGTTGGGGTGCAAATGCAAAATTCTGAAATTTGGCTAAGTCTGAAATCCTGAAGCCCTAAAATTTGGCTAAGTCTGAAATTCTGAAGCCCTAAAATTTTCTAGAATCTTTATGTTATCTCGGAGAGGTCTGAAACCTATCTCAAAAGATTCCTTTCATATATTAAAATATATCTTAAGTATAAGAAATTCTTATACTTAAATGATATATTTTAAACCCCTAGAAAGACTATTTTGAACTAGAAAGGTGTGAAATCTAATAAGGTGTCCAAAACCAACTTCCAAAACTTCCTCGGCCAAGCCTAACTGCTCCCTATTTCTTGCGCGAGGAAGTGCACTGGTCTCAAGTTTCACGCAAGACCTTGCATCACTACACGTGGGAAAGTGTTATTCTCTACACTGCACAAGGACATACATTCTTGCATGAGGAACTACCTTTCCATGCAAGAAAACACATCAACACGACAATAGAGCATAAATCAAAAGCATAAAAACATGAAAACATCCACACTAGGGAGTACCAAATCCACGTAAATTGAGGAACGATCACTCGAGTGCATATGCATCAAGAAAGAAGAACATATATCCATCTAAACCATAGTAGTAAAGAACATATTGAAAGCGACATTGCAATGAATAGAAGAAACATCACAATGTACAAAAATAACATTGCAATGAACAGAAATAACATCACAATAACCAAACAACCAAACTAAGTACATGGTTCCTCACAAGTGTCAATAGCAACATAAGACCATCGTGGATCCTAGCCATCCCAAGCCACCGATCGAATCATCGGTACTATTGTAATAAGGACATCACTACTAAAACATGCTACAATAAGAGCATAAGGAAATCTAACATGCTAGTAGATAACATCACCTATCACATGTTAAACATCAATAAGCAATAGATATACCAACAAAGCAATTCACATCATCTAATCATATGCTAAACATCATAATATGGGAATGCATCAAATAAACTAATATCATCTAACATGATATCCAAGCATTCCAATGAAAGCATAAATCACAAGAAAGCATACTCCAAAACCCAAAGCATCAAGTGAAAACATCCAGCAACGGTCGCACTAGGACAAAAGACCGTCTTTGTACACCGATATCTAGCAATGGTATGGGTAGCTACACCTCCCAACCACGTGGCACCCATAGGTCCACACCTACTGTGCTGATGGAGATAATGATCCAACCACAAACACACAAAAACAACATCCATGGCTAACACTCACGCCAGACAGTATGATTGATGTAACCAAGAACCTAAGACAATGCAAGGAATAAAGGTCCTAGTCAAACACTCAATAGGTTACTAAGTAGGGGCTGACATCATTGAGAGTCGCTTGGCATCGACAAGCCCAAGCTAGTATTGGCAGCATCAACTTCCCAATGGAAGGCGCACAATTCCAAGCAGCATCAACTTCCCAACAGAAGGTGCACAATTCCTCTTTTTAATTATCTTAATTTTTATTACCAAACATGCATTATATTTAGTTATCACTTATATAAAACTTCCTATGCCAACTAGGAAATAGTCACCAGGTTGCGAGATAGAAGCCCCTCCATATGCTACCCTCCCCTACCCATGCTCATCTTACAACAAGTGCCCATGGGCATGCATACTCCCATCCCAACCCCAATGATCATAACTTCCAGAAGCACCACAGAAGATCGAGCCTCGCAAGTCACTCGACAAATGTACACGCACGTACTTGTGTGTGACGCACCACCATCACGAAGATCATAACACAAGGACTAGATGAAAACACAATGCAAAAATATCACTTAACTGAAAACAACTCGGGAGGACGGATTCTACACGAATCCCAAAGCCAATAAAACCATACATCATGAAATCACTCAACCAGCCTCAATCCGAAAGTATGGATTCTACATGAATCCCAATGATGCAACAAGACCAAACATCATGAACTAACTCAATTGACCTCAATGCAAAAGTATGGATTCTACGCAAATCCTAATGTCCACGAAACAAGAACAAAGGTCCAAAAAAAACCATAACACCAGGTATAAAATCACTCAACTGGACACAAAGTCAAGAGTACAGGTGTGACACGCATCCCAATGCAACATAAGAGAACAATAGTTGTCTAACTAATATCCAAATGGATCATCCAGGTCCATGACCCACATTGTGCCAAGAAAATAGTGCACACACAAAACGAGGTAAAAATCTTAAATTTTTGAAAAACTTCAAAAGTAAAACCCATTTGACCTTTAAGTACAAAAAATCCAAAAATTCAAAAATAATCAAGTTCAGACACTGTATGCAAAAACGGCCAGCATAACAGTGCAAAACCCTAAAACCTCAACCTGAAAAATAGGGAAATGCTCATATCCGCCCAACCGGGTAGAGCTAGCATATAGAAATGGAGGGGAACACTAGTTCTTAGCCTCCAAACAAATAGCTACCAAAAATAGAAATAGAAACAGAGCTAAAACAATAAAACGGGAAAGCCCTACCTCACAGCCAAAAGGGCAAAACGAGAATCTGAACCATAAAATAAATAGCTCACAAAAGTAGCTAAAAATCGTGGCAATCCAAGGTTTCTCCGAGCTAGATCCAATGAGCCCAATCTCGCGACGATTCCACGATCGTAGCTTCCACAACGAACAAAACAGTAAATCTTCATGAAGAGGATTTTGAGTTTTTACTCTCCAACTTTCTAATTCAAAAGTGAGAAGTGAGGAATTAATTTCTTTTTTGGATACTTATTCACTTTTTGAGTGAATAATTGATTAGGGCAAATAACCAACCAACCTAGTTAAACCCCAAATCGACTCAAACGAAAACAGGCTATTCCTATAAATAGGAATTCATCTATGGCAAAGCTGCCAGAAAATAAAATAAATCAATTAAAAAGTCTAAAAATTCAAAAAAAACACATAAATTTCTTTAACAACCTTGGCGACAAAGCGAACCTCTAAATGCACAGACACGCTCACTGGTCTAATCACATAATGCAAATGAGTTCGGATTTAATAATCACAGAAAGGTTTAATTTAACAATTAAAATAAGGATGCGTCGACTATACAGGGACAACATTGGTAAAATATGAATGGTTGAATTGCTAATTCCATGTGCCACTACCAGGGATATAAATCTTGCACACTAAACAACACGATCAAGTGCAATTGCATATAATAACATAGCCAAAGCAATAAATGCATTAAATCACCTAATTTAACCATTTATTTAATTATATTAAAATAATCTATTTACATCACTAATGTTCGCATAAAGCATAACAACACAGGAATGAAGTAAATAACCATAGCATTAAATCTATCACATAACATAATCAATGATATGTCTAAGCACTAGATATCATCATAAAACACACAGTCATCTCAAAGTGGCATCATCATGCAATATGATCAACCAAGCAGCATAGTAGTCTAACATCTATAATATTGAAATTAAGGTATATCATCCGACCCTCAGGTCATCTCAAATGTAAAACATAACATGAGTAATAAAATATCTTTCAGATTGAAATATAACAAGGTAAATATCTGCAACACATAACCAATGAATCCAACATGAACAATCCATTCCTAACTATTTAAGCATTTAATAATGGTTGTTTACACCACATTAAAAAGGCACTTAAAACACATAAGAAAACACAATCATAAACATGACTAACCATTGCTACAGGACCCTAGTCCAAGGTAGCAGGTAAAAAGTACACAGTGCAATCTCTGCACACTTCTCAGGGTAATCACGAAACAACCTCATGATACCACATTGATCCTGGTAACCACTGGCACAAACCTCAGTGAACCATAAATCACATCATAATCTCATAAATCAGTCATAGGCATAATCAAAGCAACTGATACAGAAACATAAATCCAATCACCTCAACGGTGTAGGCTACTCATGGTCACAATCATGAGCCCTTCTCAAGAAGAGATCAACAAAGTTGCATCCATCGGGATGACTTATAGAAGTCAAATGGAAGAGGCACTACACTCCTTTTTAGTAAATTTTGGCAAACAAGTGCTTGGCCAAGCCATTTACTTTTGCATTTAATTGTGATGTTTATACTTGTAATGCATATGTGTGGATATGCTTACTTTATTTTGCATATGAGTATGTTTAGATGTTACATATGAGTAGATATGTTTCAATTCTGTTTTACTGCATATGAATAGATGTGTAGTTATATTGTTTTTCTTTTTTTTTCTACCACATTTCATGATTAGGTTACTAGGCACATGTGTGGATGTAGTATGTTTCACAACTACACTAGATCCATTTGTTCCATCTTGTTCTAGGAAGCTAGGCTCCTCGTGCCAAGGCATTCTTCATGTCAGGAAGAACCCCGGGGAGTAAATACTTCATGGTTGGCATTGTAAAAGCACCTAGACCACACTCCCATCTCAGATAGCAAATGGACAACATCTTATCGCTTTGGAGACTGGGTCTCTCAAGAGGACACACAACAAGGCTTTATGTATATAGCTATTTGATGGTTTGTACAATCATTTATGATGATAATGTATCTTAATGATCTCAACATTCTTGTTATTAAGCATTTTGATGGATGTATGATATGTTGATCAGCATCATATGTAATGCCATGATTGTACTTATTTGATTAGTGAACTGTTAATCCTAATTATTGTCATGAATGAGAATTTGACATTTCAACTATGGTTTTATTATTTATTTTGTGCATTTCTAGCATTTGTATGACGTGCCATATGCTGACTCCAACACAGTTCTTACAAATAATCAATTGAAAAGGGCTCTCAAATTTGAAGTCTTAAAACTTCTAGACAAAGTAATTATAATATCCACATGACAGTAGAATTATGCTTAGTAATCAAGAATGATATTTTCTACAGGATTATGTAATATAATATGCTTAATATTTTTGTTTATAATGACCCAAGTTCAAGCCCTCAAGCATATAAAGCATCTCTTGGGCTGGACAATTGCAAATCTTTTGATTCACTGAATATATCTATATGTTTTATATATTATAAAAAAACTATTGGATATGCGTGTATGCTTGTAATCCACATATGTTTCAAAATTATGGTTATAATCTTATTGTTGTGTAGTCTAGACCCACTTAAATTCTAGGTCAAAGTTCAAATGTAATCTTTTTAATTAATAACTATGTCTATGATTCTAACTATCTTTTTTGTGAGTTACCTCCTTGTTTACAGTTGCAACATTGTAGTATTGCTTCTCTTTCTTATTAATATATTAAGAAGTTAATTGAAAAGCCAAAAGCAATATGAAAGTTAAATAAATACACACATTCCCAAGATTCATTCCACAAAGTGATTGCAAATTTTAATGGATTAGTTTGAAACAAACAAAATAGGTAAAGACTATGATGTTTGACAATCAAGGATGTTAAAAGAAATATTACTTCATTCAACAAAAATAAAAATTATAAAATTTATTATAATTAGTATTCATTTAGCTTATTATTGTAATCAATTAATAATGAATTTGTAATTTAAAAAATTCAAAATAATATAAGATTTTTTTGTTATTGAAAAGTTTTTTTTTTCAATTTTATAATAAATATTGGGTGTTTGTGAAAGAAAGAAGGGGACTTATATAGGAGTGGAGAGAGACTAAGAAATAATGACATAGAGACTAAGAAATATAAAGGAAACAAGAAATACACGTAGAGAGATAGGGAGAGGGAGATAAAGAGAGGGGTAATATAGGATAATTATGTAGAGAGAAAGAAGTGCCGATATGTGTGAGTAAGAAAGATATATAGGTACGGATAGGGAGATGGATAGAGGGAGCAACAATCAACTTTGTCAAAATAGAGAGGCAAGGACTCACATTTACAAGTTTGTAGAGTAAAATCTCTAGATGGTCTTCGTATTCAACCCACTTTTACTTTTGACGAGAACTCTAAAATACAAAATAATCCATATAGAATTATATAGAAAATAATGAAAACTCACCTAAATCAAATGGCACTTGAAACAAAATGTAATAATCTTGTATGTATAGATTAAAAAGATGAAATTATAAAAAAATATTATGAACAAACCTTCTATATCATCAATATAATGGGGTCATTTAATATATCTAACACTATCAGCACAGCCCTTGCACCTTTGGTAAATATATAGGCAATTTATTTTTGTATGTACAGATGACTTAATGACTCTATATACCCCAATATGCAAAAGACACATAACTATCAAAAAATACAATGCCTACTTAATTAAGACGAATTGAAGTGGTTACTTCTCTTCCACGAATACAAGTTGACCACCATTAGACCAACTCTTGGATGCTTTATTTTTAAGATTTCTACACTATAGGGATTTCTAGAAAAATTGAAGACTTGTAACATGACGGAGAAGTAATGTGCAGGTCAAGAGGTGACTACATCAATTTATAAAATCTTGCTACAAATGTTCGATAGTTCATCTTCTCATCTTTTCTTCTCATGATTAAAATCATCATATAAATTATTTTTCTGATTTAATACAAATTATTGTTAGGCTCTTTCTAAATGCGTCCGCAATAATGCATCTTCGTCGGTCCAAGACTCCGAAGTCCAAACTACAGTCGTACTTCAGATTATTTTACTGGCACTTTAAAAATAGTAGCGATGTGCTGTATTTCTGTCATGAACAGAATACAACAGTATCACACTAATAGAAAATATTTATGATTTAAACCTCCAAACAACTAATATTGTTTGTAATGAGGCCTTAAGATCGTTATATTTGTCATAATTGTTATTGTTTATCTTTTAACTACTGAGAATTAACACGCGCGAAAGATTATTATACATTTCCTTGCCATTTACCATTGTAGAATTGCTGACCTGTATATAACAGTACATTCCCAAACCTAAATCTACTCACTAAATTTGTTATTTTTCTTATTTAACGATAGACGCCCAAATTTTTCGATGTTTACATTACATTCCCAAACCTAAATCTACTCACTAAATATGTTATTTTTGTTGTTTACCGATAGACGCCGAATTTTTGGATGTCTACAATATTCCACTGTAATAATAGTTTAAGACTCCAAAATAGCTATGGAAATTTAATCCGTATGAATTCAAACATGGATAATACAGATATATTGTTATACACGTGCCTTTGGCTTGTGAAAATGTGTGATACATATAAAAGCAAGGACAGAAGTCCGCCGTCTATGAAAAGCTAGAATCTACACAATGATATAATAGCTGGAGGTTGCCAGGCTTCTCGTGACAAATTACAAAGATCCATCTAATATTTAAGGTCCTGACTTTTGATGAGATAATTAGACACAGATTGTGAAAAAGCTACAAATTTATTTGTATCTGATAAGGTAATCATCATTAAACAACTAAATGTTTGAACATCAACACATTTCTGTTGAAATGCAAATACGTCTCCTAAATTATTGTATTAATGAGCATTTTTGACTTAAATCGTGAAAAAATGTCACATTGGATCCCCACTTTTAGCTTCACTGATGCAAATAAAACCAGATCTGTTATTCATTCAACTAGAACCCTTTTAAATTCTGTAGGAAATAAGATATGCACCACCTATTTCACTTAAGCAACTTACAGGAGAGGAAATAATTTGCCATTAAAAGATGGGCTTGGAGAATGGCAATGAAAAAATGAAGATATGAGATCTTAAGAAAGAATGGAAAGATCTTCACTGGCGAAAAAAGATCGTCCTTGATATACAGTTTATGGCACATTCATAACCTGAATAGACTGCAACATATCTGAAACGGCTATCACCAAATCCCCTGACTTAATCATACCTCTGGCTTTTAGCAAAGCAAATGTCCGATTGATGTTACTTTCGATATCATCGGAGAAATCCAGTCTAAAAGGAATAAGACCCCATTGAAGATTCAAGCGCCGCCGCACACTCGTTGAATTTGTGAAAGCAAATATCGGGCAGTCTGGACGACATCGTGACAAAAGAGATCCCATACGCCCTGGTCTTGTGTAGACAAAGATGGCATCTGCTCCAAGTTTGTTGGCTGAAACAAAAGCAGAGTATAATAAGTAAAATCTAAATTTGGTCAAATCCTCTGCATTATTGAAGCAATTTTATTTTATTGTCCTTTCTCTCCATAAATCTCATTCTAGTCTTTGAAATCAAAATCAGAAGCACCTCAATAGCTCTTACAAAACTAGGTACATCCACAATCCACTTACCCATTTGGGCAGCAGAATTACAAATCCCTTCTGAGATGCTATCTTCAACTGATGAAGCAATGTCTGGGAAAGGCATGGGCTCATACTGCTTTTCTTCACGACAACAATGTTCAATGCGTAGGCTTACACTTCTAAGCACACCCAGAGCTTTCTCTGGAAACTGACCCATAGCTGACTCACCAGAAAGCATCAATGCATCAGCACGCTGCTTTACTGCTTCTGACACATCAGCAACCTAGATACAAAAGAGTGAGGTTCATACTTAATTAGACCGATTCATTTTGTAATGAGAAAATTGTTAAGTAATATTAATGTCGCACTAAATATTCAAAGGGTATGTCAAAGTGCGTGGGACAATTTTGTAACTTTTTGATATTTGGATTAACAACAAGACCAACCCACAAAGGACAGAAGCAACGCCAAGCAATGTTAGTTTCAGATCATACAGAAAATTTAAAAACATGAATCCTGAGTCCTAGCAAACTTTCCTTGGCTAACAATTACTGTAAATATACAACCTACCCAACAAATTTTCATTTTTTAATGCATTTTTGCATTATGTAAATAGACAAATATTGATGTCAAACTGAACCCTCTACTAAGTATATGCCACAGTATTTAGAACCAGCTTCCAATATTTCAAACATTTCCATCAGGAAAAATCAGACGATTAGGAAACACTGGCAAAACCTCACAAACACCTGAGATATGTTATAGCCCAACGCAGGAGGATGTTTAACATCATAATGTTAATAGACAAGGAAATTGCACTCTTTGTGAAAGGAATGTGAAGTTCCTAAACAATCATGCATAACCTAATGTCAAGTACCATGTGAAAGTTATTTAAACAAAGTGTTTATTTAGTTCACAGACAACAGAACAAAAGAGAGAGTAAAACAAATCACAGTTGTATTTTCACACAAGCATAAAAATCACAGAAACAAATAAAAACTTGGTTGATTTTCACAAGATGAAGAAAACAAGATCAAAAGTAATGGGTCCAATATGCATATGGATAAAGAAAAATTAGACAAATGCGGAAATCTCAGTAAAGCATTAAAAGATGCATGTGGATGATAATTAGAATGAACTTTTGCAATTATTGATAAGTAGGAGATATTTTCCACAGCAAGTCAAATTGTGATATTGTTGCTATCAGGATTTAACTGTGTAGTTTTTGAGTCAAACTCATTGACCCATGTTGCATGAGTAGTGATTCACACATGAATCCATCTCTCATGAGAATAAATGGAACACTTAGCACTCATTGGATCTAGGCGATGCTCACAATGGTGCAGCACCGGGACTTCCCAGGAGGTCACCCATCCCAGTACTGCTCCAGCTCAAACGCTAACAACAGAATTCCTCCATGGTTAAACCCACTCTGCTTGCAACCCCATTTGCAAAATCTTCACCAAGTGTTGTACCTTGTGAACCATTCATTAGAAAGCCCCTTAAGCTCATCAACTGATAAGTAGGAGATATTTTTCACAGCAAGTCAAATAGTGATATTGCTATCAGAATTTAACTGTGTAGTTTTTGAGTCAAACTCATTGACCCATGTTGCATGAGTAGTGATTCACACATGAATCCATCTCTCACAAGAATAAATGGAACACTTAGCACTCATTGGATCTAGGTGAACATGCTTAATAACGGACTTTCCTCCATGGTTAAACTCACTCTACTTGCAACCCCATTTGCAAAACCTTCACCAAGTGCTGTGCATTATGAACCATTCATTAGAAAGCCCATTAAGCTCATCAATTGATAAGTAGGAGGTATTTTCAACAGCAAGTCATTAGTGATATTGCTATCAGAATTTAACTGTGTAGTTTTTGAGTCAAACTCATTGACCCATGTTGCATGAGTAGTGATTCACACATGAATCCATCTCTCATGAGAATAAATGGAATGCGTAGCACTCATTGGATTTAGGTGATGCTCACAGAGATGAGCTTAAGAGGTTTTCTAATGAATGGTTCATAAGGCACAACACTTGGTGAAGGTTTTGCAAATGGGGTTGCAAGCAGAGTGGGTTTAACCATGGAGGAAACTCCGTTGTTGAGCGCATTCGAGCTGGAGTAGTACTGGGATGGGTGACCTCCCAGGAAGTCCCGGTGCTTCACCTCTGTGAGCATCACCTAGATCCAATGAGTGTTAAAGTGTTCCATTTATTCTCATCAGAGATGGACTCCTGTGAATCACTACTCATGCAATATGGGTCAATGAGTTTGACTCAAAAACTACACAGTTAAATCCTGATAGCAATACCAATTTTGCAATTATTGTTTATAAATCTCAATGAAGCATTATAAGACTCAAAGATGCATGTGGATGGCAATGATAATGAACTTTTGCAATTATGTTTGTTATTAGAAAAAATGTGGACAGAAATTCTAATGCAAGCTTGTCTTCTTCAGAACCAGTTCTTTGGAAGGAAGGTTATTCCAAGAAACTCAGTTTGGATGGTTAATTTGCTTGCAGACTGCTGCTGCTGCTGCAGAAAGCAGCAATTATAGAGAACGTACAGCTAATATGCCCTTTTTAGATAATGATGCCATGCCATAGCTTTACTGCTATATTTAATCTAGTATTATTGTCTGGGATGTGCCATGCCTATAATTGGATATTTTTTTGTTGACTGCTGATGATATTTGAAGTTAAAAACTTGATTTAATATATGCCAATATCATACTTCAAATCTGCATTGTGTGGTTCCTTTTTAAGGTGGGAAAGAGCTACATTTTAATTTGTGGATATACCAATTAAAAATAAAATAGGACTTCCATTTCCTACCACATAAATGATTTTTTCTTCAATTCAGCAATGTTGGAAGCTAAATGTATTCCTCAATCTACTCTTAAGGCCATATTGACAACTTTCGGATTCATCATCTCTTCTGCACATAATATTCACTGCATTTATGAACATAAATTTAACAACTGTTTAGGCTTTTTTAAGACTCTAATAATTGGATACAGCACCCCCTATAAACTGCAGTGCATCTATTAAAGCTTTTTACGTGGCCAGTGACAGTGCTGCAACACATCCTCCAATCCCACAGGAACTGAGGAGAGACTGGACCTCGTGACCTCATGCTTTACCACAGGAAGTTCTCACCAATGAAACAAAGCCCCCAGCCCCTTATTAACTATTTAGTTAATATGGATAAACCCTCTGAAATTTTGAAGGCATGTAATCTTGCAGAATACATTGGGAAAATTATATACTATCAGATGCCAAGAAGAGAATGGTTCCCTTTTAATTTGATTTGAAATCTGTTCAAATTGGCTTAGCTTCACATTTTAATTTGACTTCCTAATGAGACCTTAATTAAGCTGACTGCAATATATATTCATGGAGCAACTGAAATATGTAAGTCCAACTAACATAGGCAAACAATGTCCCAGCTTTATACTTAGACTTGAAAAAATGCAAAGCTTAAGAAAATTCATCCAAGGAGCTAAACGGGCAACTGTGGGAATTGATAAATTTGGTATTCTAAGCCCAAGTTCTATTCTCGTGCACAACAGGGCAAAACTTGTAGCAGGCACGGAGACTCCTGAGAGGGGCTAATTAGATGGCAAGCATGAACCCGCACTCATTCTGATAATAAGCCACAATGAGAAACCTTGAGGTAAAAGAATGACAACCCCCTCCATTTTCTCTACAAGCTTTGCCGTAAAGTGTACCACAATACTTGGTCCACTTGTCTAGTGGCTTGCATTGTAATGATATGGCACTCATAAGAATGCAGCCAAAGGTCAGAGTAAGTCAATAATCCAGCAGTACTGAGGGCATTATGATTATCTTGCTCCAAGTTTACCCTACACCATGCTAAATATTGAATAGTGACATTCTTTCTCAAATTGTTTTTCATATGACAGAAATGTGACAAGTTTTTTGCACAAAGTAAATCTGTATGAAGAGAACTAATATAAATGTGCATATTTTAGTTATATTATGGCCAAAAAAAACATTAAACTTCTCCCTTTCCTTCTCCCCTTCCTGTCCTATCCCTGCTTCCCACAAACTATTGTACTTCAAATTTAAACAAGTAATTATCCGTTTGAAGTTTTGTATCATCTTTACTCTTGATATTTTATTATTTTGCTATACTTCTGCACATAATTGAAGAATAAGATTATTTATGTCAACATGGACATAAGATAACGGAATGCAGTATTATCTGATTTACAAAAATATCTTCTGCTAGGAAATTTATCTGCTCAACAAGGACAGCTCGGTAAGGCCTTTAACTTAATTTTTTTCACTTCTTGTTTTTCTTGGAAATTGTACTTATTTGTCCCTTGTATCTTATTCAGAATTTATTTTCCTTTGATCATATCACTAACATTAACCAGAATCTGCATGATTTCGTAGTGTGCATGCTAAATTGTTGGTTGATTGTGTAAATTTGTACAAACTGACAACACTTTTAATTTCTTTTTAATTGCTCTTTTCTGTTAACCGCAATATCACCATCAAAATTGGAAATATTTATAATTTCATAATAATGAGGCACTTTCACTTCTTAAAGAGAGTTTTACGCAATTTAAAACTTCATAGTTGTATTTTAAGACCCTACGGCCAAAGAACAGAGGCCCTCATATGAAGCATAATCAAATGCTGATGATCATATCTGCTGCTTTGAGTTGAATCATCCAGTGTTATGATTCAACAGGAAGTCTACAGGACACAAGCTTAAGATGCAGAGGCTTTGCTGCACTGTGATGCTAGGAAAATTCAAGCACATGCATTTTTTCTGCACATTTCCAAAGAGAGTTTTACTGTTCACAAGAATTCAAAACTTAGCAGCTATCTTTACTGATGCTCAGACTGAAACAAAAGTCAACAGAAAACTCTACAGTACCATCACCCAACCAAATAAAGATCCAAGTGTTTTACTCGGCTGTTTGACAAAACCCACATCCATAGTTGACAAAATCATTTTTCTGGTACAACTAATAATTATGTGTAAAAGCTTTCTGAAGGGAGAAGGAAAACAATGTGAGATTGAGGTGGCCTACGGCAATGAACATGAGTATTTAATATTTATGTATCCATATAACTAAATAGAGTGATTTATAATTTTATATAATCGTGTCCACAAGAAAAAGCAGAAGAAATTTGGGAAAATTCGAAGCTTTGAGATTTTAGGGCAAACACAATTAAACCTAAAAAGCTGATAGAATTCAATGCATAGAAGCAAGCTTGCAATTATTCATGAGTAGATGTAATCTACCGCATTGTCATTTCCTATCTATCTATCTTTTTTGAGGTTCATTCTTGCACTTACAATAAGAAAATATTGAGCAAAGGTAGACTGAAGTTTTTTAGTTTAGGAATAGACCTAGGGCATCTTGAATAGACCTAGGGCATCTTAAATTCTCTTGTATATTTTATTTTCAATAAATCTGTTTTAAAAGTTCAACTTTGAACCTTAATGAGAGTTTAGCCAATAGAATAGTATGTCATGATGTATAATGGCACTGCATACTATTTGACATGCGCCAGGGCTTTGTTTTATTCCAAAGACCCTTTCAGATAAAAGAAAAAAATCCTATAATAAACCCTCTTGGGTACAAGTAAAATGTTTTAAAAACCAATACCTTGAGTTTCCATAGTATGTTTACTATTATTTCCACACACTGTATTTGACATGAAAGATAACAAAATCATAGCTTTTCCCAAACTACAAATACTACATCATTCTTTAATTTTACCTGCCTTGCCTTTTGCCAATCCCCATTTTGAACATTGTTAATTTAATTCCACTAGCATATCATGTGAATGGAATGCTACTATACATAGGGAAATCTTGCGAAGTGATGTGTAGGTGAAATCCTCCCAGATGAAAGAGGCATCGTGCAGGGAAAGGCTACTGCTTTTAAACACTACCTAAACTCAACAAAGACTCTATATTTTTAGCTCCCACCACTATAAAACTAAAAGAGAGCATTGAATTACTGTTAAATTTCACCTAATAAGGTCCAATCCTTAATATGAAATTACCTCTGCCCTAGTTGGTATAGGGTACTCTATCATTGACTCAAGTAGCTGAGATGCAACAATAACTGGCTTGTTCAGTTGCCGACATAGCTGGACAATTTGTTGTTGGACAGATGGAACCTGTTCCAAAGGAATCTGTGCACCAAGATCTCCTCTTGCTACCATAGCACCATCAGACGATCGAATTATATCTTCAAGATTCTTCAGAGAGTCGACACTTTCAATTTTAGCAATGACACCAATATCACTGCAGAGAATGAGGATCCAAAGTACACTCATGTCAAACTGCAAATTTACTTGTGTGTGGATAAAATGTGTGAGATATGCAAATTAAACTACCACCAAAAGCTACAGTGCATCTGTCAATAAAAGCATAACAAACCCATACTAACAAACAAGTATTTTTGTTTTCTTGAGAATTAGTGAGGTCCATTTAGAAATCTTTTCTTTACCTGTCACAAGATCGAGCAGCAATATAGCTTTTCAAATGTCTGATTACATCTGCTGACTTCACAAAAGATATCGCAATGAAATCAACACCCTCAGAAATCCCAAAATCTATGTCAAGCCAATCCTGCAGGACGAAATGAACATTAGGGTCTACAAGAACTTAATCTCAACACAAACACTTGTGACATCTAATTGAATGAGAAATAACCTTCGAAGAAATTGTGGGAAGCATGGCATTCCTTTCACGAATCACTTTTCCCTGCCTCCAAAATGTTAGGTTTGCACGCGGTAGTAACAATCCAGGATCTGTACATTGGCATTTCACGTCGGGACCTTCTTTTCCTATCACTTCAAACCTCACCATGCCACCATCTACAACTAGCTCATCCCCAACTTTGACATCTGATAAGTCATCAAACCATAGGTCATTTGAAGATTTTAAAGAGTAAAAGGCAGAATCGTAAATATGCAGATTACATAGATGTAGCGTAAGAAAAGTACTTTACAGAATATTTATAAGATTACTTTTAAGTAAGACACGTGTATTCCAAACCATACTTAACTTTTTAAGTTAAGAATTATTCATGATACTTCTAAATGCATCTTCCAGTATGAAACATGCATTCCAGAAAGTACTTCTCATAATTTAATTCAGAATCGAAAGCTGTTCCTTAAGGCCTCATTTTGCTAGTCATGCATTAAGCAAACAGGATCACAACCGTCTGACAGAATTTCCTAGAATTCCACTTACCAACTAAAATCTATCAGAGGAAGAAATGCTAACCTTCTGCAAAACCCTCATAATTGACATGGATTGTCTTGGGTGGAAGAGGCCCATTCAAAGTCCGTACACTGAAAGTCCAAACATCACCATCCTGGACAAATCAAAATCATTTTAAAGGATTAGGAAATAAATCATACAAGAAAAGAAAACTATCAAGCGACTTCCAATGCCATCAAATAGTGAACAACCTATGATAGAGGAAAACATCAAGCAAATATACTTCACAATAAAAAAGCAAGTGTTCACAAACCTCACGAACTCCAACTTGTGCATAAATCATATGTTATAATGCATTATGCTTTTGAACTGAATAACTAGAATAATTTCAAATCAATTTGAAAACTTGATAAAGATCTTCAAAGGAAATAATTGAAAAATGAACAGTCAAAGAGCTAGACATCAAAAGCCATAAATACCAAGGCACTGAAAATTCCAAAGAATGAGATAAAATTCTTGTTTGCAAATTGATTTATTCATTATATATTTCTCAACCCTCTTAATTTGCTACAAATGCAGAATAAAACAAAGCCTAGAAGGTACTCAAAATGGAGCATTGCCATTAGGTTCCAAATGCTGCAGACAGATAAGGAAGTCCAGTCAATATGAAAGATTAACACTGATGCAAGTGAATTGTGACAAAGTCATACCATGTATGTCTCTTATCTCAAAACAAAAAAGGGGAAATAAACCAGATTTCAAAATCATATCAATGATCTTTTTGCATTTATCAACATACTTAACATCCCATGTAACAATTACGTGCAAAAATCTGAACTTTGTGGTAAATACTTCATCCCAGGTCTGACTCGAATTTCTATGCCAAAAATTATTTTCAGTTGTGTATAATATTTAAATTCCGTAGCTGTCAAAGAACAGGTATATCAGTGTATCATTGTCAGGTCCTGCTTTTTGTATATTCACATCCAAAAGAGAAGGCATAAAAGCCTTAAAAGAAATATAAACCTCAAGATGAATACCAGTTGTCAAATATCTAGAGGGAACGGTGGGAGTTCAGATTGTATGGTCATAAAAGGATGAGACAATATCCTATAACATGTACAAAATAGACTGTCTAAAATTTTTTCTTTTCCAATACATGGCAAATGAAATGATGTAAGGACAAACCTTGCTCTCTAACCCTACCTTCTCTTAGGATCTTCTCTAGCCTATTAGGCTTATTCCACTAACCCTAGCCCAGGAGGATCCTATTCCCAATCCTCCCCCTCTTCAACTTGACCACACCAATAATGAAATCAACTCAGCTTTGCCTTCTTCTCTTAGTGTCTTTTTACATCATCCTTGCCAAATGATCAAATATGACCAAGACTAGTCACCGATGGAGGAGGGTCTATTACTAAGGCATGGAGTCCATTTCAATGCTCAACAACACAAAATGCAATAAGATCCTTATCGATCTCAAGAAATTGCTTCAAACTAGGCCTTGTAGGGCTACAAGGAATTAGGCCTCCAAACACACCTTTTGGCTTTTAACTCAAAACCCCCATTAACAAGATGGCAAACAAACTTCAGTTCTAGATACCCTTTTGGAAGACCCTTCAGATTTTTTCCAGTCTCACTTCCCCAACCTGTCCGTACAGTGGGTTGCTAGAATTAAGCCTAAAAACAAGGGTTTTGCACCATGTTGTCAGCCATCACAAGGGTTTGGTCAACCGTTAAACACATAGCAAGACCTATCATCATGACTTCTCCTTTGGTATGAGGCTTCTTCACACACATGACCACCTCTCCACACGCTCAGATTGAAGCAATGAATGCACTCAATCCATCAAATTGCTCTTGCAAACTCTGTGATCCCTAACTATGCTGCTCTGGCTTGCCTAGGGCATCATTGCAAAAATAACAAGCTTGCTTTCCAGGGCCCAAACTTTTGCACACTTAATGTACAGGGAGTCATCTCACAAATCCCAAGGAACCGTATAGATGTCAAGGTAGGAATCTGAGTTATGACCCAATAACCCAAAACTGCCTGGTTCAAACCAGTGAGAGTGCTATAAACAAGAAATTTATAAGATGCAATGAAATGAAACTATACAACCTGGCTAACCACACACAGAACGGAGAAATTACATCTACCAACTCATGCACAAGCTACAGTGCAGAGTTCAATCCATTAATTAACAAATATGAAAGAAAAGGTCCTAACTGTGACAAAATTGTACAGAAATTATGCTTGTCTAATATCCAAACTTACTTCAAACTTCTTCCAACCCTTCCAACAGGTCGAGCGAGACCTTATATAGCCTTTCATCACCTGTCCTAACTGTTTAAGACCATTACCCATCGCCATTCCAACATGGAATCCAGTTGCAATAAAAGTTGTCATGACAACTTTTGCAATTTTGCAAAGTCGTCATGCCACTTGACAACTTTTTGCAAATCAAGCCCAAACTTGGCCAAACCTTGACAAAACAGTACCAAATGGCTAAATAGACTCCCTAGACCAAGAAACCACCATTCCAACCTTTCCTTGTCCAATCTAACCCTCATAAGTGCAAAAATGCACTATTGACAACATTTGCAACATTGTCACACTACAAAGCAACTCAAAGAACTATGCAACTATGAAGGTTATCATGACCTAACAAGGCCTCCAAGTGATCAAGGCATATCCTAGGACTAACTAGCCCCCTTATTGCACTAGTGGCTTGCCTAAGACCACTACAAGCCAAAACTTGACTAGGAACATTAGGTTACAATGTAGCCTTACCTAGGTGCTCCTGCACCATGAAACATCAGTAATAATTTTTGTTTGAAATTAAATTTCTTTGCTTAAGCAAGTAAGAGTTAACACTAGAGGATATATTTATATGAAAACATATTTAACTAATGCAAACCTTTTTAAAAGGTTAAAGAAAAGGGCTCGGCAACTTCCATCCTGAATATATCCTTCCATTAGTATTGCATATTTTTATATAAAAAATATATAAATTTAAACATTCTACAAAATTCAAAGAAACTTGACAGAGCTTGCATTGCGCAAGCCATGTCTCTAATAAAAAGTCCATACTTGAACTTTGAAAGGATATGCTTGAGTAAGCTTGTTTAGCATTTTTTCATCACACATGCCAATCATTCAATGCAATTTTCAAAAGAATAGTCATTTGAAGCCACTCACTCAGAACACACACATGCAAAGCTGAAATTTTGAATGATGAAGTGAGCATGTTGAACATGATATGATAACATCCCAGGGGTGCTCCTGAGTCATTTAACAAGACAACTAAAGAATAGTGAACGAACTAAAATCTCAGGCTCAATAAATGCAACATTTATTGGTCAGTATTCAACTCAGCAGTGTACACATCAATCATGTATTGTTTGCTGGGAAACACGAATAAAGGAAAGCCTTGAGGTTTGCTCTGCTCTATATGTCAAGACAACATCCAATTTAGGAGTACAAATCAATTTATGTTTGGTTTACTAGCAAATGAAAACGAAGTAAAGCTTTGACAGTTGCAGATATCTACAAGTCAAGAAAATCATATAGATAGAATCTTGCATAAAAAAATTCCTAAACTACAAATTCTTTGAAAAGGTTTAAAGAGTGTAAATGCAACTTTTCGTCAGAAATGATTAGATTATTTTGCAAAGCAGATTGACCGAATCCAGATGACAGAAGCAATCATATAAACAACTATCAGTATTATATTAACCTAACAAACAGAAGAAACAACCGAGAGAAATCCAAACTACCTACAGATACAGAAAAACATAATAACAACACTAGTTGCATGAAACCGGATTTTAGAATGAAAAAATCCTTTCAAGCACACTCAAGCAAAACTAGAAAATGGAAAGAACATGTACTTTGAAATATAGTCAAATTTTATTTGCCAGTACAGATACAATCATATGACACAAAGTAAACAAAAAATAATAAGCGATTAATAAAATTGTGAAGACTATTCCACCAATGAACAATAACAAATTTGATATCAATACCTCAAAAATAGAGCAACAGACAGTTTCTTTCTAAGTTTACTGGAATGAGGTGAACATAAATGCCTAAAATTTCCTAAATTTTGGAGATGGCAAACACGAATAAAGGAAAGCTTTGAGGTTTTCTCTGATCTATATGTCAAGATGCTTATGGACAACATCCAGTTTAGGAGTACACATCAATTTATGTTTGGTTTACTAGCAAATGAAAACGAAGTAAAGCTTTGACAGTTGCAGAGATCTACATGTCAAGAAAATCATATAGATAGAAACTTGCATAAAAAAATTCCTAAACTAAAAATACTTTGACCAGGTTTAAAGAGTGAAAATGCACCTTTTAGTCAGAAAAGTTTATATTATTTTGTGAAGCAGATTGACCGAATCCAGATGACAGAAGCAACCATATTAAAAATTATTATATTAACCTAACAAACAGAAGAAACAACCAAGAGGAATCCAATCTACCTGCACATACAGAAAAAACATAATAACAATACTAGTTACATGAAACAGGATTTTAGAATGAAAAAGTCCTTTCAAACACACTCAAGCACTGCTAGAATATGGAAAGATGTACTTTGACAAAGAGTCAAATCTTATTAGCCAGTAGAGATACAATCATATGACACGAAGTAAACAAAAAATAATAAGCAATTAATAAAATTGTGAAGACTATTCCACCAACGAACAATAACAAATTTGCGACCAACAACTCAAAAATAGAGCAAAAGACAGTTTATTTCTAAGTTTTCTGGAGTGAGGTGAACATGGATGCCTAAAATTTCCTAAACTTTGGAGATGGTAAAAAATTTGAGGACTAGAAGAGGAATCTGGGAACTGCAGGCGGATGGCTATTGTAATTAACTTAACCAAACCAAAAGCAGATGCAATTTTTATAATTACAAATGTAAATACAATGTGCCGAATTCGCAACAACAATCCTCTCACTTCTAGCTTTTAAGGGGATTACAATATTTTTTCTTAAAACCCAACCTCTTTTTTTTTATGAACCAAATGGAACAGGCTATCCAATATTTAGAAAAAGGGAAATCCTCTCCAAGTTTCCAAGAGGTCCAGAATTCACTTCAAGCCCCAGGGATGGATCCCCATACAATGTTGGCACAACACATATCAAATTACTAACAATGTATTTGGAAGACCCAACATAAGTCATCAATGGGGGTGTAGAAATACAATAAAAGGTAACATCTATCTGTACCCACAACACGGGCCAGTGTGGGTGTTTGCAAGATGTAAAATTTCCATTTACACTGTTTAGAACTCTGATACTTCATGTCTTATCTCTTCGTCTGGTGAGACTCAAGAAATGAAGGGAAGATCAGTTTGTCATTTGGACTCTTACACCTTTTTTAGTAGGATTAGAATTTTGTCTATTGACCAACATTACAAATCTGTGAAAAGGAGAGACACAAAAGTTGCAATTTTAGTGTGATGCTGCACAGAAATAATACATAGAATTCCTGTTTTTTAAGTTCTTTTCAAATAGCTCCAACTGGAAACCAGCTAAGAAATATTTAAACAATGTTTTTGGGTGGACAAACTAATTTTTTACCCCCTAACCTACGGTACAGATAGGTGTAGAGTTGGGTGTGGGTTGTTCAGTCTAGGACTGTAAAATATAAAGAATGGGTCGATAAATGCATACAGGAAAGTACTGTGTCAGAAAGAGCTTCTCACCTAGCCAAACCTACTCCAACACAATCCCTGTTACCCTCCCATCCCCTCCCTTGAAAGTAGTAGGGGTAGGGATAGGGTAGCTCAGGGTTGGTTCATTCTGACATATAGAACTGTAAATATTAGACCAGTTACAGACCAGCCAGGCAGGGTATTTGCCATTGGAAAGAATAGGTTTAATGCCTGCTTTATGTATGAATCATGCTCAAGTAAAAATTTAATCCTGGCTCACAATGAATGCTAGCTACATGTTCAACCCGTGCAAGTCGTATGTTGCTCATGTTCCCAAAACCGTGCCTTCTCTTTTATTTGCTCCGAGGTGATTACTTTCTTCTGATTAGAAGCAAGAGGTAATAGGATAGTTATGTCCAGTTCATGTGACTCTGCTTCATCTGTATGTCTATATCCTAAAATCAAAAATAAATATTAAAAAATAACAGAAAACGCAAATGCTATCTTTAAGCTCACATTCTAGCCAGCAATCACTCCTAAACGAGAACAAAGGAAATTCTTCAACTACATATCGTACGTATTTCCTGTAAATTGCAATCATTGGATTTCGACTTCATTGCGAAGGCTTGGGAATAAATAGGGTCTAGGTTAACCAAATGAACAGCGATTTAACCAAAATTAAGTACAATTTAAGGCATAAATCACGATGAATTAGAAAGTTTAGAATTTGAGTTTACGAAAATAGAACAAAAAGCTTGAAAAAATACCTCGGCTTTGACAGAAGAAGCACCACCAAAATCTCCCATATGGATCTCACTTCCCTCTGTGTCCATCATGATAGCCACTGCATAACCTTTCTCTTGATTGAGTTTTCTGACGTTCCTGATTACATCCCGGTGCCATTCTCTAGTACCATGGCACATATTAATCCTCGCAACGTTCATGCCCCCCATAGCCAGCGCTTCCAGCTGCTCAAAACTACAACAAGCCGGTCCCACGGTGCAAACTAGCTTTGTCCTTCTCGTGCTGCGGAACCCATTTTCTTTCAAATCGAGTTCAGTTACACTGTCTACCTCAATTACAGAGGATGAAATTACAGAATTCTTACTCATTATAACGTTATTTCTACCCTTGATGTCCTCTGTGTCTGAAATAACTGCAGATGCATCCATTTCAAGGACCGCAAAAACCTTGTTTTTCTTCAGTGCTGTATGGCAGAGTTTCAGTCTGTTCGATTTATTAAGCTTAAGCTGAAATGGCAACGAATGGACTCCTCCGAAGGAAGAAATCGAAGAAGGGATTGCATTTTTCACCGGCAATTTGTAGGCCATGAGAGAGTTCTGCATCAACTGTGCCATCAAAACTGATAAATATAGCTCTTTTAGGTCCTGAAATTTGCAGATTTCAGCGCTAAGGGAAGATTATCGGTACACAAATAATTTCTGTAGACCTGAAAACAGAGGATTTGAAAGCAACTTTGGCTGCGGGAAATAGATTAATAACCTGAAATTCTAACTGGCCTGAATGTAAGCGGTTTGCGTCGAAGAAGATTTGGCTGAGGGACCCAAAAAAAAGGTACCTCTTTCTTGACCTGGGAAAAGTGGTTTCGAGTGCACCTTTGGCTGAGCTACAAGAAATTGACAAATTTAGCTTCTTCTTATAGCCTAGAAGGGGATGGTTTGAGTGCAATTCAGGCTGAGAAACGAAGTATAGTAATTTGGGCTTTAAAAAACTAGAAGGCGGATTTCAGTGCGACTTCGACCAAGCGCCAAATCTCGTCAAATTGTGCTTAGAAAACCCTGCAAAAGGCATAACAAATGCAATCTTGGCTCAGAAGACGTGAACCCCAACTCCTTTTGTTGGCAAATTTCGCGTGGAAGCAATCGCCGTATTCAGCAAATAAAGGTGGCTACAATCCTCGACAATTCCCCGTCTCTTAGTCAGAGGTTTTGAAGTGGAACTTACGCTCTTCCGAAGGCGGAGAAAGCTAGAGGAATGCAAATAGGGCAAATCGTCGAACTTGACTATAATCGACGGCTCTCTTGTTGCATGGCCGGACGACGTTTCCCAGGAAAACTATGTCCGATAGGTTTACTAGGGGACAAAAACCCTGGGCATCTTTTGAGGCTGGTATACAAAACACGTTTATGAGGGCGATGCGTTTCGAACGGAGGACGTTCAATGTGCCACGTCGGACGAGAATTTAGGGTAGATTCCAATCTGGATCCTCTCTCATTGTCCGATGTGTCTGTTGGAAGTTTTAATTGTCCCTTTAAAGTGCCTCTGTTGTTAGGTGTAAAGGTTTTGGACAGGATCTTGAGAGGTTTGTTTTTCACCAGGAGAATTGATAACTCAATTTATAGAAAAATGACAGTCTTGACATAAATCTATCAGAAAAAGGACATTTTTACTGTGTTTTCCACCATTTCTCATAACCAAAAGCCTGACAGCAAATTTAAAAGCTGTAAAAGTAGGGTTTGAGGTGGACCCCCATCCTCCGATCCTCTTTATTTGAGTTGAAAATAGTGGATCACCAACCTCCAACAAATTAAAGTCTTGCGCAAACAAATTCTCGGCCACAACTAAATCAACCTATTTCAAATACCGGGGATCCTGAAAAATTACTTACCGGTTTTAAATGCATGTCCCTCTCCTTATTCCGGCTCGTGTTCCTCTTCCTGCGTAAATGGGAGGAAAGCGTCCAATTTATTCGCTCAAGACGGCTTTGATTGGTTCAACAGCCTTAATCAGTAAAGAAGCTAAATTCACAGCACAATTTAAGGTGTTCTTGTGTTTCCACGGATCTTGGAGTACATCCCGCCGTCCATTAGAGTGATTTTTGAACATTTTTCGGGAATTTCTAGTCAACATTCATCATCAAATAGGGTTTATTTGCTTGCGCGTCAAGTCAAGAGATCTGAAAATTTTTATTCAAAACGTGTTAGCAAATTGTATTCTGTCGAGTCAATGGACGGGTTTAACTGCTGTAAATCTTAGAGGTGTATTTTTGTCACGAGACTCAAAACAGTAGAATACAAACCCCTGTCTTTCAGTAGCATGATATTATGTTATAATTATATAACTAGCAATCGCACCTTAGTGTGCAATGGGTATGCCCTAGAGATAGGGAAGGTGAATTTAGTATTTGTCCTTTATGTGTCTCTCCCCCATCATCCTTTCTATATGCCATATGTCTATCAATCTATCTCTATTTCTCTTATCTTTTTTTTTTCCCATCCCATCACTCTATTTTCATCTCTATTTCTATCTTCCTCTCCCACCTCCATATCCCTTTTCTTCTCAATCTCCATACCTTTTTCTATATCCTTACTATCTATCTCTCTTACTCTTCCCTCTATACCTTGCCCTCTTTCTATCTTTATCTCACCCCCTCTCTCTCTCTCTCCATATCTTTATTTCTCTATTAATCACCCTCCATTTCACTTTCTCCATTTTTATCTCACTATCTCTCCTCTCTCCCTCTATATATCTCCCCCTTTCCATTTACTAATATCCCTTTACTTATCCTTTTTTATCTCTCTACCAATATATTTCATTATTTATATCTCTTCCCATCTAACTCTCCATGTCCATGTATCCCTTTCTATCTCCCTATTTGTCTTACTATCTTTAACTCATGATCGATCTCTAACTCTCTATGCACTTGTCTTTATCCTCTCACTCTATATCCATCTAGACGTGCATCCCTCTCTATACCCATCCATCTCTCCTCATTACCTGTGTGTGTCTATGTGTGTGTGTGTGTACCTTCTTATATTTATATTTTCCATTCCCACTATCTCTCTCTATCTCCCCCTCTCCTTTCCATATCCCTCATCTTCTCAGTCTCCATCTCCATACATCTCTCTATCCCCTTACTCTCTCCTTCTCTTCCCTCTACACTACTCTCTCTCTCTCTCTCTCTCTCTCTCTCTCTCTCTCACACACACACACACACACACACACATTATTTCCTCATGTCTCCTTTAAAAACATTTTCTATATAGTATTAATTAAAATAATATCACGACATTAGATTCTACAATCTATATTAATTAGAGTAGGCTTTGGATTCAACTATTTGAATTTTATCTATCTCAAATAATGTTTCAAATCATACTCAATGAACCACCATTGAGAAATTGTATTATATCTATCTTTACTTATTTCTTCCAATCTATCTCTCTCCCTTGTTTGTATCTCCTTACCTTTCCTGATGCTATCTCCCTAAATACATATCTTTTCTATCTCCCTTCTCTGTCTCTATCTCCTTACCTCTCCTCACCCCCTCTGTTATCTCCTTACCTCTTCTCACCCCCTTTCCCCTTTCCTACATATATATCCTTTCTATCTCCCTTTGTTATCTTTATCTCCTTACCCCACTCCCCAGCCCCTCTCTTTACATATGTATCCAATCTCTATGTATATATATCCATCCTATTGAAGCAAGCTTCATTGCTATTGAACTTCCAAAGGGATTGTAAATGGTTGCAAAGGAAGTTCAGCCTTATTTCTGGTGCTCTCAAAGATGTTGATGACCAAAACATGGACAAGGCTTCTGTAAAGCAATGGCTAGAAGAGGTGAGGAATATTGTTTTCGACGCAGAAGACATAATTGATAAATCCTTGAGTGGCGTTTCCAAACTGACATGTGAAACTTGACTTCCCAAATAACAATGTCCAATCAAAGTGTACGCAACTGACTTGTTAGGAAGAAAATGAATGCTAGCATGTATGCACTCATGGAAGTCAAGAGGACCAATGAGAAAGGCACCTTACGATGAAAGATTGCTAGGGAAAATCAATGGATGAAATAGCTTTTATGGTCGTCCATGGCCTTTAGCGTAAATATAAATAAATAAAAACCTATTATGATATTTTAAAAGGGGCATACGTTTCCATATTACATTATTTTCATTATTATATGTGATTAAAAGAGGGGCAGACGTTTCTGTAGACACCTAAATCCTTTAGAAAATAAAGTATTTTTATTTTCTGAAAAAGTCCCTAATGACATCATCATTTATTAATTAATTATTTTTTATGCCATTAAATCCCTTTATCTTAATTAAAAATATTTAATTAAGGAATCCCTCCCAAAAATGTTTAAATCTTATTTAAACATTATTTCCTTATTTATTAATTATTTAATTAATAAATTGACCAAAAATTCCAAAATAAATAAATAGTTTATTTTTTGCCCAAAACTTGGCCAATTTCCTTAAGACCACTAACCTCTTCCAAAATCTTCTAATCCTTCTTTAATTTCGATTAAAGGCTAATCCCATCATTTCCTACCCCTAATTCCAACTCAAAATATTTAATCAAGATTAAATATTAATCCTCATATTTATTAAAAATATTTTAATAAATATCTCCTCAACCCAAACTTTTGAAATAAATAAAACTTTATTTATTTCCTAAAAACCTTATTTATCCTCATCCTAGGAAGTTCTAGACTCTTCTAGAAAGTCTTCATCCTCATCCAAAGCCTAGACTCTTCTAGAAGATGGCAATCCTTATCTTTGACCCTAATCCTAATCCCCCCCCAACCTTGTCACATTCCCTAAACATGGATTAAAACTTGCTAACCCAAGCCAAAGCCAACAAATATCTCCTCCTTCACCCACCCTCATTAAATGCCATCCACTTGCCCATCTCTAACAAGCCTAATCTAATCTTAACCCAAGCCTAATCCAAGCCTTAATCATTTGCACAATCCTAAACAAGCTTAAGACTTTCCTAAGCCAAGCCAAAGTCTATCCCCTCAAAATATCCCAACCATAAAACTTGATAAAGCCCACAAAGCCATAAATGACTCTTACAAGCTCATTCATTGCTCTTACAAGCCATTATGAGGGTCTTTATGAGCTTTGAGCCTCCTTTGTTGACCACTCAACCCCTTTTGCTCTAACCAATGACCCTATGACATGTGTCACTCTCTGATTGGCTGTAAGGAAGCACAATCCATGTGCTCTCCTCTCATTCAATCTAAACCTTCCATAAGCTTTCTCCCATCCTTGCATCCTAGCCCTTAATCCCTCAAGCCCTTTGCCTATTTAAAGAATCCTCTCCCAAGCCATTTTAACACAATCTAGAAAGTAAAGCCAAAATGCCATTTTGAGAAGCCTTTTTTTACATCAAATCCATTCACCAAAATCTATCAAAAATCCTCCATTGAAACCCATTTGAGCATTTGAGCATACATACATAATCAAGCCATCTTAGCTATTAGACACACCTCCACATCAAGTGATCATCCTCATTGAGAGAGCCTATCCATGGCTCATATTCTCATTTGAGGACTTCACTTTGTCTCTCATGAAGTTATGTTAAATTAGTATGCAAATGCTTTTTGATTGTTTTAATTTAGTGTTTCTAACATACTAAAGTAGCATATACATTTTGGCACGCCCCGTGGGACCCCGCATGGGTCATTTTCATTAGCTTTTTTAGTCAAATTTTGTATGTCATTTGCTAATTTTGGCTAATTTTGCTTGTTTTTGTGATTGGTAGGATTGTATAAATTGGTTTTGCAGGTCCACATGAGTATGAAGAAGACAAAGGAACTCATAGTCTATCTCATAATGTTTGCAGATTTTTCAAGCTTATAGGTGGATGGAGCACTTGTAATTCTTCTTCCTCTTCTTGTCTATATTCTTCTTCTATTCCATCTACTTCTTCTTCTTGAGGGATCTTGGCCTTTTTTTTTTTAGGAAGCAAAATCATACACACTTTTTTTTAAGTGCTTAAAATGAAACCCCAAATCATACTTAAATCCATTAAAAACTAAAAATTTGCAAAAAATCTTTTAACAAACGAAACTAAATCAATCCAATCATTTGCATCCTTGCAACATCAAGGTTTTAGATGCATTCATGCAAAGTTGGGAACATTTCATTTTTGGAAACTTAAAAAGAACTTCATGTTTCTATTTCAAAAGGTTCAAAATCAACACTAAGTGCAACAAAATTCTAAATCAAAGTCAAAGCATCAATCAGGGATAAAATGAACTTCATTTGCAAATATTTTAAAGTTCTTTTAAAATCTCATGAAAACTAAGAGTCCTAAATGGTTGCCAGAATTGTCCTAAAAGCTTTGTTATTTGTTCCAAATAAATGTCTTGTTGCAAAATCTTGAATGTTTCCTAGGTTTTTCATGCATCAAAACAATCTAGGAATATCATTTTTGGGCTTAAAACATGCAAACTAGAACACAAAATCTTGAATGAAAACCAAAGTCCAAAGAGTCATTTTTTTGAGTCAAAAACAATCTTGAATGATCTAAATTGGAAAGAAAAGCATCCATATTCCTTCCTCTTTGAATTTCAGTTCAAACAAACTCAATCTTGAATGATCTAAGGTTAAAACAAAGCACTTCAAAGTTCTTAAAATAACACGCAAAATCTCAATCTCGAATGCTCGAAGGAAAGAACTTGAATGTTTAAACACTCGTCTTTGAATGCATGTTGCTAAAATCACTCTTGAGTGCCATGGATTAAAATCAAGTTTGTTTTTTTCATTGGAATGCATAACAAATCCAATCTTGAATGCTACAGATCAAATAATCATTATCATACATCACACTTCATCTTTTGGGGCATAAAAAGAATCCACATTTTAGAAACTTTCTAAGTTATAAAAACAAATAAAGACACTTTGAGTGAGTTTGTTGTTGGACTCGCCCTCTTTAATCAGCCATCATTCTAACCATTGGTTGCAATATCAGCGCCATATATGGGGATGGGTCTACCTAAGAAGGTGTTAAATGCTCCACAAAAATCAAACTCTACTCACTTGAGTTTTTATTGGTTTTTCTAAAATAAAAAATTTCTTGAATGCACATTAGTCTCGCTAACACTTCATTTGGGCATAAAAATTGAACAAATTTTGACGTGGAGGGCCTCCGAGCATGCGCTTGAAATTGAGCTTTACACACATCTTTGTTTTGGGCTTAAAACAAACTCACACTCAATCTTGAATGCCTTAAAGAAAATCAATTGATACTTGACGTGGAGGGCCTCCGGGCGTAGGAGTTTACTTTTTGTTGACCCTAAATCTTCTTGGTGTATTCATTCTTCGATCACTTCTCTTTTGTTGGTGCATTTCAAATTGGAATTGAACCTTTGCATCTTAAATTGTGTGTGTTTTCAAAAGGTCTAGATCAGAAAACTTAAAGCGTCAATTAGAAAAGAACTTTGTCTTTTAGCCCAAGATCATCGAAGTCTTCTCTCCCCTTGTCGTCTTTCGAGGCCATCTTGGGTGCATAAGATTAGGATCCAAAATCTTGTCTTAGCTTCTAGGAGGCCTGCTTGGGGATTTCATCACCCCTTGGGACAACCTCAACTCTAGCGTTCCGATGGAGTATAAAGATCGGGAGATGAATCCAAAGACACCTCTCTTGGGATCAAAATTCTGTCACTCAAGCTAAGTCTCAAGGAACTTTATACCCTTGAGAAGTGAAAGAGGAGAAGTGGGTTACCGCTCCTCTCGACTGTGTGACATTGTTTTGGTTTCATCTATGGATTTGGGCCTCACGTACCTTGCGTATATCGAGGACTCCCTAGCTAAACCAAATTTCATCCTTGTAGAAAGCTTCCTAGGATGTTAGTGTGTTTGACGTGCTTGCTCCAAACTTTTGTCTACTTGTTTGTTCATAGCTTTTGAATGAATGTTTGCCAACTTTGGTCAAAATCCCAGAAAAGCATAAATCTCCCAGCTCAAGGCATACTTAGCGTAGTCACTGCCTCATTAGCAAATCATCCAAGCTCCCCCACCACAACCAAATCTATCTAGTTCTTTGCTTTAGAACAATCCCAAATCCAAAGTCCATCCAAATCATCCCCCCAGCCAGCTAGCAACCCAATCCAAAATCACCCAAGCCTTTAAGGAATTGTTGTTACTCTACCAGAGTTTGCTATCCAATCAATCTATCAAAATCCCTCAATCTCCCCAAGGTTATCCCTTTAACAGAGCTTTGTCTAGGGTAATCTAGCCTTGTCACTTGTAATCCTTCATCACCTTAAGCTAAAGGTTGGGATCCACAAGTGGTCAATCTCGTGTCATGACCATAGGATCATTTGTCTATCCTCAAGTTTACACCAAAAGCCACCAATCCTGCACATAGGAAAGCAAAACTCTCACTTTTTGACAACATACCCTTGAAGTCTTCCATCCATAGGAAAGCCAAAAATCTCCAGCCAATCTTCCTTAGGTCTGTCATGTAGCTTTGACTCTCCCTAAGAAATCTTTCATCAGCCAATCCAAAATCTACGCTTAATCCAAATCCAACCATGAGCTTCCATGTTCATCCATATGCAAGACCCCATCCCCATCCAACTCATCATCAAAACATGAAATCCCAACCCTATCATGATGAGTTTGATTGCATTTTCCTTTCTCCCACTACATCCTATTCCAATGATGATGAAAATCTTGTTGACTATGATGGGTATCTTGAGAGCCTTAGATGTCTTTCGCCAACCATCCTCCAAAATCTAAGCATTCCTCCAAACTATCTAGTCATGCCATCTCATATCCCAGCTTCTCCTCCATCACCTAATCAACCAAGTTTCCAATCTTCCACCTCCATCACACCAGCTATTCCTGTCAATCCACCACCTCCACCTTCGACACACAAGTCTCCCAGGAATCTCCTAGAGGAAATACAAGAAAAGTCGCCTCCAACAATCGATAAGCCATGTCATCTAATCCAACCATGTGAAGTAGTCAGTGATGAAGCTTCCCCATCTATAATATCACCTCTACCTCCCATAGCTATCATCCCCATACCATCCATCAAATTGCTTAAAATCCTTCCACTTCCCGCAAGCATCAAAATCCCACCACCTATCAAATCCCTCCAAATCCTATCCACGTCACCTCCAAGCATTTCCCAAATCTCTCGTAATGACCCTTATGCATCCATCTTCTACTCACCCATCTCCACTACTGAATCTCCCATCTATCCATCCGCTGCCTTTGAAGAATCCATCCCTTCACCTCCTATCGCACCATCCACTCCAATCCAATCCTATCAAGATCCTGCCCAAAAGCATGTTGACATCCACCAAAGCATAAACAAAGATATAGTCATACCATTTCTTCCATCCATAATGCAGTCACCATCCCCTCCATCTCCAAAACCTCAAGCCATACCTCCTCTACTCCAGGATATCTTTTCATCCCATCAGCTAAATCAAGATCCTATCCTACCATCTCCTCCGTTCCATGCTTCCATCTTACCACCTATCCAAGCTATTCCACCATCTATAATCTACCCTCTTGGTTCACTTACATTCATCCATGGTGGCCCCCTCTTAGCAAAAGAATTAAGAACAGTATCTCCCCGTTGCAGTACATCTAATAAAGCACTTCTACCATTTTCTACAAGCAAAAAGTTTCCTTAGCTCGTTCAAATGCTCAATTGATGGCATTATCAAGGTCAAGGTTTAGGACCACAAGAGCAAGGAATCAAAAAGCCTATTATTGCACAAAAGAATCCAAGATTTCATGGTCTTGGATATTTATCCAAAGACTCACCATCTAAAAGTGTTGGTACACGCCATCCCCAAACCAAGCCTATCTCTAGGCCCACCATGCCAACCTCCCATCACTCCTTCAAGAAATCTTATGTCATCCCCCCTCCACCATCTTTGCAACCCAAAACAACCTACCATATCCCCCCTTCATCCGCTAAATCCATTTTGGGTCCCCATGTCCCAAAATCTACCATCCTCCATCCTCCTATCAGGCATCATAAAAATCCCATTCCCTCCATTCCTACACAAGATCAACAAAGGCACATATCAGGGCAAATCATCCATCATCATCCCCCTACACGCTCTTCCATATCCTCTTCATCTCATAAAGCTTCTCCTAACCAATTTCCCAAAGCTTACCACAACAATGTGAATGCCAACTTCAAAATGCATAAAGCTAAAAATCCACATCCTAGGCAATCATATGTCTATTCTAAAAGACATACTCCAAAAAGGAAAAATCCAATCAAAGAATGCAAAACAATGCAAAAGCCTATGAAAAGAAAATCCAAAACCATGTGGATCCCAAAGAAAAAAGTTGAAACCCAATGCATAATGACATCCACCATTGCTAATCCCCCATCCAGTGACTCATGTCCCCTATCTCCTAACTCTATCTTGGGTGCCTATATCCCCAAGCGCACTTCCACAAATCCTCCATCAAGCTCGCATCTACCATCTATCCCCCATATGCTCTTTTCACACCCGTCCCAACATGTGCCAATGTTGATCCTGCAAGCATCCCCATCTCATGCTCCTTTCCAGCCTTTTCATCCCTCCATCTCCTACCATCAATCCCATCTAATCTGATCTATTGTATAAATCACACATCCAGTGTACCAACAGCTAGCAACAAAATTGAACATTCCAACAGCCAGTGAAAAATCCCAAAAAAGCCAAAAATAGCTGAAGAAAGCCAAAATCATTTCAGCTAAGTCCAAAGTCAAAAAGTCAAAAAAATAAAGAAAAATAAAGTGTCCACTGGTGAAAACTTGGCAATTCAAGCGCCTTGGACAAGTACCATGATGAAAACTTGGCAAACCAGCGTCATGCGTAATCCAACCATCCCTAGCTTAGCCTATCATCCTCATGCTTTTGGTCACATCTTTCCATCCAGCTCCATCTTCCAATTTATCCACCTATCTTTCATCCTCCAGCTTTTATCTATCACTATCCACTTGTCTTCTGCAACCTCACCCCATCATCCCCGCTATCATCCATCTCCCTAGCGCCTTTAGCTTTTCCATCCTAGCTACAATCCTATCACATCCATCGTAAGCCCTCCTTCTACATGTCTTCTTTTGACTGGGGGCATTGTATTCCTTGGAGAACTTGTCTTGTCCATCCTCCCTTGTCATTGGTATCTCAATCTAGGCTATCCTCATGCAAATCCAATGTCATCCTCTCATTAACCATTCACTCTAGCGCCATCTATTAGCTCAGCTACCACCAACCTTAGCATTTTCCCCATCCTTGGTCGCACATCTATCATCATCATTGGATGCATCCTACCAAATCCATATCTTCCACTATCACCTCATCCTTAGCTTCTGCATCTTGCACTAACTTGATCCATCTTGCTATCTTCTCATCCGGAGCTCCTGTATAGCTTGTAAATAATCTTGTATCCAACACTTGTATCATACCTTGTATCATATCTTGTATATCCAATCTTGTCCAAAAAAACTTGTACATTTGTAACATATCTTGATCTGTCAGCTTGTACATCCTCTTTAGCTTAGTACCATTGTATCTATCTAGCTTTCGTGTCAGTTCATCCTTGATCAACATCTTGCACACATCACACAAATCTTGGTTAGCTATTCCAATGCATCCTTTAGCTAGATCTCATATCACCAAAGTGTTATCCTTCTTAGTTCAGCTTGTCAGACGCATCACTCATCCAGATCCATTAGCTTAGGTGCTCTCTGATAGATCCTTTTAGGATATAGCTTTCCTCATGTCTAATTTTGGTCTGTTAGTACCTCGTCCTACCCATCTTTTCGGCAAACGGTTCTCTTTTGGATTTTCGCTTTCTTTTGATTTGAAATCTTCCTTTTGGGTCTTGAAGTATCTTTTCCAAGAAATCTTTTTGTTCCCTCCTCAAGATTGCCATAATCTTCCATATCATGGTATACTGTGAATGGGGCAATCTGAGCGTAAGGTTTCAATCAGGTCTTTTGTTTGTTTTTTTTTTTTGCTTGTGCGTTACCCTATGTCAGTTCCACACTGCTTCCTCTGGGATTCATGTGTGCTACTGGGGCAATCCTTGTGTGTTTGTTTTGAGTCAAGTTTGTCAGTCCTCTGGACAATTGGTGAAAAGGCCTTGATGTTCTTGGTAACCTTGGCATTAACCAACAGTCCTATAGCAAATCTAGTGCTCAGCTACATGGTGGTACTTCTCTTTGAAGTATCCCCCCACTCAAAAAGCTTCAATGGATTTCCTTCATCTCCATTATCCCCCATCCATATCCAGCATCTATCTCTCCTACCCCAACTTATGCATCAGTATCTCTTTAAATCAATCTTCACTTTTAGCTTTAGGGATCCATAATCCTAGTCTTAGGGATCCACCAATCCAATCAATCCACCAAGCCTCATCTTTCGAGATCCACAATCCTAGTCCTAGGGATCTCCGAAACCCATCTTTCGCCAATTTGACTCTTTGAAATCCTGTTGCATCAGCTTTATAATCCCCTCATCCTTCTCCCTATCCTGGATTCCTTTTTATAGCACTTCGCTCCTTCATCCTCCACCTTCCCTAAAGTCTTAAGCTTGCTTCCTCTTATGCATCTGATTCTCCTTTATCATTCTCCCATAGCGAGAGTTTGAGCTAATTCAACCTCTTCTCTTTGCCAATCTGAGTCTCCTTGCTTATCCCAGATTCTTGTATTTTTCAAGAAGGCATCGAGCCTCATTTTCTCTCCCCGCTGCCTCCTTGAGGAGGCATCTCTTAGTCTAGTCTCTCCTTCTTATCCAAGACTGGGGCAACTTTTGTTGCTAAAACATCTTCCTCATGTCGTTTATATTCAAACTTTTTTGAAATAGTGTTATCTCAACACTATGTCAAAGAGGGGTAAAATGTAGACACCTAAATCCTTTAGAAAATAAAGTATTTTTATTTTATGAAAAAGTCCCTGATGACATCATCATTAATTAATTAATTAATTAATTTTTTATGCCATTAAATCTCTTTATCTTAATTAGAAATATTTAATTAAGGAATCCCTCCCAAAAATGTTTAAATCTTATTTAAACATTATTTCTTTATTTATTAATTATTTAATTAATAAATTGACCAAAAATTCAAAAATAAATAAATAATTTATTTTTTGCCCAAAACTTGGCCAATTTCCTTAAGACCACTAACCTCTTCCAAAATTTTCTAATCCTTCTTTAATTTTGATTAAAGGCTAATCCCATCATTTCCTACCCCTAATCCCAACTCAAAATATTTAATCAAGATTAAATATTAATCCTCATGTTTATTAAAAATATTTTAATAAATATCTCCTCAACCCAAACCCTTGAAATAAATAAAACTTTATTTATTTCCTAAAAACCTTATTTATCCTCATCCTAGGAAGTTCTAGACTCTTCTAGAAAGTCTTCATCCTCATCCAAAGCTTAGACTCTTCTAGAAGATGTCAATCCTTATCTTTGACCCTAATCCTAATCCCCCTCTAACCTTGTCACATTCCCTAAACATGGGTTAAGACTTGCTAACCCAAGCCAAAGCCAACAAATATCTCCTCCTTCACCCACCCTCATTAAATGCCATCCACTTGCCCATCTCTAACAAGCCTAATCTAATCTTAACCCAAGCCTAATCCAAGCCTTAATCATTTGCACAATCCTAAACAAGCTTAAGACTTTCCTAAGCCAAGCCAAAGTCTATCCCCTCAAAATATCCCAACCATAAAACTTGATAAATCCCACAAAGCCATAAATGACTCTTACAAGCCCATTCATTGCTCTTACAAGCCATTATGAGGGTCTTTATGAGCTTTGAGCCTCCTTTGTTGACCCCTCAAACCCTCTTGCTCTAACCAATGACCCTATGACATGTGTTACTCCCTGGTTGGCTATAAGGAAGCACAATCCATGTGCTCTCCTCTCATTCAATCTAAACCTTCCATAAGCTTTCTCCCATCCTTGCATCCTAGCCCTTGATCCCTCAAGCCCTTTGCCTATTTAAAGAATCCCCTCCCAAGCCATTTTAACACAATATAGAAAGTAAAGCCATAATGCCATTTTGAAAAGCTTTTTTTTTACATCAAATCCATTCACCAAAATCTATCAAAAATCTTCCATTGAATCCCATATGAGCATTTGAGCATACATACATAATCAAGCCATCTTACCTATTAGACACACCTCTACATCAAGTGATCATCCTCATTGAGAAAGCCTATCCATGGCTCATATTCTCATTTGAGGACTTCACTTTGTCTCTCATGAAGTTATGTTAAATTAGTATGCAAATGCTTTTTGATTGTTTTAATTTAGTGTTTCTAACATACTAAAGTAGCATATACAGTTTCCATATGACACAACTACTTAACCATCACAACATGTCACTATTAGCTATTAGTATTATTAGTTCCTGCCTATGAAAATTAACACTATTGCAATCACTGATTATTAATCTCCCATCGCAAACAATTATTAAACTACTAGAAACAAATTCATAGCTAATATCGAAAAAATAACACAACTACAACTTCACTAATAAAATACAGAATGAAATTTAGAATATAGAGAACACAATATTTTTAGACAAATCATCCTTGGAAAAAACTCCTAAGGGAAAACCAATTCTACAAATGGAAAATATATTAACTTCAACAAATCAATAGATACAAAATTCCTTGCCTCTCACTAGCAGAATTCAGACAACTTCCTAATTTCTCCCGCTAATATTCCCCACTACTATCACTATGCCCTTGCTAACCCTGCAAGATTGTTTGCTATCACTGCAAACTCATTTGCTAACACTGCAAATGGTTCTACAACTCTTGTTGTTCTCTGTTTTGTTCTCCAAATGCCTCCCTTGACCCCCTTTTATACTACTTAACCAAGAGGTTTCTAGTTGCTTCTTGATAAAGACAACCAATAAGTTTCTTGTTGTCTCCTAACCAAGAAGTTTCTAGTTGCTTCTTGATTAAAACAACCTAACCAATAAGTTACTAGTGGCTTCTAGAAGGAGTCAAATAATTAACAAATAATTATTATAACTCTTAACCATTATTTGCTAATTACTCACATGTGGACGAATAGTTGTCCAAGCTACCTAAAACAAACACTCCTTCTTAGCGAGGAAGTTCTTCTGCATGACACCCAACTTATCTCTAAAGAAGATGAATTTTTCCTTCCCCAATGCCTTTGTTAGAATTTCTGCTATCTACTCTATAAGTACATACTGTAGCTAAACAACCCCTCGTTGTACACAATCTTTGATGAAGTGATATCTGATGTCTATATGTTTAGACCTATCATAAAACATTGGATTCTCTGACAACTTGATGCAACTATGATTGTCACAGTGTATCACAATAGTCTCAACCTTTTGACCAAAGAAGGCTACTAATAACTTCCAAAGCCATATAGCTTCACATGTCAATATGCTAGCTGCTATGTATTCTGCTTCTACTGAACTTAGAGCCATTGATTTCCGCTTCCTGCTGAACCAAGATACAACTCCTGATCACAAACTGAAACAACACCTGAAGTGCTCCTTTTGTCCATTGTACTTCCTACCCAATCTACATCAGTATAGCCCATCAACCTAATACTTTCACCTCAAACATATGTGATCCCATACTCAACTGTACCACTCAAGTAACACAATACATGCTTGGTCATTGTCCAATGCATTCTCTTTGGTTCAACCATGAACTGACTAAAAGAGTTTATTGCAAATGTTATATCTAGCCTAGTGTTGACCAAATACATAAGCGAACCAATCAATAGTTTGTATAAGGTGGGATCTACATCCTTCTCCTTATATGTATCTACCTTCCTCCAATTCATGATCATGGGTGCAGACATGGCTTTGCAATCCTGCATCTTGAATCTCTTCAAGATTTCAATGCAATATTTCCCTTAACCAACGAAAATCTCTCCATCTATTTGCCAAACCTCCATGCCTAGAAAGCAGTGCATGAGTCCTAAGTCCTTCATCTCAAACTCTTCTGCAAGGTCCCTCTTGTAGTCTTCTATGAGTCCTAGTGAACTTGTAAGAAACAAGTCATCCACATAAAGAACAAGAATGAGAATCTCACCCCCAACCACCAAGTAGTAGAGGTTAGCATCTACTTCACTCTTCACAAAGCCCATTCCTTGCAAGTATGTATTAATGCACTCATACCACGCTCTGGGAGCTTGCTTGAGACCGTACAATGCTTTCTTCAATCGGCACATGCAGGTCCCTTTGTTGTGTGCTACAAAGCCTTCTAGTTGCTCTATGTATACCTCGTCCTTTAACTCACCATTAAGGAATGTTGTCTTGACATCCATTTGATGGATTTGTCATCCCATCTATGCTATAAACAAGATCATAGTTCGTATAGAAGTATACTTGGCCACTGGAGCAAATGTCTCCTTGTAGTCTATTCCCTCCTTCTAAGAGAACCCCTTGGAAATGAACCTTGCCTTGTATTTCTCAATGCTACCATCGGCACCATGCTTTATCTTATAGATCCAGAATGATCCAATTGTTGTTCTATCTGTTGGTCTAAGAACTATCTCCCACACATCATTCTGCATTATCGAGGAATACTCCTCAACCATAGCATCCCGCCATACCTAATGCTCTGAAGCCTCCTGATAGCTGGAAGGCTCACTATCTACCAACTGACTAACTAATGCCACATAGTCATTGAATCTGGTTGGTTGTCTCTATTGTCTAGTACTCTTCCTAGGAGCTCCCACAAACTCTTGAGTATACCTCTGTGCCTCTTGAACCTCACGGTTCTTGCTGCCAACTGTAGAGGATGAGATATCAACCTCTAAGTCTTCTATGTACGTTTCCTTTTGCACCTAGTGCTCCATGCTCTGTGAAACTTCACCACATGAGCCTACACTTGTACTAGTAACTGTACTTGTGCTCTATTGTCCTTGACTAGGCCTTAGAGCTTCTACTGGTTGCTCACTCTGATCATCTACTGGCAAATCTCTAGACCTTCTAAATGCCTTGTCTTCATGAACTTAACATCATGTTTGACAATAATTCTTTTGGTCCCGAAGATAAAAATCATATATGCCTTTGAGGTTTCATTGTACCCAAAAAAGTACCCCCTCTCTGTAGTCTAATCTAACTTGGTATGTGTATCACATAGAATATGACAATACACCAAACTCCCAAATATTCTAAAATGGCTAACATTAGGCTTCATACCTGTGAAAGCTTCCTCTGGTGTCATCCTCCCTAGCACCTTATGTGGAACCCTATTTTGAACGTAGACTATTGTACTACACACTTCTACCCATAAGTAGTGGGGCATATCTTGGTCATGTAGCATGGATCTTATCACCTCTAATATGGAACCGCTATTCCTCTTAGCAACTCCATTTTGTTGTGGATTGTAAGGAACAATCCACTCTCTCTTGATTCCTTCTCTGGTATAGAACTCCTGGAATTAATTTCCCTTGCACTCACCTCCATTGTCTAACCGAATAACCTTTATCTTCCTTCCTATTGAGTTCTTCACTAGAGACTTGAACTCTTGGAATTAACTGGAAACCTCATCCTTCGTCTTCAAGAAGTATATCAAGGTCTTCCTAGAGAAATCATTGATAAAAGTAACATGGTACTCATATCTTCTAAGAGACTTTTTCGACATTGGTCCACATACATTTGAATGTACTAGATCAAGAACACCTTCAAATTTGGTGTCACTCCTTGGAAAATATGCTTTTGCAAACTTCCCCAACACATATCCCTTACATACATCATCATGCTCTTTTCTCACCTCTAGAACACCTATTACAGTCTCACAAAGCAATTTGAGTGCTCCATGATGAATATGGCCCATCCTCCTATGCCATAGCTCTCCAAGATCTCTACGATTATTGATGCTTAGGAGTGCCTTTAGAGTATCAAACTGCAACCTATAAAGGCGACCACTCCTAGCTCCAATAGTAATGGGTGATTTCCAATCCTTGTGCTTAATCAACACGTGTCCCTCTAAAGAGTACATTATACCCCCTATCCTAAAGAAGAGATATGGAAATCAAATTCATACCTAAACCTGGCACATGCAACACATCATGAACTGGAATTATCTTCCCATTCTCCCTCTAAAACTGAATAGTCCCTTTTCTAACTGGGTTAAGTTTGGACAAGTTTTCCATAGAAATCTGGATATTGTTCTCCTCTTTATAACTGGAGAAGTACTCTCTAACTCTTGTCATATGAAATGATGCCCCACTATCTATTTACCAAATAGTCTATGAGGTTGAGCTCACCATACAAGCTATAAGTACAAACTCATCTTCCATTCTACTAGAGAGTTCATCTACACTTACTGAATCTGCCACTAGCTTCTTTGCCTTCTTCATTTTTGGGAAATCACCGACATAGTGACCATACTCATGACATCCAAAGAACTTGACCTTAAAAAGGTCCTTCTTCTTCTCACTTTGTAAGTTCTATCCTTTGCCATATCCCTTCTTTGCTTTCCCTTTCCCCGCTAGGGCAACGTTTTCCTGTTCCACCTCACTTTTTTGACTCTTGTTGGCCCCATTGACAAGACTTTTTCTAAACTCCTCCTGAGTGAAATCAATCCATAGTCAATCCCAACTCGGTAAGGTATCTCATCCACTAACAACTTGAACAAAGACACTCCATTGTTTAGTAAACCCATTTAGGGCCATTCTCACTAGCTCGTCATCACTGGGACTATCTCTAACAATTCTTAACTCATCCTTGACAAGTCTAAGCCTTGTGAGGTAACTTGTAATGTCTTCTCCCTAGTTCATCTGGGTATTCTTTAGCTTCTCTTTGAGAATCATCTTCCTGTTGGTGGTAGCATTCTGGTACAAATTCAAAATGACATCCCACATCTTCTTCGTTGTATCTAACTCTGTGATATGTGGAACAATATGATCCTTGACACCATCAAGGATAATCCTCCTTGCCTTGGCATCATTCTTCTTATATATTGCAAGTTGTATAGGATATGTAGGTATAGCTATACTAGTGGTAGCATAATCCTTGATACCATTCTCTTCCAACAATAAAGAAATTTTGGCCTTCCAGACACCAAAATTTGAGGCACCATCCAATCTGTCCTAATCTCTCAAACCATTTGAAGTCATCTCAAGGGATTAAAGCAATAATAATTCTCAAGAGATCACACTAGGTTATATAAACTCTTAATTTCTTTCCTAGGGCAAAACTTTTCTACCCTCAACATTGCTCTAATACCATGTGAAAATTAACACTATTGTGGTCACTAATTATTAATCTCCTATCACAAACGATTATTAAACTACTGGAAACAAATTCACAGCTAATATCAAAAAATAACACAACTGCAACTTCACCAATAAAATACAGATAGAAATTTAGAACATAGAGAACACAATATTTTTGAAAAAAACCCTAAGGGAAAACCAATTCTGCAAATGGAAAATATATTAACTTCAACAAATTAAGTGATACAAAATTCCTTGCCTCTCACTAGCAGAATTTAGACAACCTCCAAATTTCTCCCGTTGATATTCCCCACTGCTATCCCCAATGCTATCACTGTGCCCTTTCTAACCCTGTAAGACTGTTTTCTCGCTACAAACTCATTTGCTAACAGTGCAAATGTTTCTACAACTCTTTTTGTTCTTTGTTCTATTCTCCAAATGCCTCCTTTGACCCCCTTTTATACTACTTAACCAAGAGGTTTCTAGTTGCTTCTTGATAAAGATAAGTCAACTAAGAAGTTTCTAGTTGTTTCCTAATGAAGAAGTTTCTAGTTGCTTCTCGATTAAAACAACCTAACCAATAGATTACTAATGGCTTCTAGAAGGAGTCAATTAATTAACAAATAATTATTGTAACTCTTAACAATTATTTGCCAATTAATCACATGTGGACGAACAATTATCCAAGCTACCTAAAACTAACACTGCCATAGCAGGAAACTATTGCTAAGGCATGAAGCATAAGTGATTGAACTTTCCTGCAACTACTAATTACAAATTACCGCTTATTAAGATATTAATACCTGCTTACTATTTATAGAGTAAACTTGCATATTCCTTAACACATATATAATTGAAAGATTTTTGCCCTTCTTCTATTGGACTATAGAAATGGTTGTAGGATGCCAAACATGGTTTTTATATTTCCAATGCAAGAGAAGACACATTTCTCGAAACATTGTTCTATCATAGAATAATGGGCAGTGGTGGCTATGTAGAGGCTGTAGGCAAAAGAATAACACATGAATCTGCATGTCAAAAAAACATGGCAAGGTTTTAATGTCACAGTCATCTAAAAACAACCTTATATTACTATTAGGTGAAGAAGCTTTCTATTTTCATTTCTTAACAGTAAAATGGGGAATTCAAGATCAAAGATCAGTCTTTCACTAAGAAACATCTCTACAATCATAAATTAGACTGATTTATTAGTGCATTCTGGTTTCTATATGGAGATTTGATGCATTTTGTTATCATGTTTTACAGTAGGCCTTTCCATTTGATTTTACAATTTCAATTTGTGTGTGTTTCCATCTGTTCCTATGATTTGGGAGTTTCTCTTATTTGGAACCAACAAAAATTATTGCCTGTAGTCTTCTTGTATACCAATAATTGTATCTCTTACTACTACATTCCATGTTGTATACCAAAAATTGTATCTCTTACTACTACATTCTATCTATAAATGTTTTATTTCAGCAAATTAAACAAGCAACTTTCTGGTTGTTGCTATAGAAGAGGGAAATATAAAGCTTTATTTTTGTTGAGTAAAATGAATCCCAATAGTAGTTGTTCCCGACCATCACGATTCACACCTATCAATTGGATGCATTGGCCTGAAGATGATTTCCATGATAGTTTAGACTTGGGTGTTGCATAGCATATCATGAAGATTTTTTTAAAGAGAATAAAATCAAAATGCTCTATTATTCCTATGCGTGTTTTGATTTTTTGCTAACATTATGCATTTATTCTTGTTTAATAGAAATATTTGTTGATTGGTGAGATAAAAGACTATAGTAATCAGTCTAAAATCAACCTAGATTTGTGTGTTGGTAGCAATTTGTGAAGTGAAGCAGTATGCAAGTGATGTCTTTGCATTCTAAAGTTGCAGATGTCTTTTCTTACTTTTTCTATTATATATAAATATATAAATATATATATATATATATATATATATATATATATATATATATATATATATATATATATATATATATATATCTTCTTATTTCTCAAGAAAGTGAACATTAAATATACATAAAAGGACTACATAAATTAACTTTGGTGGTAAGATAAGCTTTTTGAGATTGCAAGATATAGAAACATCACTAGACTTTCAATTTTAAAATTGATTTCTAGAAAAAATTGATTTAATAGTAGTATTGAAATGGCATAGCAGGATGTGATCAGTCGAATAGGCTATGATTTTTTTCTTGAAAAATCTGCATCTATTGATTTTAGTTTTTTCATTTTATCTTCTAGTTTCATTTCTTATTATTTGGCATGAAATAATAATAAGAGTTTCTATTTTTCGTATGTCAAGAATAGACAACAATTTTAAAATTTTCCAAGTCTTTACCGTGTATTCTCATACTCCAACTAGAATAATTGGAATCCATTTACATTTTCAATCTTTTGTATCAGTGCTACAAAAATTGGAATGCCACTATAGGACTGAAGTTCCACCGTTCTAGTGAGGATATGCTGCTAGCTCCACAAAATCCCTGAGTGTTTTTCAGGGTTGGAGGAAATGTCCTTCTTACAATCATGCCACTGCTTAGGACATTTCTAAGATGTCCCACTAATTTGAAGATGGCCTGAGGAATCCCCAATGGAAGGAAAATGAAAATGTTCAAGAAAAATCTAAAAACAAAAAAATGTATTTAAAATTTTATTTTGATGGCCATCTAGAACCCCAAAAAAATTGTAATCACTCTTAAAAATATTTGTAAACAATCATCTAAGCCTCATTGTAAATCACTTCAAAGTTCCAAATATAGTAAGGACTTGGTGTTATAGAAAAATAGTGATTAAAATTGAGAAAATAGCATGTACTATATACCATGATCATTTTTGTGGTTTTAAAGCTCTCAATTTATTCTTAGTGGTGAGAATTCATCCCCAAGCTTCCATCACTATTCCCTCACCATCCACAAATTGAGGCACTTGGTCCCCTATATTGTGAAACTTGAGTCAAGATGAATATTTTCTAGAAATTCATGCATTAAAGATGATTACCACTTTTCCTATTGCAATCCAATTGTTTGATACCGAGTAAAATAAAGAGAATATATGGTTTTAGACAATTCTAGATAAATGAAGTTGGATAACATGCATTCCATCCAAAAACTAGAAAAATTCAACCAAAAAATTGAGAAAAAAATTCAGTATGATTGTAAGATCATAGGTACAACTTACGATCCATCACATTGGTTGTCTAATCCAAGAAGATAGTTGACAACAAACAAACACTCCTTTTTGGATCATGAACCATTCCTAAGGCCAAAGGAATGCTTGCCAAGATGAACCTAGCTTTAAACTATATTATCAAATAGCCTACAACCATTAGGTTAAACATGAATAATTGTTGCAGTATTTGATCCATCTTATCCATAGTTTTTCTTTTTCTTTTTTTAGCAAAAGGCATAAGCTTGAAATATATAAATAGTAAAAATAAAAAAGATTACAAAGAGGAAAAGCTCACCATCAAGACTAAAGATGGAAGCAACACAAACAAAACTAGAAGAAAATAGAGAACAAAACGCTCTCCATCAAAACTTAAGAATAGAGCAATGCTGACAGCACCTCACTCAAACCTCAATTGTATAGATTCTTTCTCAATAATATCTTGCAATTGAGGATAAAAATTGATATCAAGATTATGCAAATCAATGCTAATATCATCACAACCAAGGTTAGCCAAAAAGTCTATTGCTTTGTTACCTTCATGGAGAGTATGAGAGACATAATGATCCTCAAAAGGATCAATAAGAAACCAAATCTGCTTCAAAACATAAGAAATCTACCAATTATAAGAAGTCCTAGAAATACAAGAATTAATAATCACCATAGAATCACCTTCAACATGAACTCTACGATAACCACCTCTTTTAGCAAGCAATAATCCTACAAGTAGAGCATGTGCCTCTACCAAATTATTAGTTCTAGATGGTAGAGGGGAAGTTTTAATAGCTAAAACTTTATTGTGATAGTCTCTAATACAAACACCAACACTAGATTAACCTGGGTTTCCTCTAGAGGAACCATCAAAATTGATCTTTATAAAACCATTGGAAGGAGGTGACCAAATAATGAGAGCCCTGTCAAAAACTTTACTACCTTTTCTTGCAGGAGCTAAGCCAATAGGAATTAAAATATTTTTCCAATCTTTGATAATAAAACTATCCCATGAAGAGAAAAAGAAGTTGAAGCTGACTTTGAAAGTAGTGGCATTAACAATTTCTGAAACTAACTTCTTAATTCCAGCTTGAACCTTATCAACCAAGGAAAAATCTTGCCGAAAGAATCTTTTGTTCCTTTCCCACCATATGGCCCAAATAATGATAGCTGGAATACATTTCCAAATACAAGCAAATGTGGAAGATGGAAATAAGAGAGACCAAGATTGAAAGACATCCCATAAATTGTTTTGTAATGGCATAGACATGTTCAATTTATTTAGCATAAATTTCCAACAACCCTGAGCAAAAGAACAATTCAGAAGAAGATGATTTGTAGTCTCAAAATCATCCTTACATAGCACACATTTGAAGGGTTGGGAAATGCAGAGTTTCTCTAACCTATCACTAGTTAGAATTCTTTTTCTTAATGCTAGCCATGCAAAGCAGCTAACCTTGGGAAGAACTGAGCTATTCCAACAAAGAGAAAAGGCTCTATTCGAGACTTTAATGTTTTCTAATTGATGAATCACCTTATATCCTTCCTTAATCAAATAACTCCCATCTTTAGAGGAAGCCCAAATTAGAAAATCATCTTTATTGGAGAGGAACAACTGTCTTTCCATGAGAGCCTTATTCAGATCTACCCTTTCTTGATAAAAAATGGGAATATCCAAAAAATCTTTCCAAATCACTTTACCAGAGTGGAGTTCTACAACAAAAACATAATTCACTAATAAAGATCCCCACTTATCAGTTGAAGCTAGCATGGAGTCTCTATAAATAGGGAAGGAAGAGAGGAGGAGCAAACTATTCCACAAATCTAACCAAAAATTTACTTTGGTTCCATTATGCACTTCCCAAGTAATGAATTTGACCACCACCTCTCTTGATGAAATCATGAAATCCCAAATTGTTGATCCATTGGGAGGATTTGAAATGGAAAGAATGTGACTAAGATCTTGATTGTCCAGATATTTGTGTTACATTATCTTGCACCATTTATTATTAGGCCTAGTATACATTTTCCAAATAAGCATACCCCCAAAAGCTATGTTCCTTTTAAACAAGTAATGTAACCCCACACCCCCAACAAATTTTCTTTGAGCCATTTCTTTTAAGGAGATAAGGGGAACCTTAGTTTCATCAGACACATTACCCTTCCAAAGAAATCCTCTAATCAACTTCTCTATTTGGTGCACAACAGATGGAGGGGCTTTTAGAATAGCTAAAAAATAGATCAGAATAGTAGATAACAATGTCTTTATAAGTAAAATTCTACCTGAAAGTGAAAGCCATCTAGCTTTCCATGCTAAAATTCTGCTCCTAATTCTTATCCATAGATTTGATCTAGCACTATTTGAAATTTTCTAGCCAGCCTTTCAAGCAAATTTGCTTTGTCCTTGAAAAAAGAAAAAGGAAAGTATTTTCCCAAGCACAGTTTTTTGGAGCCAAAGAAATTGCACACTCGTTACTAAATTTGGCGAAGGAGAAATTTTTTAATTCACATTACAGCAAGTAACAAATTGGGTCACCAAGATTCACATCTCCTAACTGCAAAACCAAGGTAGACTGTTTGCTTTAAAAATGAAAATGCCTAAAACATGAAAATGGCACACCTCGTCACACAACCTCTGTGGATTTCTTTGGACCATAATATCAAACCTCATTACAAAGCCAATTTAGCTATAATGAAAGCAAGCAAAGAAATCAAGTACCCACAAAGTCAACACACAAAAAAAACTAAACACATGAGGAATGAGTATGTTAGATCGATCTAATTTGCTGAAAGGCACCCAACACCTTCTAGGACTGCCAAATATGGGATCTCACAAACAAATGATTGTGCAACTATAGAGAGATTTATACTCATGAAAGAGCAAAATAGTGATATCTAATTTTCCACTCGGACATACACTGTCCACTTAAAAAAACATACGCTAAGATGCAGAACCTATAGAAAACATGAAAAATTTGCACTAGATTAACATGCCATATTCCCATGTATTTGTAGCATGTCTTGATTGCAGATGGAATTGTGACAGTTTTTTTAGAAACAATGAAGTTTTTTGCTAATGCTACATCTACGAATCTTATCTTTTATCAAGATGTTAGATTATGGTGACTGATCAGGAAAGTACTGTACATACTTCATAAATAGTACTGTACATACTTCAAAAAATTTTGGGCCATGGCTGACATGGTAGCTGACGTATGGCCAACATGTTATAACCCTAAAGCAGTTTAATACTTGTATAAAAGGGTTTAGGGTTGAGTATTTTTCATTATGTTGTGATGTGAAATTGCCTCTTGCGACAGTATTGAGCTGTAAGGGATTACGGATTGTAATTAGGTTGTAATCATTGGATTGTAATAAGATTGGACTTGCTATTTTGGTGGACGTAGCCCAGGGATTAGGTGAACCACGTTAAATCTTGGTGCCTTGTGTTCATTTCTATGTGATCTATTATTTTATGTTATTGGTTATATTTGCATGTACTTTTTATTTCTGTCAGTGGTTTATTCTAACATGTGGTATCAGAGTGAGGTTGTCTTTTAGTTATCCTCTATAGGAAAGTCTCACAGTTAAGTGGGTGTCTCACAGTTGAGTGGGAGCGATGGTAGATGAGGGAAAGCTGAGGGTTGACAGGTTTAATGGGAAAAACTTCCAGTTATGGAAGATGCAAATGGAAGACTATCTATATCAGAAGGATTTGTGGAAGCCATTGGAAGGCAAAGCCAAGAATCAGGAAACTATGTCAGAGGTTGAATGGGATCTTTTGGACAGAAAGGCACTCAGAAGCATTCAGTTATGCTTGGCACCATCAGTGGCATTTAATATTACAAAAGCAAAGACGACAAAATATTTGATGAAAACCCTATCGACACTGTATGAAAATCCCTCTGCTTCAAACAAGGTATTTCTCATGAAGCGTTTATTTAATATGAAAATGGCAGAAGGTGGATCTGTTGCAGATCATTTAAATGAGTTTAATACTATTACTAGTCAGTTATCTTCAATGGGTATCAATTTTGATGAAGAAATTAGGGTTCTCTTGATTTTGTGTTCTTTGCCTGAAAGCTGGAATGACTTGGTAATGGCGGTGAGTAATTCTGTTCCTGGATCTAGTACCCTAAAATATGATGATGTGATCGGTGTTGTTTTGAGTGAGAAAACTCGTAGGAAATCCTTAGGTGGATCTACATCAGGAAGTTCTTTGAATGCACAAAGTAGGGGCAAAATGAATGAAAGAGGAAGTAACTCTAGAAATTGTGAGAAATCAAGAGGAAAGTCAAAGGGGAGGAGGTCTCAATCGAGAGGACCAAATAATTGCTGGTACTGTGAGAAACCAGGGCACAAAAAGAAAGATTGATGGAATCGAAAGAAAAATGAAGGAGATAAATCAGATGGAGACAAGGAGGCAAATGTGGTAAGTAACAAATCTGAAGAGGATGCTTTGCTTTTGTCTTTAGAGAGTGTTGATGATTCATGGGTTTTAGATTTTGGTGCTTTATTTCATGCTACACCTCATAGAGGTTATTTCATTGATTATGTCCAAGGGGATTTTGGGCTTGTTTATTTGGGGGATAATGAACCCTGTCAAATTGTTGGAAAGGGAAAAATTAAGATTAAGTTGTAGAATGGGAATCATTGGCTACTACATGAGGTAAGACATATTCCAAAGTTAAGTAGTAATTTAATTTCAGCAGGGCAACTCGGTGATGAGGGTTGTGTAGTTACTTTTAATGATAAAAATTGGAAGGTTTCAAAAGGTTCCCTTGTAGTAGCAAAAGGTGTGAAAGTAGGCACCTTATATCTTTGTACAGGTCATATTGTTCCTTCTACTTTGATTGTTTCAGAGAAAAATGAATGTTCAGGAACAATTGCTACAGTTGAGCAGGGAGAACAAATAGCCGCTATAGATTCTGATACAGTGCTGTGGCACAATAGACTTGGGCACATGAGTGAGAAAGGTATGAAAGTACTTCATTCAAAGAAAGTTTTACCAGGTCTGAAATGTGTTAATATGGATTTTTGTGAAAGTTGTGTGTATGGAAAACAAAAGAGAGTGAGTTTTGTAAAGACTGGGAAGGAAAACAAAAAGGAGAAATTAGAGCTTGTGCATACAGATGTATGGGGACCAGCTCAGGTATCTTCCCTTGGTGGCTCTCATTATTATGTTACATTTATTGATGAAACAACTAAAAAATTATGGGTTTATTTCCTTACACAGAAATCTGATGTATTTCAAACTTTTAAGAAATGGAAATGCTTGGTTGAAAATGAGACTGGTAAGAAATTAAAATGTCTCAGATCTGATAATGGTGGTGAGTATTGCAGTCATGAATTTGAAGATTATTGCTCCACTAATGGTATTCATAGACAAAAAACTATTCCAAGGACTCCACAAGAAAATGGAGTGGCTGAACGCATGAACAAGACTATAATGGAGCATGCAAGGAGCATGAGGTTGCATGTTGGGTTGCCCTTACACATGTAGGCAGAGGCTGTCAATACTACAATATATTTGATTAATAGAGGTCCCTCTACTCCTTTGGGCTGTGGTATTCCGGAGGAAGCATGGACTGGTAAGAAGGTGAATTAGTCTTTTCTCAAGACCTTCGATTGTGAAGCTTTTGCTCATTTAGACTCTGAAAATTGAACCAAGCTAGAAGCTAAATCAAAGAAATGTGTCTTTGTTGGATATGGCATTAATAAATTTGGTTATAGGCTTTGGGATTTTGAAAATCTTAAATTTTTTAGAAGTCGAGATGTCATATTCAATGAGAAAGTGTTGTACAAAGATCTGTTGCAGCAACATGAGAAGAAAGAAGATGATTATGTAGTGCTGGATGATACTCCAAAAGTTGATGTTCCATCCATTCCTCATGATGTGCAACAACTGCAACAACAAATACCACTCACACCAATAAATGTTAGATGGTCAACAAGGCAAATTAGACCTCCACAAAGGTTTTCTCCCTCTTTGTATTCTATTTTACTTACTAATGCTAGTGAACCTGAAAGTTATGATGAAGCTGTGCAGGTGGATACTAAGATTCAGTGGGAGTCTGCAATGAAAGATGAAATGGACTCTTTGCTACAAAATAAGACATGGGATTTGTGCAAGTTGCCTGCAGGTAAAAAGGCTTTACAAAATAAGTGAGTTTACAGGTTGAAAGAAGAGGAAGGAGGTAAGAAAAGCTTTAAGGCCAGGGTAGTTGTAAAAGGATTTGCACAGAAAAAGGGAATTGATTTTGATGAGATATTTTCTCCTATTTTTAAAATGACTTCTATCCGTACTATTTTAAGTCTTGTGGCTACTAAAGATTTGCATTTAGAGCAGATGGATGTTAAAATAGCCTTTCTTCATGGTGATTTGGATGAAGAAATATATATGGCTTAGCCATAGGGTTTTGAGGTCAAAGGTAAGGAGAACTTAGTGTGCAAATTGAAGAAAAGTTTATATGGCTTGAAGCAAGCACCTCGGCAATGGTATCTGAAATTTGACAATTTTATGCATGAGCATGGATATAACAGGTGTCATTCAGATTACTGTGTTTATTTTAAGAGGTTGGATGATTATAGCTACATTATTTTATGTTTATATGTTGATGATATGCTTGTAGCTAGGTCTAACATGGATCATATTAAGGGGCTGAAATGACAGTTAGCACATGCATTTGCTATGAAGGATTTGGGGGCAGCAAAACAAATCCTTGGTATGAATATTTGTAGAGATAGGAAGAACAGAACATTGACGCTATCTCAAGCTGATTATGTTGAGAAGGTGTTGCAACGTTTCTCTATGGAGAATGCTAAAGCTGTCAGCACACCTTTACCTAGTCATTTGAAATTGACTAAGGAGATGTGTCCCAAGACACAGGAAGAGGAGGATAAGATGTCCAAGGTACCCTATGCTTCAGCTGTAGGAAGCTTGATGTATGCTATGGTATGCACCAGGTGGAGTACTACAGGTTATGTCTTTACTGTTGGTGGGGCAGCTGTGAGCTGGGTTTCTAGGTTACAAAAGATTAATGCTCTATCCACTACAAAGGCAGAGTATGCTGCTGCTACAGAGGCAGCCAAAGAGATGATATGGCTTCAGTTCTTCTTGGAAGAATTGGGACATCCTTAGAAGGATAATTATTTGTTCACAGATAGTCAGAGTGCCATTCATCTTGCTAAGAATTCAGCTCTGCATTCTAAGATCAAACACATATAGTTGTGGTACCATTTCATTTGATCAGTTTTAGAGGATGGATAGTTAAAGCTGGAGAAGATACATACCAATGACAATCCAACAGATATGTTGACAAAGGTTGTAACAAGGGAGAAGCTGAACTGCTCTTTAGCTTCGGTTGGTCTTTTAGACTGACCATGAATAAAAGAATAGCAGAGTCCAGAGTGGTTTGATCTAGTGGGAGCCCCATGTGGTAGTGGTATTGGTATAGGATCAGTCTCCAAGTGGGAGATTGTTGTTTAGTGTGGAGCCTGATCAGTCCCCAAGTGGGAGATTGTTAGATTATGGTGACTGATTAGGAAAGTACTGTACATACTTCATAAATAGTACTGTACATACTTCAAAAAATTTTGGGCCGTGGCCAACATATTATGGCCGGCATATGGCCGATATGTTATAACCCTAAAGCGGTTTAATACTTGTATAAAAGGGTTTAGGGTTGGGTATTTTTCATTAGGTTGTGATGCAAAATTGCTTCTTGCGGCAGTATTGAGCTGTAAGGGATTACAGATTGTAATCAGGTTGTAATCACTGGATTGTAATAAGATTGGACTTGCTGTTTTGGTGGACGTAGCCCAGGGATTGGGTGAACCACATTAAATCTTGGTGCCTTGTGTTCATTTTTGTGTGATCTATTATTTTATGTTATTGGTTATATTTGCATTTAGTTTTTATTTCTGTCCGTGGTTTATCCTAACCCAAGATGTGTCTTTGTTTAGCAAGAGGAGGTGTAATTTTAAAATAATTTATTGAATTGCAGCATACATCAATTCGTACTAGGCATTGCTATTGATTGATTGATGTGTCAATTTCCATCTCATTAGACATTAGCTTTAAAAATTGCTTGTTTCCTATTTTCCCATCTTCCAAAACTCCCTCCCACCAATTGGCAGGAACTGTGCTGCCCTGCAACTCTTGTTATATTAACTCTTTATTTTATTTTTTTAAAATTTTTTTTTGACATATAGTCGTTCTCTATTAAATAAAATATAGAAGTTACATATTCACAAAAAGAGAGCCAGAGGATACAAGATCACCCTGAGAATCCACACGACACAATTAACATACTAATCTCATTAAACAAAAAATCTTAAAACTACTAGTTGTAAGCTTTTGTGCTTGCAATAATGAGCTGATAGGTGTTTACTTTAAGTATAATAAAATTTAATTTTGAAATAAATTAAATAAATAATATTTATTTATTTAATTTATTATATACTAATAAGTTATCATCTAAAAAATATTCCCATAAAAATCTATTATGAAAAATTAATAAGAAAATAATATGAAAAAAAAACACATATAAAGTGGAGCAAAATATATAAACTGAAATAATTATAAAAACTAAAAACTAAACTAAGTGAAGTCCTGGTGCTTCACCTCTCTGAGCATCACCTAGATCCAATGACTGCTAAACATTCTATTTATTATCATGAGAGATGGATTCTTGTAAATCACTACTTGTTAAACACAAGTCAATGAGTTTGAATTAAAAACTACATAATTAAACCGTGTTAATAATATCACAATTTAACTTGTGGAAAAATATCTCCTACTTATTAATTTAAAGTCTATTAGCTTAAATATATGAATAAAATCACTTTAAAAAATAAAAAATAAACTAATTTAAAATCTACCAACTTAAATATATGAAAAAATAATAATCATTTAAAAACAATTGACGTAAAAACAAATTATGAAAAATTAATATGAGAAATATTTAAAAATAGCAACTCCCACAAATATCATATCATATTGACTTAAACTAAAAATCAATAGTTAAATGAAAAATTATACTAATTTAAAAAATAAATTTAAAAACAAGGCAAGAGCCTACAACGCATCGATAAATTGTGAGGTCTTGGTTTCGATTCTACTCGTGAGTAAAGCATAATAATAATTAATCTTAATAATAATAATAATAAATAAGGTCTGGGCTTCAGCCGTTTACCTATCAAAAAAATAAATAAATTTAAAAACTATAACTTCAACCATACAAATAACCTATTCGCTAAACTCAAAATCAATATTTAAAGTGAAAAACTAAACTAATTTTAAGAAAAAAAAAAAAACTAAAACTTTAAAAAATAATTATAAAAACTAAAAACTAAACTAATTTAATGTCTATTGGCTTAAATATATGAATAAAATAATTGTTTTTAAAAATCTCCAAAAATTAATTTAAAAAAATTAATATGAGAAATATTTAAAAATATAGTAAAAAATAGGAACTCCTCCCACAAATATCATATTGGCTAAACTAAAGCTTAATAAACTAATTTAAATAATTAAAAACTAAAACCTCAATCAATTTTAAAAATTAAAATTAAATAAAAAGAAAGAAAAATATGAGTTAAAAGTGGAGATAACAACTAATTAATTTTTTAAATAAATAGAAAAAACAATAAGAGTTCAAAGTATAGATAAATTAATTTATAAATTAAATACAAGAGTTCAAAATGGAGATAAATAAATAAATAAGAAAAAAAAAAACTAAATTAAATAAATAGGAAAAAAAACAAGAGTTAAAGTTGTAGTGAGATAAAATTGGTCGAAAAATAATTAATGGTAAGGCTTGACAGTTTTTTTTTTTTTCGGGGAACACATATAGCTTATCAACTAAATAAGAAGAAAATAACTTTTTTTTTTCATGCATTTAAATGTCCATTGACGTATTTGCAACTACATATAAATATACTATGCTTTAGACTTAATGGAATGTGTGTTGATACCGCATATTTGAGTCTATTGGCATATTTGAGTTACTACCTTGCATGAGTTATGTGTTATGTGTTACATAAATTTGTGTTATATGTTACGCTTTATATGGTATACAATTTTTAACATATTCTAAACTAGTATTTGTACCTAAAGAAAGAGGTGCAATAGTTACGCTGGTAGAGATATAGATATGACATTTCATTGTTCCTATTTCCGCTTCTTGTTTTCTACTACATTTTCTTCTCTCTCTCTCTCTCTCTCTCTCTCTCTCTCTCTCTCTCTTCTTATTTTGCTCCTTTTTACTTCTCATTTTCCTTCTATTTTTTCACCTTCTTCTCATTTTCATATTCTTTTTCCACCTTATCATCCTTTATATTCTCTTTATTCTTTGTATTCTCCTCCTTTTCCTCCTCCTTCTGCTTCTCCTTCTCCTTGCTTTGCTCCTTATTTTTTTGGTAATTTTTTCATCTTCTACTTTTCTCCCTCCTCGTTCCACTTCACCTTCCTATTTGCCTCCTCCATCTTGGTCTTCTCTTTCTCATCCTCCTCCTCCAATGCATTCTCCATACCCTTTTAATCCTCATCCTCCTTATTCTCCTTCTCCTTCACCTTCTTTTCCCTTTTCTTCTTCTTCTTCTTCTCCTTTCTTTCCCTTTTCTAATTGATAATTATTTTAAGGGCAAGAATATAGGGTACAACAAAATATAAAGTTTAGTAATATAGTTTCTTTAATATATGATTAAAAATATTTCATATATAGTTTTAAAAGAATGTAGTATATGATTAAAAATAATTCATATATAATTTTAAAAGAATGTATTAAATCTATCATTATTTTTTATTTGTACTTTTATGAATATAACCATAATTTTATAATAATAGTAATAATCAAACATGCATTAAAGAATTCTACAAGACAATCATCTTTCTTGTCTCAACCTCAATTTTTAAGTCTATTAGGCCCTATTTGGTTGTTGGAATTAGACAAGAATTGGCATGCTCAATCCCTGAAAATTTCAAATATGTTGTTTGGGTGTGCAAAATTAGAATTGGGATTTGGTATCCCCATTTGAACCCCAAAACAAGAATTATATCTTCCCTCAAAATACTTGTTGCTTGGAATCCATGTTTTAAATCTCATTTTCCAAAACGAGGATTCCAAATAAAGTGAAATTTAATTGAATTTGACATCTAGATATTTAAGTTTTGAGACATCGAGTGATTTTGGCAATGGAGTATGGTTGCATCACAATCATACACATTCGATCACATAGTGATCCACCCTCCATGATCAAGCAATCGAGCCAGGGCAAGAGAAACAAGCAAGCATTAAGCCTGTAAAGCAAGGCATTCCATGTGGGCCAAAGAGATATTGCTGGTTAGATTAATGGATCCACGTGGAAAGGAGCACAGTGGATTTGAAAAAAATCCATCATTAACATCTATTATTCTATTGTTCTTGTGATCTAAAACTGTGTAGTTTATGACATTGATTATGAGATGTAGTTTTCAGAGACACAATGAGTCTGAAAGTCAAGTGACCACATCCTGAATTTGCTAAGCCAAAAAGATATGACTTATTCACAAAGATTGTGTTGTAGGAAGCATTTGGGAAATCAAAAAAATCCTAGTAGAGGCAGCCATTGCAGAGAAGAAGAAGAACAACACAAATGAGACTCAAAGAACTTGCAAAGAGCAAAGAATTTGACATGGTATAGAGAATTGTACAAAATTCATTCAAAAGCTCAAGCATGGGTAATCTAGCCCATAGTAATTGTGATCCGTTGACCAACATTTAGTGACATCGCAACACATCCCCCACCCGATGTTGCTCAAGCATGATCTCGTAGCAGAGATCCAATCTATGCCTCCAACAATTGGTGCTTCCTAGTGGCCACATACCTTCCATTTGTGCATTCACATTGACTTGACATTATTTGAAATTCCAACTTCTCCCTTGTAGGCCTATGAAATTCACTTTTTTTATGAGATCTCACTCGCATCCAAAATTGGGCGACTTCACAACATTGCAGACACAATCCACATGGGTTCATTGGCTCTTGTTTGTAGCAAAGACATTTGGCCTTGTATAATAGACTAGATAAAAACATATGTATATCTATCTTTTGAACCGCATATTCGTATTTTGAACCAAATAGGCTTTTAATAACAAGTTTTGAATATCAAATATTTTTGGGTTTGAACCAAACGGTCCCAAATAAATTCGAGAAACTGTAATCTAGATTTCAAGTTCTAGAATCCCAAATCCAAGATTCTGAATGCCAATTCTCAAATCATATTCCAACAAGAAAATAGGCCTGTAGTTTATAATTAATATGATAATTGTTATCACACTTATTGGATACAACAATGGAGAAATCTCATTCTAGTGGTGGAACAATAAACATTCGACTAAAGTCAGCTCACGGTGGTTTGGAATTTACAATAAGCACTTGTTGGAAGCATGAATGCTGATGATACTTCTATAGGGGTGTATTGTTGAAACATGATTAAATCATTATCATGATGATATGTTACATTCATGACTATGTTTATCATTGATGTTAACATAGCAATTTTATATGGTATCTAACAGAAGAAAGTGGAAAGATCAATTGATATAGATAGATCATTGATATTTTCACTAGCGAGGTTAAAGGGAGATACTACTAAGTGTCTAGTATATGCATCTAACCTCATAAGCATAAGACATTAAGTTTGGAAGAAGTTATGCAAGTTTTGGTGATGATTGTTCTGAGATAGAGTTTACGAAAGCATGTTCTGGTAAACTTCTTATTGTTGGCAGTATGAATGATGTTGATATTCCTATGGGGGAGTATTGTAGAAACATGATTAGATCATTATCATAATGATATGTTACATTCATGCCTATGTTTGTCATTGATGTCAACATAGTAGTTTTCTATGGTATCTGACAAAAGAACAATGGTAAAGATCAAGTTGGTATGGATAGATCGTTGAGTGCTTTTAGTAGTGAGGCTAAAGGGAAATTATACTATATGTCTAGTATATGAAGGTAACCTTGAAAGCATATGATATTAAGTCTAAAAGAAATTATGCAAGTTTCAATGAAGATTATTCTAAGATAGAGTTTATAGAGGCATGTTCTAGTAAACTTGTTATATCTCTTAGTGGAGTTATTATTTTGTGAAGCTGAAGTTACAGATGTAAAGAAGACATGCTGGTGATGATGTAGCTAAGCTCACTCATCATAATGTTATGTGTATGGAAAGTTATTCAAGTTGCAAGGGGAAAGATTAATGTTATCACCAAGTATAACTTTTTCTTTATGTGGTCCTATAATAATTAATTGAGAAGGTGTAACAGTTGACTCAGGGAATTGTTTTATGGATTTAGTATAAAGGAAGGACATTTTCCTTTATCATGAATGAAGTATGTATGAATGAATGTGAATGATTAAAGAGCAGAATGCGAAGATAAGCAAAGCCGAGCGGAAGTCAAGGAAACTTCATTGCCGAGGTTTTATTGTGTGATCCAAAGTTTGATACTTGGATCCAAGGTTCATGACTTGGTCTACAAGGTCTAACAATGACTGGTCTAGTTGAGAGGATAGAGGAAAGAAGTTACAGTACAGTACACACAATTATTTTGCAAGGAATATTTGAGAGATCAGTTGGACAATGAGTTTAGAGGTCTTGCCCTAGAATCTGTTTGGACAGTGGGTCCTTCTATCTTCTACAACTCCTAACAAGGGCTCATATGTACTAACAAGGATTCAAAGTCTCCTAACAGGGGCTCATATGTACTAAATCTTGTAATAGACTCCTAATAGGGTCCATCCTCTAACAAGGAATGTTTATATTAGTACATCGTCTAGTGGCCATCATCCCCACTAGGGTTTTCCCTCTGATTAAGGGTTTCCCTAGTGAACATCTTTGGTATAATTATCTATATGCATTTTGTTATGGATTTTGTTTACTTTGGTTGAATGGATAAGATTGTTTAAGGTTGATAAATTTTTTAATTATTGGATAATTGATTCACTCCCCCTCCACCCTCTCAGTTATTTTGGTGGACTATTGTTTCTAACAATTGGTATCAGAGCATTAGGTCCTTGAGGATAAAGTTTAACAACTTTGGGAGATCCATGGAAAGCATGTTCAGGTAGGAAAGATAGTCCTACATCTAACAGAGGAAATTTTGACACCTAGATGGTGTAAATTCTTGGTGAGTTATTAGGTTTGTGTAAAGAATAGAACATTGAGTTTTTGGATCCAAAATCCCTCTATTCTACACAAAATAATAGAAGCTCAAGAAAAGATAAGTCCAGATCCAAAGAAGGCATAGAGATAAAGTAAGGTATTGATCTCCTTACAAAAAGAGAGCCAGAAGGTATGAAAATTTTTGTTTGTTGGACATGTAAAGAGTTTGGTCATTTTTCATCTAGATGTCCTAAGAGATTAAGAAAAACTAGAAAGAGTTTACATTCTGATCAAGTTGAAGAATTTAAAGCAAGTATGGAAAGATTCTTGAATGACTATGATAATGAACCTAGATTGGTTAATGAAGACAAAGTAATAGAAGAGATAGCTTTGGTAACTATTATGGAAAGTGCAAATGTGAGAGTTGGTGAGAAATTCAAGATACAAGAAAGAATAGTTAATTACAATTTAGATGATGATGTTGTTACTAAACCAGGGAATGATGAAGTATTCCTTGAGACTAACAATGATTTGTATAATGAAGGAGAGCCAAGGTAGGAACAAAGCTCGAAAACTTTAGTAGAGCCAAGAGTTGAGATAACAACTCCTACTTCAAGTAAGAATATGACAAAGAATCATCCACCTGAGCAGATCATCAAATGTAGAGATAAAGGTGTGATGATAAGAAGTAGAGTCAATGAAGAACTATGTTTGATATCTTAAGTTGAACCTAAGAATGCAGATGAAGCATGTAAAGATGACTATTGGAAACAAGCTATGAAAAAGGAATTGAATTGGAATGTGATAGGAACTAAATGGGTATTCAAGAACAAGATGAATGAACAAAGTGAAGTTGTAAGGAAGAAGGCAAGATTGGTATGTAAAGGTTACTCACAACAAGAAGGAATAGAGCATGATGAAACCTATGCTCTTGTGGAAAGAATGAAGCAGTAAGGTTATTCTTAGCATATGTAGCATATAACAAATTCAAAGTATATCAGATGGATGTCAAGTCAACATTTCTGCATGTAGAATTTGAAGAAGAAGTATACATTGAACAACCTGAAGGTTGTCCTTTAATAGATGCGAAGGATATAGTTTGCAGATTGAAGAAAGCATTGTATGGCTTGAAGAAAGCACCTAGAACTTGGTATGCAAGGTTAGACAAGCATTTGACAAAGCTTAGATATAGAAAAGGTATGGTAGATAGTAATTTCTATTGGAAAGAAATTGATGATGGATTAATGATTTTGGTAACATTTGTTGATGATATCATATTTGGAGGAAATGATGATGAAAGTGACAAATTTGTAGAAGAAATGAAGAAGGAATTTGAAATGAGTATGATAGGAGAAATGAAATATTTTCTAGGATTAAAAATTGTATAGGATAAAGAATGAATCTTTATTTCTCATTCTAAGTATTTGAAAGATTTACTAAAAAGGTTTGGTTTATAAATATTAAAACCCATTGGAACACCTATGGTAATTGGACATAATTTATCTACAAACGATGAGACACCTATTATTGAGCAGAAGAAATAGATCTATGATTGGAGGTCTACAATATTTGACTCACACAAGGGCGAATATGAAAAATGTAGTTGGAATTGTTGCAAAATTCCAAGTTAATCCTAGAGAAGCAAATTATGCAGCAGTTAAAAGGATATTTAGATACCTGAAAGGAACACCAGAGTTCAGACTATGGCATGATAAGTCTAATTTGATTTGATTTTATGTGCTTATATTGATGTTGATTGGGTAGGTAGTATGGATGATAGGAAGAGCACCAATGGTGGAGCCTTCTTTCTTGGAGGAAGATTAGTTTCTTGGCTAAGCAAGAAGAAAGATTGTACCTCACAAAGTACAACAAAAGCAGAATATGTTGCAGTAGCAAACAATTATAATCAAGTTGTTTGGATGAAGCAGATGTTGAAGGATATAAGGATAGAATTTAGTGAACTTATTGTCATATATCGTGACAATACAAGCATAGTAAATATGTCTAAGAATCTAGTGTTGCATTCTAAGACCAAGCACATTTCTATCAAGTTTCACATATTGAGAGAGAAAGTTGTAGAAAAAGAAATTAGATTGGAGTATGTGAGCACTAAAGAGAAAATTGCAGATATTTTCACTAAGCCTCTTCCCAAAGACACTTTTGAGTATTTGTGAGGTATGCTAGGGGTTATGCCCCTTCCTACATCAGAATAGAAGATACAAGAATGCATTAGTCCAGTGTAATAGAGCACTATTGTTTGTCTAGACTAAATGATTATGCTTCATGTAAGGGGAGTATCTATGATGGACAAAGTCATCTAGGACTCTTATCAGATGTTGTTTTGAGCAGTGTCTTTGGACACTTGAGCTAGTTAGAAACAATTGTTGTAAAGTTTGAAGGTTGCTGAAACCTTTGACATTGATGTCAATGAGGGAGAAGTTTAGCATGAAAAAAAAATTGAGTACATTGAAGGAAGAAGAAAATAGTTTGGGAGAAGTAAAACATGGGAGAATGATTGATGAAGAGGATTTGAAAAGAAAGGTTAACAGCATTTTGCAGTTGGTATTCTTGGAACTAGATGTTTTTCATCTATGTTGTCATCAATGCCAAAAGGGGAGATTGTTGGAAGCATGAATAATAATTATATTCATATGGGGGAGTATTGTAGAAACATGATTAGATAATTATCATGATGATATGTTACATTCATGACTGTGTTTGTCATTGATGTCAACATAGTTGGTATGGACAGATCATTGAGTACTTTCTATAGTGAGGTTAAAGGAAGATTATACTATGTGTCTAGTATATGAAGCTAACCTTAGAAGCATAAGATATTAAGTGTGGAAGAAGTTATGCAAGTTTTGGTGAAGACTATTTTGAGATAGATTTTACAAAGGTATGTTCTAGTAAACTTGTTATATCTCTTAGCAGAGTTATTATTTTGTAAAGCTGAAGTTATAGATGTGAAGAAGAAATGTTGGTGATGATGTAGCTAAGCTCTCTCGTCATAATGTTATGTAAATAGAAAGTTATTGAAGTTGCAACGCAAAAGATTAATGTTATCACTAAGTGTAACATGTTCTTAATGTGGTCCTATAATAATTAATTAATTGAGAAGGTGTAACAACCAACTCATGGAATTGTTTTATGGATTTAATATAAAGAAAATACATTTTCCTTTATCATGAATGAAGTATGTATGGATGAATGGGAATGATTGAAGAGCATAATGCAAAGATAAGCAAAGTAGAGTGAAAGTAAAGGAAAATTCATTTATGAGGTTTTATTGTGTGATCTAAAGTTTGATACTTGGATCTGAGGCTTGTGACCTAGTCTACAAGGTTTGAAAGTGATTGGTCTAGTTGACAGGATAGAGGAAAGAATTTACAGTACAATACACACAATCATTCTGCAAGGAATAGTTGAGAGATCAGTTGGATAGTGAGTTCAATGGTCTTGCCCCAGAAGCTATTTGGACAGTGGGTCCTTCTATCTTCTACAACTTCTAACAAGGTTGGCACAACTCCTAACAAGGTTGAAATCTTCTAACAAGGATTCAAAGTCTCCTAACAGGGACTCATATGTACTAAATGTTGTAATAGACTCCTAAAAGGGTCCATCCTCTAATAAGGAATATTTTTATTAGTACATCATCTAGTGGGCATCATTCCCACTAGGGCTTTCACTTTGATCGAGGGTTTCCCTAGTTAACATATCTAGTGTAATTGTCTATGTGCATCTTGTTATGGTTGTTTTTTACTTTGGTTGAATGGATAAGATTGTTTAAGGTTGATAAAATGTTTTAATTATTGGATAATTGATTTCACACCCCCCCCCCCTCTCAGTTATCTTGGTGGACTTTTGTTTCTAACAGTTATATCTCTTAGTAGAGTTGTTATTATGAGAAGCAAGTTTAAAGGCATTTAGAACACATGTTGGTGATGACATGGCTAAGCTCACTCATCATAATATTACATGTACAAAAAGTTATTCAAGTTACAAGGCAACAAATTAATGTTATCACTAAGTATAATGTGTTCTTTATGAGGTCCTATAATAATTAATTGAGAAGGTGTAATAGCTGACTTAGGGAATTGTTTTATGGATTCAGTATAAAGGAAGGACATTTTCCTTTGTTATGTATGAATGTATGAATGATTGCAAGAAGTACAAAGAGTGGAATAGAAGAGAAACAATTCATATGCAAAGATAAGTAGAGAAGAGTGAAGTTGGAGAGAACTTCATTACCAAGGTTTTATTTTGAGATCTGAGGTTTGATATTTGGATTTGAGGTTCGTGACCTAGTCTACAAGGTTTGACAGTGATTGGTCTGGTTAACAGGATAGAGAAAAGAGGTTCTCACTATAAATCATTCTTACAGACACCATTTCTATTACCATGGAAACCCTATCAACTTCACTGAAGCATTTACTTAATTAATTGAATTAAAGTCAATAGTGAATTGACATACAACTTGATTTAATTGCATTCAATTGAACAAGCTTTTCTCATACAACTTCAAAATGACCAGATAATAAAAATGGAGACAAGATTCAGCAAGAATAGATATGGGGAGAGTTCATCTTTGTATTAATTTTCTTTAAAAATTGTATACAATTGAAACAAAACTTAGAATGACTCAAGATAAAACCTCAACATCCCACAAGATTAATGTATTCTTTGATATTTGTGGTAAAACACATCATAAAGTTTACACCAAGAAACTGGACTGAACAAACTTAGTAAAAACTAAAATTATGCAATAACTCAAACCTCTTATGTAGCCCTAGAATCTCACTTATATAGGGTTAGATGCAACAAGCTTCAAGCATAGAGAACTGATAGATGTCCTTTAGACAAAAGATATTGACATTTGTTGCTATCATAAAGGGCAAAATTTTTTGCAACAAAAAAACTTTACATCACAACATTATTTTTTGTGGGCCTATTTTTTGTTACACTTTCAAATGCTACAAATTCCATGATTGGCTCTTTTACTATTCTGACTCCTTGGAATATGTAGCCATCAGTTTTTCTAATGATGTGTCTAGCTTTGATTCATACAAATACACTTCAACTCAAGGATCTTCACTTGCATCATCATGTACTCTTAAAACAATAGTTATGTCTAAGTCTTGTTCTGCCACATAATTAGTTGGGACCACTGTGCTTTCCACTTGAGCTGGTTGTTCTTCTTTGTCTTCTTTTGCATGCACTGATTTATCATTTGTTTGGTTACCATCCTGGTCCACATCATTAATTTCTATTTCCATTTTCTTTGAATGGACAAAATCATCCATTCATTTGTTGAAGACTGTATCATCAGGCAAGTCAAAGCTCAAAATTTCTCATTGCTTCTTAACCACCCAATCCTCTAATTTATTTATTTCAACAAATTCCTCTTTGAGGGAATTATAAAATAGTTGCACTTTAACAAATTTTTCATTTTTCCTAGCCCATAGAAAATGTCCTTCTTCATTAATGACTACATTTATTCTTTGACACAATAAATCATTTAATTCTTTTCCCCACTCTTTTTATGTTAATCTTTTTGAGTGCCTAGGGAAAGAGATCAAATTTCTCACCTAAATATTTTGAGAGACAAATTATTATTCTTTATTGCACTGCCACCCTCTTATTATCAAAATCATATAAATTCTTAGTTATATCAAAAGTTTTTTCTATCTGTTCACAAGATAAGCTAATTATTGAGATGCATATGAGGGTGATATCCTTATCTCTTCCAACCCATTTACTCAAGATAGGTTTCAAAACCTCCTCACCAACTTTTACTTCCCTCCACATATCCAATATGTTCACCAATTGATCATAGAATGTTGGCCAATCAATCTTATCTACCAAATATAAGATTGCTTTTCTATGTTTTTCTCCATACTTATAATTTAGTTCATCTTGCAAGGCACATAGCTTATTTTTTTCTTTCTCAAACTTCTTAGCAATATAAAAATTTGGCCTTTGTGGAGTATCAGGAATCTTAGTAAAGGGAGTAGATTTAGAAGGCTCCACTAATGGGTGAGGGTAGGTGATTCTTTGCCTAGTGGATCATCCCATCACTTTATTCTCAAGTTCAATTCTTTTTTGAACTTCTTTATTGTATGCATCTATAACCTTTCCATATATGTCTTATAACTCCAAATTTTCTTTTTCATCTCTTAGAGTTGTGGCTAAGGGAAAGTGGGCTGATCCAACACGCAAATGTGCAGCTTCTACACTAGTAGTTTATTCAACTCTTTTTATAATTAGGTTGCCTATCAACCTAGTATCATCAGGCTAGGAAGAGAAACTCCTAGATCCTTTCCTTACTGACCAAATAACTAAGGCTTCTTGGTCCTCAATGAATTTGGAACCTTTCATTTTTTTCCCCCCTTGATCCTCTAAACTCATTTTGTTTGCAACAGAGTTGAAAACCAAAGCATTTGCAATATCCCAATTGGGTAGCAACAAAACATCGGATGCCTTTATCACTTGTCTCCCTTCCTTAGGGTTCATGTTCTTGAACTCTTGCATCATTTCTTCTTTGACCTGATTCTATGCATCTGCTTCCTCCATTTCTGGATGTTCTATTCTCAATTTGATGCATCTTTCTTCAAACATTCCCATGTTAGTTCTCCAAGAAAATTGATAGAAGGCTTTGGATTTAAAAAAATCATCATCAGAGATAAACTCATGGTAAGCCTATTCCATCACAAGGTCCAACTCTCTTCCTCTATAATCTAGTATAGTTAAATCAAGGCTTTGCATTGGAGCTTCTTGAGGATTTCCCTCTTCTAACTCTGCTTGAGTGATGAATAATCCCCCTTGGGATCCCAACTACTCCATCTGTTCCTTGGCGAGTTGTTCATCTCCAATTTGTAATGGGATTGTGTAGGTGAATATTCCTTAATGTGAGGTGTTTGTTCCTTTATTATTATTTTTCTCTTGGGAAAGGTCTCATCAGGTCTTTCTTTAAGAACAATACTGGTTGATCCCATTATTTCCCTTTATCTATTATGGCTCTTTTATTTTGGATCACATTATAGCTAGGTCTCTTCTAGACAACCAACTATCTTGATCCTACTATAGGAGTGAATGTAAATCTCCTCATGACCTCTTTGGCTTTTTTGGAAAAAAATTGATAAAAAATAGTTTCTTTTCATTCATGACCTCCATGATTTCAGGAAAAGTTTTGCAAAGAGAACTCATTTCTTATTATATCCTCAGGTAAATAAGGTTCATTTTTTTGGAGCCAACTTTACCCCTTAGTCTAAACATATCAAAAAAATCCCTCAGTATCACAAAAATAGAAATGAGACACAGTCATCTTGTACTAGTCTAGGAATTTATACAAAAATAACCATCCACCTTTTGTAACTATAAAATGGTGGGCTATAGTGCAAGTGGGGAAAATTGAACCTCTATTTCTTCTCACCAAATATTCCTCTCCAATTCCTCTATTTGCCACAACATCTAACCTATTCCCACCTTTAGAGGTACTTGGTAGGGCAATACATTAGGGATCCCCTAGAATCCATAAACCCTAAAAACTATTGAAATAGGATATGGTATGACATCAGCCCAATTATGTGACACTTTCAAATCAGAAGGATTATCGATAGCACTGATAAAATCTAGCAATGCCTTGGGGATTCTAGGATTTTCCTTTAATAAGAGGCTTCTCAATCTAGAGGAAAAATATTGATCAAACCTAACAAAGCTAGCTTTTTCTACATCCCTAGTCATATCTCTACTCCATAGCTAGACTGGTAGAGCCTCCCCTTCATGCTCTCTATTCAAAACTATCTCCTTTTAAAAATATGAAACTCCTTTCAATAGGAACATGTGCATCAATAATGAGTAGTGGCCAAAAGTATTTTCTATCATGCTCTTGGAAATTCCAACTAATCCTATATGGATTTCTTCTACTATATAGGATGCAAAATCAAAAATAATATCATCACTAAAAGAAGAAATCTGAGCCATCATATACATAAATTTTACTGGCATAAAACTCTATTCATCCTTGCCAAAAACCCTACATAGAGTCATATATATTTCTAGGGCTCTAGAGGTGAAAAATTCCTTCTTAAAAGGTTCTTTTTTAGATGTTGTGACTAATGGTAGATTCCCAATTAAGGCCAAATGTGCCCTTAGTGCACTTTGCCTGACCTTATCCTTCTTTGATAAGTATCCCCTTTCTAGTCTTGGTAGGTCAATGACTATATGGTAATCTAAAAATGGATCCAAACCAAAGACATTTTGAATTTCTTTAGCACTTATACTTATCAAGAACTCCCCACTTAACCTTCTCACTATCCTAGCTATAAGGTCATAGTTTTGGGCAATGTCCATGAGTAAGTCAGCATCCATGAATACACTAGGGACCACTAGCTTTCCCAAATCAAATTTCCAAATTTTTCCATGGGGAGCAAACAATTTCCTCTCTAAAAACCACTTCTTAAAAAGAAAAAGCCCTAATATAGTAGTAGTAGCATCCCTAATCCAATTCCCTCTATCATATAAACCATCTGCAATCTTGAGCCTAGGGTTTACAAAAATTAACTTTTTCATCTAGGCAGACTCATTTATAGACTTAGGCAATAATTCAAGAAAATCATCATGTATATTTCTACTTGTGTAATCTACTTGTCCTAAGAAAACCTTCTTTGGAGGCATGTTTAGTATTGAGACAAAATACCAAAATTCTTCACTATAATGGATTTGAATACTCACTTGGCTAAATGTTTCTCTTTCACTACAATTCTGCGACACACTATGAATACTAGAAATTCTTCCATGCTTTAATCACACCAGGAACAATTCTTCAATGGCTCTGAGCTCTCTAAAAGTCTAAAATTTGTTTGCATAGAGAAGAAGTGGCAAAATCTTTGCAATATGCTATGTTTCTAGTTTGCACTGGGAGCTTTCAATCTTCATAAATGAATTGTAAGGAGAAATAGGGTGGCATCACCTTCTATATTTAAAACACACCAATGATTCCAAAAAATCTAACAATCCAGGAACACATTCATGAATGACTCACCTTCCACTTGCCAAGTTGGCATTCAACCCAATTGAGTTTCTCCATGCAAGCCTTTCTCTCCACTAATGGCAACTTGTTTTGGACCCACTAGTACTCGCAGACACGTGTCGCATTCTCACTATGTCATTATGCATAAATATCAAGCAACTTCCACATGTGACATAATGATCATCATTATGCACTTTTGATTGGATGATGAGGATTTCATGATTACTTTACTTAAACTATGGTGTGTCTTTATTTTTTCCCTTTGGTTGCCATATCACATGCACTAAAGATCAAGCAACTTCTTCTAGCGACTTGGCACCCACCATCAATGCATTTTTGATCTAACATCTCCAACTAACATGTGTCTTTCCTCTGAGTGCAAATCCATGTGGCATGTGACATGACATCATTTTGACATGCTAGCAAAGCAGTTATAACATTTAACCTTTTGGCACTACTTTTTAAATTTGGGTCCCACCGTGTCTTGTTTTTATAGCAAGGCACTATGTGGTTACCAACAAAATTCATGAGTTCTTCTGTCATGACATAGTGACCATTGTATTCTTTAAAGGAATCTAACAACATGAAATTTACACGTTCTCATTGTTGTTATTGTATTTACAGCTCTTGACATTCCATAATGATCACACAACTCACTGATGATGAAAAACTTTATAGTGCCCATCTTATGTGTTAATCCCACTAATTTTTTTACTTTTGTGAGAAGGCACTATGTCATTACTGACAAAATAATGAGTTTTTTGGTCGTGACATAGTGACCACGATGATTTAGCCCAAAATTGGTGTCGTAAAAAGTAAACACACATTCTCTCTTTGGTACTTCCTTTACTATGCTTGACAACACCTGACAACCCATCATGTTGGCAAAGCTTATTTATGATAGACAAAATTTTGGCACCGTATCCACTTTTGGGCCTGCCGTGTTTCACTTTTGTGGTAGGTCGCTATGTCGCTACCAACAAAACCCTCCCATTTTTTGGTCATGACATAGTGACCACCATTGATCTTGGAAGATCCAATGGCATGAGAAATTTACCTTTGAAACCATGTTTAAGAACTAACTGGGTCTCACTCGATCACCATACTGCATGTATTAAAAACCATGCAAATTCTTATAATGACTTGGCATCTACCATAGATTCCAAAGAGATCTAATGGTGTAGAATTTTCAAGGAACTATGGAGCCAAAATAAAATTTCTTAAAAAGGTTCTCAAAAAATATATGTTATTTCAAAATAATTTTCACGCTTGATTCAAAAGGTGAGAACATATATGATGTAAAAGGCTCACTTAGGGCACAAGTCTTGCTCAAATTAGGTTTTCTCCTAGGATTAACCAATTTTGACAAAACCAAACCCTAATTTTCTCATAAAAGTTAGAAATTCATAGTAGAAAATGTTCATGAAGGCACAAGGTAAAAACATGACCAACAGTAACCATGCATGTATTGGCATACTCTCTCTATGAGGATCCCAAGTATCTGTTGTTGCTATTAATTTGGGAATCACTATATGATATAGAATGTTATGAAATATTGAATCTATTAGTAACTTATCCCATGTCTCCAAAAAATGTAGCATAGGTTTAGGGCCCCTTGGCTCTAAGGAATTTGTAGCAGATATTCTCACTGCTAGAAGAATAACTTTAGTGAAGAGTGAGTGTAAGGAGTTGAAGAAGCAAATTCTACTTCTGTGTAAATTCCATAATCAACAGGATCATTCCCTTGTAGAGGCTTGTGCCATAATGATATTACCTCTAAACCATGCAAAGGATGTTGAAGTGGTTTGTTACCTTGAAACACTCTTATAAGCATTTGATACTTGGGATCATTGTAGGGAGACTGTAACAATACTTGAAACACTCTTATAAGAAAATGTAGATGCAATACATGACAAATTGCACAACTTGTAGTCCTCCTAATATTTGGACTATAAATTTTCAAAGACACTTGCAAGTAATTCCAATGTAATAGTACCTACCACAACACTTTCCTAGATTCTATTCAATGGCTCCCATAATATCCTCTATGTTGTCTAGTTGTTGTTTCTATTGTGTAGTCTCTTTTTAAAGCCACTCCTTCTTCTTCTCTTTCCAAATCTACTCCTTCTCCTTCACTCTTGTGCCTTAATTTTGATTATCAAACTTTTGAATATTTTCCTCTACCATATCTAAAATGAACTTCACATTGTGTTGTAACTTTGGCATGGGTGTTTGATCATCGATAGCTTTCATTTCATAATTCAATTTTTTAATATTGGTCAACACCCTCACTTGCGGACCTCTCATGTTAGGCATTTTTTGTATTGTTTCAACACCATGTTCTTTCTTCTAAGCTAACAGCTCTTTAGGTGCATTTTCTTCTAAAATATCATTTTTTAAAAACAATTGTAAACTCTTGGAAAGTGCATTTTTTTTTTCATGTATGTAAGTATATATGTATGTGTGTGTATATGTATGTATGTATATTTATCTATGTATATATGTATGTATATATATGTGTATGTATGTATGTATATATGTATATATGTATGTATGTATGTATGTATGTATGTATTTATGTATGTATGTATGTATATACATATATACATATGTATATGCATATAAATGTATACATACATACATACACACACATATTTGTGTTTCTATGTATGTATGTATGTGTAAAGAGAGATCTTGTGGATTGTGGATTATGGATTATAAAAGAAAAATGAAACAAAAAATGACATTAATCATTCCCCATTTGTTTTGATTGATTGTGCATAACTATGTTGGAAAGAGGGTGGAGAGCTCTAAATGTTGGTGGAGATCAGTGGAGATCTAGGATTTTACTGTCATTGCCTTGTGATCACTACATTTCATTGTCATGTTGTGCCCTTGTGATCTATGTGCCCTTTCTCTATGATTTTCTTCAATGGGAGAAGAGGTACCTATGTAAATGTTCTTATTTTTTCTTCTAAACATGTATCTCTTGTTCATATATAATAGCTTTGGTTAGATTCAAGGATAATTGATTATGATGATTGTATGCATATGTGCATGTATGTATATTAGTTCACTATGTGAACTACTTTACATGCATGCATACACACTTGCATAGTACTTGTGCTAAATTAAATTAATCATTCATGTCTTGAATTCACACAAGCAATTATCCTTGCATTCAATCGAAACTATTCATTCCAAACTAAGTATGCAGAAATCTATACTTACATATTATATCATCTCTTGGTGATTGAGTAAAGATCTTATGCGTAATATCATCTAGGTAATGATCAAATGCATTCTCATTAAGTAATAATAGGATCGAGCAGATGATCCATTTATGTTACTTCATACTTGTTTTATTGAACATTTTGTTTAACATAATTAGCAAAATTATACAGCTATAGCTAGTACTCTTATTTATTTTATTTAGTCATATACATTTAAGACTATTATTTTTCTTTAAAATAGACTATATATTTGTAATAGGCCATATAGAGGACTATGCAAAATAAAAGACCATATGTAGGTCAGCAAATAATCCCTATGTAATTCATGTCTATATTTGACCATATACACATTAGAGAACAAGGGCTACATGTAGATCTATTCCCTACCTATGGTGGGGTAGAAGGAAGGTGTGTATGGATAGATTTGGGAAATTAAAGATGACAATAATGTCCAGAGGAAGGAAATGATAGAGGGTAATATCTAGAAACAAATGCAGGAAACTTTAATCAATCATTGTTCATGTCTTTGAAAAAAAATGCAAATAACTATAGACCTAAATTTTACTAACATAGAATGTGCTCCATGTCCCAAAAAGGTAAAAGGCTTTTATAAATGGCATATGATTGCTTACTCAAGGGTGAATACTTGCTCCAATGGTAGAAGCAACTTCTATAACTAGGTGTTTTTGCATGAAAAGTGTATGATACACATGAATACCATTGGCCTATGATCATTGGACATGAATCCATCTAAGTACAACATCACAATAATTTTATTCAAATCTCATCTCAAGCATTTATCTTCTAAGTGAGTAGGGATTCTCAGTGAGTATGGATATTATAATTTTGGTAGTGGAGATATTAATTGGTCTTCAAGAATTATACACAAGCCATAAGTATATCTCTATGGCTCCATTATAGTGTCATCTTACTAGTAAAGTAGTATTTAATTCTAAATAGTCACAAGTTTGAATATCTCTCACAGTACAAGCTTTATGTATGAGTGTAATTTATTATTTGGATAAATCTTTGGAATGGCTAGGTAGTTTGATAAAATGATAATGATGGATAGAGTGTGGTAATTGAATGGTCATATTTGGATTACTCAATTGCTCAATTTCTTGAGTTCATCTCTAACATTATTCTAATTATGTATAAGAGGATTATATGTTCCTTCATTGTTGCCAATATCTATGTTCATTCTAGATATGCAATCTTTCTTGTTTTTAGCAGATTCTTTGACAACTATTTGCTTGTTGACTATTGTTAGGGCCTAAGCTTTGGAATCAATGTAGGTTAATTTGCATGGTAGTAGAATTTCTTGAATTTATCAACACAGTGCTAAGTGGAATCTAAAAAAATTGCATTTCAATTCTCCACTGGGGACATAATCATATTGTATTCCTTAATTTTTGATGCAGTAATGAGGGTTTTAGCTTAGGCCATGGGAGAGTATTTGAGTTGTGAAAATAAAATTGGGAACATTTCAGCTAGAAACAACATCTAATCTTCTGTAAGTCTATCTCCCCTAAAGACCCAATACATGAAGCCATTATCATTATGAGTAGACTCCCTCTCCTCAGATGAATTCAACCAAAACAATTCATACCTAACTAAGTATGCAAAAATCTATACTTACAGATTATATTATCTCTTGGTGATTGAGTAAAGATCAAATATAGTTTTCCAAGGTGATAAACTTGCAAATGCAAATGTATGTATGTATGTATGTACGCATGTATGTAAGTATATATGTATGTATGTGTATATATGTATATATATGTATATGTATGTATGTGTGTATGTATATGTATATATATGTGTATATATACATACATAAACACACATATGTGTGTGTCTATCTATCTATCTATGTATATGTACAGAAAGATCTTATGGATTGTGGAGATTAGTGGCGATCTAAAATTTCATTGTCATGCCCTTGTGATCTATGTGTATGTATGTATATATGTATGTATATGTGTATATATACATAAATACAAACATATATGTGTATCTATTTATGTATGTATGTACACAGAGATTTCTCTATATAGATAGATACATACATACATACATACATACATACATACATAGAGACACACATATGTGTGTATATGTATGTATATATATACATACATATACATAAAGAGAAGCTTCTTTATACACACACACACACACACACACACACACACACACACACACACACACACACATTTATGTGTGTGTATGTATATATATACACACATACATATACATAAAGAGAAGCTTCCTTAATCACCTGCTAGGGGAATATAAAGAGATACATGTCTAGAAGGAAAAGAAAAGAACATTTACATAGGTACCTCTTTTCCCTTTGAAGAAAATCACAAAGATAGGGCACATAGATCACAAGGTCATAGCATGGCAATGAAATCATAAAGTAAGGGCACAAAGATCACAAGGGCATGACAACAAAATGAAAAGATCACAAGGGCATGATAATGAAATGTAGCGATCACAAGGGCATGATAACAAAATTCTAGATCTCCACTAATCTCCACCAAGGGCATGACAATGAAATGCAAGGATCATAAGGGCTCAAAAAACAAATGTAGTGATCACAAGGGTATGACAATGAAATATCCACCAACATTAAGAGCTTAGAGCTCTCCACCAATTTTTAGAGCTTTCCACCCTCATTTGTACACAACTCTCCACAATCAAAATAAATGGGGAATGATTTATCTCATGTTCTCTGCTTTTTTTGTTTATATCTAAAATCAACTTCACATTGTGTTGTAACTCTGGAATAGGTGTTTGATCCTCGATGGCTTTAATTTCAGCATTTTAGCATTCAAGTTTTCAAGTTTCCTCTTCATTATTTGTTTGGTTTATCAACTATTTCCTCTATTTCAATTATAGTGCATCTCAAATAGCTACTCCAATGATGCAATCACCCATCTATATCCAAATTATGTAAGATCTTGTTGTTTTACAAAATCTAGATAGATATTGAGAGTTCCAAAGCCATAAACCTGAAGACCATCATGTGCACATCCTAGTTTAGGGAAGAATTGGATGTCATGTTCTTATGCACATATTTCAATCACTTCCTTCAAACACAACTTAGGTGGACCCATGGAAGTATTCAAGTGAATCCCACTACCTATGGAAGTTGAGGCTTTTTATTGAGCATCTTTAGGTGTTGCTTGTTATTGTTGAAGTGCCTCAAATTGGTGTTGCTCCAGCACCCTAAGATAGCTTACATTCTCTCTAGCCCTAGGTTGTTCAATAGTTGTACGCTCTACAAATTGATTTATCATTTCAAGGGCTACATCTAGTTGACTTCTTATCCTCTCATTAGCAAGAATCTCAAGGAAAAATATTCCTTTCCACCCTAAAAACCACATTGTTACTTCATTAAAATCAGGACTTGAACAAAGCCAATGATACAAAAATTGTTGCCACTTTGGAAAAAATGTGTCATCCAACATTGCAACCATATGATAAATAGGAATAGCACATGCTCGAGACATAACCCAGTTAAATTGGTCTAGTTGTTAATTAGCTAGGTTGATTACAAATTCATGTAGAATTATCATCAAATTAGGTATGATAAAATGAACAATTAGTTTTCCCTAGCTAGCACGATCAAATACATTTTTCCAAGGTGATAAAATTGCATATGTAGATGCATCACTTGCATGCCAGGCATGAAGCTTATTCCCCAATTTATAAAGAATGGTTTGATATGAAGGCTCCATACACTAGCTTAACAATGGAAGCCAAGGATGTAACCACACACGTATTGGCACACTATCCCTATGAGGATCCCAAGTATTCATTTTTTGTTGTTAATTTGGGCATCACTATATAATCCAGAATGTTATGAAGTACTGAAGCTAGTAGTAACTTCTCTCATGTCTCTAGAAAATGTAGCATAGGTTTAGGGTCCCTTGGCTCCCAAGAATTTGTAGCATAGGTTCAGGGTAGTAACTCCATACACTCAACTCATCACTAAATTTATTATCACTGCCACAATGAAATTACCTCTAAACTATTATTTATGTATATTTATGTAGGTATGTATGTATATACATATATAAACATATGTATATGTATATATGTGAATATATGCATACATACACACACATATGTGTGTGCCTATGTAAGTATATATATAGAGAGATCTTGGCACAATAGAAAAAATTAATCTAGTTGCATACATATTCCAAAATCCAAATTAATAAAACAATAAAACTCATTCAACCCATGCTAAGTGACTTACCTCAAGATCCTACACAAAAATAATGCAGACCAGGAAAAATGGGCAGAGTTCGCAAGAAATTTTACAAAACCATATCATATTAGGAACAATCAATTGTTCCTAGCTAGTAGGAACAAATATAGTTTTCCAAGGTGATAAAATTGCATATGCAGATGTATGTATGTATGTATGTATCCATGTACGTATGTATGTATATGTATATACATGTATGTATATATATGTATGTATAAATCTGTGTATGTATATATATGTATGTATGTATGTATATGTATGTGTACATGTATGTATGAATATATGTATGTATGTATATTTGTATGTATGTATGTATAAATATATATCTATATATGTGTATATATATATGTGTATGTGTATATGTATATGTATATGTATATGTATATTTATATGTATATGTATATTTATATGTGCATGTATATGTATTTGTGTATATACATACATACACACACATATGTGTATGTCTATCGATGAACATCTAGGATTTCGTTGTCATGCCCTTGTGATCATTGCATTTTGTTGCCATGCCTTTGTGATCTCTATATCTTATTATTGTGCCCTTGTGATCTCTATATTTGTATGTATGTATGTGTATACATATATACATATGTATATGTGTGTGTGTGTGTATATACTACACACACATGTGTGTGTGTGTCTCTATGTATGTATATATGTATATAAATAGAGAGATCTTGACATAATAGAAAAACAATAAAAATCACTCAACACATAGCATGGCCATAGATGTGATGGAAATGCCTATTGGTAAGTAGATTTCTCTTTTTCTCTCTCATTTTTCATGTGTTTATTTCACTTGAAATATTATTTCTTAGGGGGCATTTTGTAATATTGGATTCATTTTATGCAAGACACGATGAGGACACTCCTAGATGTACCCATGTTAGATGTATGGGAATCACTAAATAATTGTGATGAATTGCTCATGAGCAATGAAGATGGAATTTTCCTTAGAGTAGCAGCAAGTAATGAGTACATTCTAGGTACTTTAAAGATTGATCATTTCTTAAAGATTTTAGATGTTGATGGAGAATCTAGATGTTAGGGGAGTTGGGGCCAAATGAGCTTCTACCTTCACATGGTTAGCCCTGATTAGTAGAGAATATTAAATTATTCTCAAAACCAAGTGAAGCTCA